>JBBBDQ010000738.1:4965000-5025000 GCA_037127315.1 Ascarosepion bandense
TTTTCTTTTTTAATCGTTTCACCTCAAGCAAGGCGGTACCGCCACTGATGCGCAGGGGTCTACATAAGTTTAGGCAGGAAGAGAATGAAGAGAAAGACAAACCCGTTACAGGGGGTGTCAAAGAAAGGCCAAGTGAAGGATGTGAATTCAGGAGTGAAGACAGTTGCGAAGGTAGAGAGAAAGGAAAAGAAAAAGATACACGGGGGAAGGTAGAAAAAACAGGAGTCAAGTGAATAAGAGATGGAAATTGAAATTGCATTTAAATTCCTGGAGATTGTAGTCGTCAGGAAAGCAAGTATATGGAAGGGAGTTCAACAGGCGGGAAGTGCGAGAAAAGAAGCTGGTGGAGTAGAATTGTAACCTGCATTTGGTTGATTTAACTGTAAAAGTGGGACCTTGTTGCTAGTCTGGTTGTACGATTGTAGAGGGGACACGGGTGACTTAAGTTCGTCGGAGCAGAAGCCATGAAAATATTTGTAGAAGAGACAAAGGGAAGCCACATCCCGCCGGTGAGATAGTGGCTGGAGTCGAGCTGCCAGGTTGGGACCAATAACATTACAAATTCTCCTTTGGAGCCTGTCGAGAAGACTGAGATGAATTGGAGGGGCGCCTGACTAGATATGACAACAGTTTGCTTACACACACACACACGCACACACACACACACAAATAAACACACACACACGCACACACACTAATACATACATATACATACACAGACATACATATATATTTAAACGTTACTTTTTAGTGGATACTCGTATTTGAGTAAGCATTATTTCATTTCTTCTTGCACACTTGCGAAACATTATGAAAGAAAAGAGTTCATTTTCATTAATATGTTCTCTGGAAGTGTACAGGTCAAAATTAAAAATAAATGGAGCGTCTGCTCAAATACGATTTTCTACTAAAAATAACATTTAAAGTAATAAAAATATGTCGGATTAAAATAAGTATTTGTCTATATTTCTAAGATGAGGTAATATTTGCAGTATTTACATTATTCAGACTATTGTCTTCATCTTTGTTGCCATTTGTACGACGTTTCGGCCGTTGTACGCTCCGGCCTTTTTTCAAGTGTTAGGAATTTCGAACTGAAGTCTTTATTACGATCACTGGGGTATATCATTTTCATTCCTTGTGCAAAAGCCTGTTGTAGTAGTCATGATTTATCTCCCTTTAATGTCGTACAAATAACAAAGATGAGGACAATAGTCCTAATAATGTAAACAGTGTAAAAGAATTAAATTCATTAATCACACACACACACACACACACACACACACACACACACACACACACACACACACACACACACACAATTCTGTAGCGTATATTCTTTGTATATATTTCTTTTAAATATTTATTATTACAATATATATATTCTTATTATTATGAACGTTATTTCTGCAGGTAAACGTATTTTATCAAAAACACCTGCTTATTAACATACAGTAAATACCGGCGAAGATCATAGGAAATCTAATTCATGGAAATCTACGTTTCAGATTAGTTATTCATTCTCGCAAACGGGTACGCTTAAGCCTATATGACGTATAACCAGGGAAGTTAAGCAGCGTTGAGTCTGTTCACTAGCTAGATGAGTGACTGTTTGGGAATGCCTTGTGCTGTAAGCTTGGATGCGCGGATGGTTTAATGAACAATGGCTAGGAATTATTAGTACGAGAGCCGAGTTACAATTCCCGTTAGGTTCCTTTTATTCGCTTACTCGGAAATACGCTTGGAAATGGATGAATCTCTCTATTCTTCCCGAGGGCTATGGGTTAATTAGTAAGTCTTATAACACTGAATCAAAATTATTCTAAAAAATGTTCTGGCTTTAAATAACCTAAAAGTGATTGATAAGCCGTAAACGAATCAACCATTCAATAAATCAGAGGCGAGTATAGCGATAAACAAGCAACTAGCCAGTATTTATTTAATTTTTTTACTATTTTTCATCAAATACAAAATACAAAATAAACTCAAGGTCAGTCAGTCTGTTAAGTGCCATACGTGATACACGTTTGGACGATCATGTCTCGACGAGACATGACTGACTGGGAAGAAAATTTTCCTGCAGTAGGCTGTGGTAGAAAGACTATAGAACCCAATCTGTCTTGCTATTTGACCCATAGAGAAGAATTGACGGATTCATACCTTTTCCAAAGGTATTTGCGCGTATGTGAATGCAACGTATTCAACTGGAATTCGAACTCGGCTCTCCGATTTCTCGGAGCACCACAACGCATCCCGTCTAAACTCACGGTATACGTTTACTAAATTAGGTTATTGTATGTAGATAAAAGGAGGAAATAAATGCATATTATAAGAATATGTAGGATAGATGACCATTGGCCTTACATTTGAAAAAATTAAGATTGTAGTGATCGGGAAAGCATACTTGTAGAAGACTGTTTCACAAAACAATGACTCTTTGAGCATGGAACCACCTCTTAATTGCTCTTGTTTCCAGGTTCACCCTGACTCGGAGTGGTAGAACAGGTTAGGTTTTCAGCTATGTTCAAATAGTTAACACACTAAACTGGGGTCAAAACACTATGAAAATTCAAAAATACATTTTAAAGAAATATATAGATATATTGAAGAAAAAATATTGTCAGCAATACATTTTTGAAGGAAAAAATTATTGCCATAATACGTTTATGAAGAAAGAAACCTGTCGTGGCGGACAGACATAATCTCGCTGCTGACCTTGAGCGGGATCTACACTCTGTGGTGAACTGGGGCAAGAAGTGGCTTGTCAACTTCAATTCCTCTAAGACCAAGCTGTTGTCTGTCAACCATTACAGGCAACCTCTTCTGCCTCCCATAAGCATGGACCAGGTGATTCTCCCGGAGAGTAACACACTACGCCTCCTCGGACTTACCCTGTCCCCAGACCTCAAATGGAACCACTATATTGAATCCATAGCAAAATCTACTGCTAAGAAGGTTGGGTCACTATGTCGATCCAGGATGTTTTTTCCACCTGAATCCATCCTGCATATATACAAGTCAACCATCCGTCCGTGCATGTAGTACTGCTGCCATTTATGGTCAGGTGCCCCTGCCGTTCTCCTCAGTGTTCTTGACAAGCTCCAAAGGAGAGACTGTAAGTCACTGATGCCTCCTCAACAGGTGTTTACCCGTGCAACCAGACTGGCAACTGGGTCCCACCCATTCACAGTCAGGTTAGCCAAATGCAGACGACAATTCTACTCCTGCAGCTTCCTCTCTCGCACTTCCCGCCTGTGGAACTCACTCCCGTATTCTTGCTTTCCTGACGGCTACAACCTCCAGAAATTTAAATGCAAAGTTAATACTCATCTACTAACCACTGGCCTCTAGCTCTCTCCTCTCCCCTGTATAACCTTCCCTTTCTCTCCACCTATGGATCTGTCATTGTACCTGCTTTCTCAGCTTTCTATTGTTCCCTTCTAACTAGCTTGTACTCCTCACTCTTTTCTAATTAATCTTTTTACATTTATGTAACCCCCTGCACATCAGTGGCGTTTCTGCCTTGCTCGGGGTGAAATGATTAAAAAAATAAAATAATAAAATAAAATTGCCGTAATACATTTTTGTAGAGAAAAAATACCAGCAATGCATTTTTGAATACAAAATTAGAATACATCTTCAGTTTTCTAAAATAAAATTTTTTCCTCACAATCTGACTAAATCTCATTATAACTGAACAAAAAAATACCTTAAACCCCCATGTTTTTGGCATTAAATAATCCACAGAGGTTGGTATGACGTTAAACAAAACATAAACTCAAACGACTCTTAGAAAGAAGCTGACCGAATGGAACTTTTTTCTTAACGATGACATAGGAAGGTAGTGAAAGTAATTCGACCCTGTGTACGTGGCATAGCTGTAAAGGTCTGAACTATGAAATGTAGATTGTCAGGACATTGTCCCAGAAAATGACGATAGAGTAGAAAGAAACTTTTCGTTAATGGAAAAGGGGTTGTAGAGCGGAAAATAATTATTCACATACAAAAGACCATGGTGGGTTTTAGCTGGGTTGGTGTAATAAATGAACATAGCTCATGCGTATATTTGCCATGGAAATGCTTAGTATCCAAGAAGCTAGTAGCGTATCGTCTATGGGAAAAGGGTTGTAGGGCTGAAAATAATTAATCGCCCACAAGGACGCGGAGACGCTTTAAGACATTGTCGTGGTTCGAAAAAGAGGATTGGGTAGTTCCAGGCCAGATATGAGAGCAATATTCAATTTTTGTTGTAATTTGACTGCACTAAAGATAGAGTGCGTCAAGTGGAGTCAGATATGTAAAAACAAATAAATGCATATATTTTATGTTCAGTACTGTACGGAGTATCATTTTTTTAAAATATATTAAAATATATCACCTATGGATAATAGGACATTATTGTGTTTTCAAACACGTAGACAATGATGTCCCTTCTGTATAAGACGAGGTAGGGAGGGTGACAAATTAAAACGAAAAGTTTTTAGAGATATGTGAGGAAGATAACGACAAAATAATACTTGAACAATTTAAGGTTGTAAGAATTACATTCTCTCGGGTGTCGTTTTCACGAAGCCCTAATTCGAGGAAACAAGCAGCTCGAGTAGAACGGACATATCACTTATGGAATATAAATGGAATGAAGGTGGTTTGGTACAAGGCTTGTAGCATGGCGGGTCCTAGCCGTGAAGGTTAGAACTGGTAAATGTAAGGAATATAATAAAAATAAAACAAAAAGGATTTGATTTGTTTTTTAAGGCTTATCGACCCTTTGTAAGTTATTTACAGCCGAAATATATACTGAATTGTAAGAATAATTAAAATGACATAACTCACATCAAATCTCTATAATAATACACCTCATATATACCTGGGCCGCCTTTAGTAAAATGGATATAGTCTGTCTATATTTCTGAGATGAGGCAGTGTTTACAGTATTTAGATTATTCGGATTATTGTCTCATCTTTGTTGCCATTTGTACGACGTTTCGGCCGTTGTACGCTCCGGCCTTCTCCGGGTTCTAGGAATTTCACACAGAACCCTTTATTACAATCACTAGGATATATCATCTCCATCTCTTTTGAGTAGAGCTTCTCCCTGTAACCCTATAAGTTACTTGTTCACCACTGCTGTAGCCTGGTATTGAACTTACAACTCTTTGGGTCAAGTCACAGGAACTAATCCACGTTTATATCCAATGGGCCTGTAGCTGGAGGGAGAAGCGATGAATTAATATCTTTCCTAAGGATATTTATACGTAAATGATGCAACGAATTCAACTAGAGCTCGAAGTTGGCTCTTCAATTTCTCATTCCGAGCCGATATCTACTGCACCACAACGCACAGAATCATGGCTGCTTCTTTTTTATTACACCAGTCTCTTTAATCTGGATCCTTCCTTTGCATTTTGTCCTGTATAAAATGTCGGCGTTAGGCAAATTACATCGCCTAGTCACCTCCATAAGTTACCTGTCTTTACACAGCTCTAAGTATATTTTAGACCATTGACAAATTTGAAATTTGTAAAATTAACTCTATTTTCTTTCACTTCTGTGATTAAGTGCATTTTGTGTTAAACAAGTTTTAAGAATAACAATGATTTTTAAAATTACCAAGTGATTTGATTTAAACCATAACTGGGGGTTTGAGATGGATTTATATCTTTTTACTAAACTATTTGTAAGCAAGTGACTGCAGCGAAATGGAATAGAAATCGAACCCAGTTCCTTTGATCTCCCATACTGAGCCACTAATCATTACACCGCACTAACACCCATCAAGAAAGCGTGAACAACCATTGGAATATTGATATGATAGAATGGGATATGTTTGGTTGGTTTCGGTAATAGAAAGAAAGAAAGGAGATTTTTCAATTTTTTTTTTATTGAGGGTATATTGGATGCAATAAAAAAAATAATAAGTAAAAAAAATATAAACAATTTTGTTTTCATGAAAGAACCTCACTGATATCCAAATACAGTTTTCACTCGTCACAGCAAGAGAGGACCGCAAAGTCAAGAGGCGTACGAGATTAAAAGCGAACAAAAGATGAAAAAGAAAACGAGGAAAATTGATACTAAAGTAGGGACACTACAACTAACCAGAAAAACACTAAACAATATATATATATATATATATATATATATATATATATATATATATATATATAATATTGCTTCAAACGCCTCAGAATAAGCTATTAACCAAAATCAGTAATTCAATGACCAAACATTAGATTACTGATTTTAAGAAGTGGGTTGATCTCGGGCCAAAAAGCTTTCGATTTCAACTTATAATTATATAAATTGTCATGCAGGTAAACACACAATCATATACACAAAGACAATTACATAAACATATATATATATATATATATATATATATATATATATATATATGTGTGTGTGTGTGTGTATGTGTGTGTGTAAAATTTGGTATATGGGTAAATAGTCGTCATTTTATATTTTTAATTTCGAGCATATGCGTTGTTTGAATTTGATTTTGCGGTCTGCCCAGCATAGTAGAGTCAGTTGGGAACGGTCTTTGAAAAAAAAAAGAACAACATGAAGCATATCACTCCGCTAAAAATTTGGAAACGACATGCTGAACTGCTTGACTTTCGCGGTGGAAGCTCGAATACAAACATTTCAGTGTTTTTTTTTTTTGTCAATCTGACAACTGCGCAGAAGATTCGGAAAGAGCTGGATGAGGTTAATGGCAATTACGAAGTTACTGAAGCTAAAAAAATTCTCAATTATCTCGGATTGTTCTGATAAGAAAAGAACTTCCAAATTTGTTCGTGAGAGCCTCAGACTCAACACGGATGACTACATTCAGTGTCTTGAGGAGGTAGTGCTAATCTGGATGATGGCTGTTGGAATAATTCTGTGCCTGGCAAAAGAACTCTGAACCATGACATACAAGTAGGAGAACACAGTTATGGCTGTCAAATAATTTCTGCAACCAATCACTTCTTAAATCTGGCTACCTAACTCCAAAGACTGCAACTTCTTCGACTACTATACGTGGGGCGCAGTTGAGCGAGAGACTAACAAAACTCCTTGTAACACCAGAGATGAAATGAAGGAAGAAATTATGGTAGCCTTCATTAACTGCAACAAGTAAATAGTCCAGAAGAGATGCAGGTGATTCAAAAGTCGTCTGGAGGCCGTGGTTGAAGATAATGGCGATTTCATTGAATAAATTTACTTTTTCGTATTTCTAGATCATTCCAAGTTATTTTCGTAAATATATCTGTTGAAATAAGACGTCAATGTTATTTTCATCTTTTTTGTCTGATTTAGTCGACAATTTATCCATCGCACCCTGTATAAGGAAAAAATTATAAATATCGAACTAGTGCGTTTATACCGATAGTAATTTATAAAGTACTGATTTATTTTTAATCCAACGTTTTTATTACTTCAAATGTTATGATAGTGAAATATGACGCCAATTTCAAATACGAAATATCTTCTATAATAATGTTCAAAGTAATAAAAATTCAGATAGGGCAGACACAGGATTCAGCACTTGATGGTCACTGTCGGTGTCATGCCGCAATGCGAGTTTCAGAACAAATACGACAACTCATTTAGTGGCCTTTATACATGGGTCAGTGTTGAATTAAGGGAAGTGAGAAAAGTAGGAAACAGTCTAAAACCAGTATTTTTATTTATTTATATGGGAGTAATATATAAATTCTTCCAATATACTCATGCCAGGAGACTCTACGAGTGAAACTGGTAACCGAGTCGTACGTGTCGTAAACCTAGGTCATCAACAACTAAGCTGGTTCCACTCATCAAGCTTTCCCGATGAGGATGGTGGCTAAGCACACAGCATAATTGAAAAAAAAACTGAATGGCAGATGAAACTTCTCGAATGCAGTCGAGGGCTTAATCCGATGGAATCCACGGGCACCAATCAGTGCGAGCATTCAAGTCGGAGGACATCAGCCGTGGGTTGACCTGGAGAGGGATGAGCTCTGCCAGGTCTATTTGCCCCAATACACACTGCGCATGATCGTACGCCTTCCACCTTTCTAGCTCATAGATATATGGAGAGGATTGGACTAGATTCTCGGTTGCACAGTAACCGGGCCATGGGGCTGATGTTGATAATGATTATTATAATGCTGCTGCTGCTGCTGCTGCTGCTGCTGCTGATGATGATGATGATGATGATGATGAATGTACTAAATCTGATATGAATTTCTGGGCAACTACTAGGTGAAAAAATGTTAAAATAAGAATTTTACATAATTAACTCTCTTCAACTTTCTCTCTCGTAGATGCACACACACACACACACACATATATATATATATATATATATATATATATATACAGGGTCGGCTAAAAGATGTATAGACACTCAAAGTAAGGAACAGCTTGTTTTTCGTACTTTGTTTAAATTGCGATAACACTGTTTACTGTAGTATGAGTTTTTCTCAACAAATGGCATTACATTGGCGGCTCTTGAACAAGAAATTGAAAATGCATGTATAGCAATTCCACAAGATACTTTGGCCACTATTCGCCCAATCAGTAGCTCACCATATTGAGAAATGTCTGGAAGCAAAATGCCACCATTTTGAGCATTTCTTGTGATTGTCGAGTTTAAAGTTAACTTGCATTAATCTTGTGATGTCAAAATAAATTTAGTATTACAATATCTATACAAATTTTTCGTTTCTTGAAGTGTTTATAACATTTGTTACGTGTTGGAATTTGTAACATAAGAAAAGAAAAAGATTTGCCAAAAAAACACAGAGCTAAATCACAAACATTTAATTTTCTATAAAAACACTAAATAAAATATGTACAAAGATATAACTGTAGCATAAAAAAAAGTAAACGTAGAAGTTTGGGTCTATTGGCGAAGTGTTTCGAAGGAGAAGAAGAAAGTGGGAGTCAAGTATTTTTAACACGCTCGGGGTTGGGAAGTAATTTAAGTGTTATTATTGGAAATCCACAACTATATGCATATATAGAACAATTTTTAGTTTGGTCAATGAAATATTCAAAAACTCTATTTACCAGTTTAGTTCCATGAGGTTCGCTTTTGGGATATTTGTTGGTAAGCAACCTTTCAGAGAGATTCTTTTGGCTGGATATAATAACCCACGAATCAAAAGCTGGCGGGGAGAACACCAGAAATTCCATTCTTTCAACTGACAACTCCGTAAAAAAACTATTTTTATGGGGCTAGCCCCTAATTAGTATTTTTTCAATATTTCTCGAACCTTCTAGATTTTTCTCGAATATACTGGAATTATCTAGAATCTTCCAAACGTTCTATTTCTAATTTCTGTTTTTACAACTACTTTATGGATGAAGACTTTTTTGTATTAACAAGTAGGAGTCAGTAGAATTCCTTACTATAAATTTTAACCTTTTTGTTGTCTTTATTAATATTTTTTATATAGGAATACATCCTCGTAACACATTGATTTAGCGGATATATATATATATTACGGATATTAATGAAGATTAACAACCGACAATTTGAAATGATTTGTTTGAACATTACATTGGATCGATATTCGTATTTAAGTAGATATTTTGTTTATGATGAAACAGTATTATATATTTATTTCTACTGGCCTGATTATTTATGATAAAATTTTGTTCGAATCCTGCAGAATAACACATATTTTCGTAACAAAAATTTATCGTAAATAATCAGGCCGGTAGAAATAAATATATAATACTGTTTGATTATAAACAGAATATCTACTTAAATACGAGTATCGATCACACATAATGTTCAAACAAATCATTTCATATATATATATATATATATATATATATATATATATATATATATATATATGTGTGTGTGTGTGTGTGTGTGTGTGTGTGTGTGTGTGTGTGTATGTGTGTGTGTGTGAGAGAGAGAGAGTCTGTGTGTTTGCATGTTTGTGCATATTCATGGATGGAGTGTATTTGTAGAAGAGAGAAAATGAATAATTTATTCATATTTTCATGTGTATGTGCATGAATATATATATATATATATATTACAAAAACGTGAAAAAACACGTAGATTAAAATCCACTGTTCAAGCATTTACTTTGTATAAAGAGTGCTTTAACATATCACCTGAAGACGAACATTATTTTTCTGAAATATGAAAATTTTTGTGTAGTGGTGTAGTGATATTATGATTTTATAAACCATTGCAATAACAAAATTACTATATATATGTTTTTATACAACTGTAAGCGTACATTTGAGAACGATGCCAATAAAACAAAAGCTATTGAACCATTTGAAGACGTTGTGATAGGTTTTCACTATTGCCAAAAATCTGCTTTGTTCCGTAAAAAATAAAGGTTCCTTCTTTTGACATCTTATCTCTATAAGAAACAAAAGTGTATATATGACTGGCAACTGGCTCAAATGGATATTGAATTGACCCAATCAGATAATTCAGCGAATTTCGGAAAGCTGTCATCTTGTCCTTATACAATGGACAGCTCACGAGATGATTATTTCTCTTAAACATACTTTTTTCTTCTACCTTGTTACACATGAAAAGCTAAAATGAGAACTTGGTTGTCACGTAGAAGCCAGAGTAAATTGAAGCCTTCCAAAGTAATTACAAAAATATATACAAAAAATTACTTTTATCCAAAAACTAAAGAAAAAAAATTAGAAAGAGAGAAAGACAAAAAAAAAAAATAATAAAATAGAAACAAGATCGACAATGATAAAAAATTTTAGGGCAAAATATGCAGCTTTGGAATATTAATTTTTGACTAGAGTTTCGTTGCTTTTATTGTTGCCTTTTTACTTTAATCACAATGTACTGACATGAATATCCGCCAAACTTCAAAGTAAGCAGTGTGAAATTAAAAATGTAGAATTACATTGGTTGAGACTAGGACTCAAATCTAGATCGCTTACTAGATTTACATCGATGACGATTTAACCAGTGTGAGCATAGATAGCGATTCTGTCAAACTTATTAAATAAAGTAATATTTTTAGCAAAAAAAAAAAAAATACACCAGAAGAAACAATAAAACCTACAGAAAAAATACAGGTTCGTATATCGTTTTTTTTTTTTAAATAGAGCAATCACTTCAATTTTCCTCCAATTGTTCATTACCTTGTGTTGCGTTAAGAATTGGAGAGCCGAGTTCGATATCCAGTTGAGCTCATTAAATTAACTTACAGGCAAATACTCTTGGCAAATGTATGAATCCATATCGGATTTCAAAATTTTACAACTGATATTAGATACATTGAATGGAAAATATCTTTTGTATTCTTCTTCTTGTTCATGTGCCGCGTCCCTTCAGGACGTAGGCGATCATAGACTTCCACTTGCCTCTGTCTCTTGTGGCCCTCAATAATTTTTTCTCTTGGTATCTCTTCTAAGCCCAACTCCGTCAACCATTTGCTCAGACCAAACAAGTACGTCTCGCGCTGCTTTCCCCTGTCTCGTTTTCCAATTATCCAACCTGGGAGTATCAAGTTCTCCAGGCCTTCCTTCCTCATTACGTGTCCCAGGAACCTCATTTGCCTCTTCCTGATATTTATTATAAGTTTTCTTCTTGTTTGCATCCTCTCCAACACATCATCGTTGCACACGTGCTCTGTCCATGGTATCCTCAGTATCCTTCAGTAAAACCACATTTCTTTTGCCTGAAGCCTCTACTTTATCTTTGATGAGATTGTCCAGCATTCACTTCCATACAGAAGGACAGATATTACGTAGCAATCCAGTACTCTTTTCTTTGTTTTTAATGAGATTTTCCGGTCTTTCAGTACTCTGGTTAGTTTCTGAAATGCGTCTTTGGCCATGCCAATGTGTCTTTGGATCAGCGTGTCACATTTTCCATCTTCTGTCAAAACACTTCCATGGTATTTGAAGTTTTTTACTTGTTTTATTTTAGATTCTCCAGTTTGCAGTTGGGCATATTGGTCTCCTCTTTTTGCTGATGACCATAGATTCAGTTTTTATTTAAGGTTTTATGCTCAGTCCTTTCTTTTCACTTTCTTTCTGTAGATAGTCCTGCATTTTCCTTTCCGTGTCTGCTATCAGCACGGTGTATCGGGTATTGTTGAGATTGGGGCCTCGAATGACGAATCCTGGCAAGGCTTTTATTTCCCTCATAATTGCTTCGCCGTACAGGTTGAAAAGATCCGGTGAGAAACAACATTCTTGTCTTACGCTCCTTTTTGACAAACTGAAAGGAATTTATATTAAAACCAGAATTCTGACTATTCTCACAAATAAAATATGCGTTTTATGTTACGTATTCAACAACTAAAAAGTGTGTAAAAGTATTGCAAATCATTACTAAAAAAAGGAAAAGGCTACTCAGTGTATAAGATTATCATTTGATAGATCATAATTAACAAAACCAAAAATAAATAAATGTGTATATAATACTGTTGAGCACAAATTATAAAACAAAATGATTTAAGTATTTGTCTATATTTCTCAGACGAGGTAGTATTTACGCTATTTACATTGTTCGAACTGTTGTCCTCATCTTTATTGCCATGTTTATGACGTTTCGGACGTTATACGCTCCGGCCTTCTTCAGGTATTGGGAATTTCGAACCGAACCCTTTATTACGCTCATTGGGGTATATCTTTCTCATTCCATGTGCGATGCCACTTCTGGTAGCCATGTGTCCTCGAGAACACATGGACCAGTGAATATAGACGTTGGTTAGTTCTAGTGACTTGACTCAAAAGTGTTGTGAGTTCAATGCCAGGCTACTTCGAGAGTTAAGTGTAAGGGAGATAATTAAATTTTCTCTTTAAAATTTGGAAAGTTTAACAATTATTTTCGTCAGCACCCGATCGCATTAGGACCGTCTTCCTTTCTTCTTATTGCCTTTCTTCCCTCTGGTGACCTTTACTTGAAATAGCTTTGAAGGCGTAGCCCACTCATGCGAGACATGAGCAAGGGTCACAGAGATGAGTGGATAGTGGATGCGACTGGGCAAACTTTGCCCTCCTGACATCACATCTCGGATCTTTTTCATGTTGACAGTTGAACTAGAAAGTCACGGTACTCCTATCGAGTGGTTCTACGTCAGGGAGGCCGACTTGCAGCATCAGTTTCGCAGATCACGTGGTCGATGAACAATTATTTATATAGGGTAAATTTGAAATTTTAGAATTGAAAGTTAGCGTATATACAGAGTGTGATGTATAAATTGTCGTCTAAATTACGCAAAAATGAAAATAACATTGGCATTTCATTTTAACAGATATTGACACAAATTGACACAAAAAATATCTTGAAATACTAAAGAGTAAATTTATTCAACAAAAAAGACATTGGCTTCAACCGCGGCCTACAGACGATTTCGGAATCCTCTCTATCTCTTTTGGGGGGTTTCCTTATATAAGTTGGTGAATTCTGTCATATGCCTTAAGTTCATCTTTGGTGTTACAAGCAGTTTTGCTTGTCTTAGGCTTAATTGCTCCCCACACATAATAATCAATGGGATGCAATGTGGGAGTTAGGAGGCCAGATGTAAGGGGTGATGTGGTCGCAAAAAAGCCATGACTGGGTTCTCCTGCTTGTGTGGCATGGTGCAGAGTCGTATTGCCTGACATAGTTTCTTCCAGCAGCTACCCCTTTGATCCAGGACAGCAGTACCTCTTCAAGGCCCTTGATGTAGGCCTGCGTGTTAATTATGGCTCGCTTATCAACAAATTCGAGAGGTTTTTTCTTTTTGGAACGATCAGAGTGAGTTTTTCGAGCTTCCGTAATTTCGTAATCACCATTAGACTCGTCCAACTCTTTCCGAATCCGCTGCACTGTTCTCAGACAGACACTCTAAAATTTTCGTATTCGAGCTTCTGGCGGGAACGCCAATTAGTACAGCATGCTGTTTACACATTTCTGGCGGAGTGATTTGCGTCATGGTGCTCTTGTTCTCACAGACGGTGCCCATCTAATCCTACTATTCAGTGCAGTTGAGAAAAAAACAACCCGCATGAATGAATATAAAAGTGGTGACAATGTACCCATCGCATCCTGTAAATAAGTGTCTATAACATAATAATGCATACATTCTGCAGTTAATACTATTATTCTTATTCGAGTCTGGACGATTACCTTACGTGTACTTGTTGCGGTATTCACACGGTCGGTTGAGCCGTCTCCCTCGGGCGAACACACTGCATCCGAATGAAATCTGAGCAAACCTAGCAGAGGTCGTATTCATTTGGACATGCAATTCCATTGAAGTTTCAGTGGGAAATTGGATTCTCAAGCAGTCTCCAGCCGCATTTAGACGCACCTTTAGGATAGGGCGATCTGATTTGAATACAGAGTTTGCTTCTCCTAAACTGCTTCTCAACTAAAGCTATAGGCCTGGGCACCCGGGAGTGGTGTAATGGTTGCGTGGTGTTACAGGAGAAAGTGTTCTCAGAGCCACCACAAATAGGGAATCCTGAAAGGGCAGGGTATATAGAAGAAGAAAGTATGTGAGGATCCTGGGTGATCAAAGGTATGAATGTGTGTGTTTACAAGTCGGTAACGTTAGAATGTGCATGAATGATAAAATTAAATTCATTTCCGTTTAAAATTGTAGCGAAATAATGATTAAAACTATCAGGTAAATCTTTTATAAATAGATAAATTTGGAAAGTAAGTTGTTAACAGTGGGAATCTTTCTTTAACTATAGTTATCAGGAAAACAAGACAACGGAAGTATGTGCGAGAAAAGAAACTGTTGGAGTATAGGTGGCGGTTGCATTTAGTTATTTCATCAGTAATCGGGTGGGACCTAGATGCCAATTTAGTAGCAAGGTCGAATTCTTGTAGTCAGGGCACCAGGGAAAAAAAGCTCGTCAGAGCAGTTGCTATGAAAATATTTGTTGAAAAGACAGAATGAAGCTACGCCTATCGGCGAGAATTTGACTGAAGTCGAGATGCCAAAATCGATGACATTACAGATCCTTCATTGGATATTGTCAGGAACATCGAGGGGAAAATCAGGAGCATCAAACCAGATATGGCAGCAATATTCAATATATGGGCGAATGATATATATGTAAATGTACAAGTTGAACTCGAGAAAAGTTTTCTGGCACGACACAATGACCAGACTTTCTTTGCTGCAGACGTAGCAATGTAGTAACTCCATTTCAAGTCAGTTGAAAACGTGAGACCAAGAAACTGAAGTGTGTTGCTCTACAGGAGTCTAGTATCAGCCATGTTGATAGCAAATGGTGGTTAAAAAAGAGCAGTTTTGTTTTGGAGGCGTTAAATTGGGATTTATTGACAACATACAGAAGGATTCTGCGGATATCATAGATCGCGCACGTGAGCAATGATGAGGTTTTGGAAAGGATGAAAAAGGAAAAGAAATTAATACTGAGTATCAAGAAAAGACAGCTTCAGTTCCTGGGACATGCAATGAAGAAAGAGGGCTTAGCGCATCTGATACTCACAGGCCAGCTAGAAAGAAAAAGAGACAAAGGAAATCAGCATATAACATACTTAACGGGCCTGAGCAGGTGGATGGCAGAGAGGTGAACTGCGTGGTGTTACAGGAGAAAGCGTGGTAAGAGCCAACAGATATAGTGTAATGTGGAAGGCCATGATCGCCTACGTTCTAAAAGAAGAATAACAAAAGGTCTTTTAGAGAACCTGACATCCACATGTCTTAAAGAAGATGAGTTAATTTTAAGTTGCTATGGTGCCATTCTACGAGGAATGAAATCACCCTCTTGTTATATATAGTTATCTGCCTGACTTCTGGAGAGCAGTTAACAAACCGGTTAATGAGAGCAGGTAACGACAGCTACTAGTCAGGCAATAAACAACGTAATAATACCTTCGAAATTATTTATTTTTAGGTTACTTATTATTAACACTTCCTTTGAATATATTGTTTCTTGTTATACTGATACCCTGTTTTAACCTACCTCCTGCGTTCCGTGTCTTACTTCTGGCCATAAATGTCACTACAACTTTGCGGCAAAGTTTCGCCACAACTACACAGCAAATTGGCGACGAAGATCCACAACATAAGCAGAGAGTTAATAAACTACTTAAAATATTTGCATGAATGCATGACAGAACAGAGACAAAGCGGTATGGCAAAAGATCAAAATTGCTTAGAAATGCAAAAATAGAAGTTATAGTGAACCATGATTGTCCACGTCCCAACGATACATGACACATAAAAAAGAAAATATACAGGGAGGAAGAGACTAGGTACGAAAGAAATATATGAAGCGAATAGTTTGTTGGCTTCACATTAAGAGATAGCAAAAGACGGAAAACAGGCCGGCCTAAAAATGAATTAGAATGGCGATGCATTAAAATATTCAGGGCGTCCATAAAATCCCAGTACAGATAGCAAATATTTATTGCTCAGAAGCCATTCCGCAGGGTATACATAAAGTCTCAGTATCATTCTGTCATCCACCTGCTGAGGCCCTTCAAATATATTATCCGTTGCTTTTCCATGTTTCTTTTTCCCTCTATCTGGCTTGTTAGTATCAGGTTCTCCGAGCCTTTCTTCTTCATTGCCTGTCCCAGGAACTTTAGCTGTCTTTTCATGATGCACAGTATTAATTTCCTTTTCGTTTCCATACTTTCCAAAACCTAAGATAAAACATAGACGAACAAAAAGATTGAAAGTGATAAGGGAAAGGATGAGAAGATACAAGCAAAGAGTGCAAGAAGTAAAGACACTTGAAGTGATGGATAGGTTTAGTTTGTCAATAACTATTGGAAATATCACGAGTTCGGTTAGTTAACACTCACGCTGCTGCGAACGTACTTACACGTTATAGGAAACGTACATTGTAGGATTCGCGTTGTGGTAGAGTGGATATTGGCTCGGAACGAGAAGCCGGGGAGTCGAGTTCGAATTCTAGTTGAATCCATTGTATTCACTTACGCGCAAATACCCTTGGGAAAGGTATTAATCCGTCTCTTCCTTCCAGTTATGGGTTAAATAGCAAGAAAGATTGGGTTCTATAGCCTTGGTCGGCAACCAGTCTACCGCAGAAAGCAATGGCAACCTACTGCAGGATAATCTTCTGCCCAGTCAGTCATGTCTCTTTCGAGACATGATCGCCTAAGCGTGTATCACGTGTGACACTTAACTGACTGACTGACATTGTACAGCGACCCTACATTCTGACGACCCTAAGTTTTATGCCAGAATTTATCATCGGAGTTCGCAATTTGAACAACATAAGGTACGCAGATGATACAGTGCTGATTGCAGACAAGGAAAAGAAACTAGAAGACCTCCTACAGAGGTAGCTGAAGACAGTGACAAGAAAGGACTACAGAAAAACTGCAAGAAAACCGAATGTTTGGTCATCAGCAAAAAGAGCAGCTCAAAATGCCAAATACAGGGGTGGGGGAGACTAAAGTCAAGCAGGTAAAACAAATTTAAATACCTGAGAAGTGTTCTAACATAAGACGGAAAATGCGACACAGAGATCCGAAGGCGAATTGGCATGGCGAAGGACGCATTCCAGAAGCTGAGTAGAGTATTAAGAGACAATAAAATTTCGCTAGAAACAAAGAAGAGAGTACTGGATTGTGATTTTTTTTTTATAAGCGTTTCACCCCGAGCAAGGCATGTCACTGCCACTACTGCGCAGGGGGCTACATAGAGTGGAGAAAGGATGATTAAATATAGGAAATGTCAGAGGGTGGGTGATAGGCGGGTAAGGATACCGAGAATGAGGGTTGGGTAGATGATAGTGTTCTGAGAATAATTGGGAGTTAGTGTGATAGGAAGTGTCTATTGACCCTACATTTAAACACCTGGAGATTGTAGCTGTCGGGAAAGCAGACTTGTGGAAGTGGAGTTCCACAGGCGGGAAGCGCGAGAAAAGAAGCTGTTGGAGTAGAATTTACGGTTACATCTTATTTGCTTAACTGTAAAATGGTGGGACCTAGTTGCTAATCTAGTATCTCGTGTGAATTCGTGCTTAGGCGGCACCAGTGATCTAAGCTCATCGGAGCAGTAGCCATGAAAGTACTTGTAGAAGAGGCACAGGGAAGCCACATCACGCAGGTGAGAGAGTGGTTGCAGCCGGTCTGCCAAGTCAGTATCAACCACGTTACAGATCCTCCTTTGTATTTTGTCAAGAAGCCCAAGGAGAGCAGCAGGGGCACCCGACCAGATATGGCATATCAGTTTTTCAATATGGCAGTGAATGTTGGAATGAGGAAGGAAAAACTTGAAGCAACTGAAATGTGGTTCTACAGAAGGATGCTGCGGATATCATGGATCGAGCATGATGAGGTTTTGGAAAGGATGGAAACGAAAAGAAAATTAAGACTGAGCATCAGGAAGAGGTAGCTAAAGTTCCTAAGACATGCAATGAGGAAATAGTGCTTGGAGAACCTGATACTAACAGGCCAGATAGAGGGTATTAAGGACAGAGGAAATAAGTGTAACGTACTTGACTGGCCTGAGTGGGTGGATGGCATAACGGGGATTGCAGAGTGTAACAGGAGAAAGCGTGCTAAGAGCTATCAAGGATAGGGAGACGCTGAAGGTCATGATCACCTACGTCCTGAAAGAACAAAGCACATAGAAGAAGAAGACATTGCCTGCTGTCGAGGTATTGGAAGCACTGTGAAATGTCAGTCACTTGTGCTTTTTTTCTGAACTAATTAGCATGAAGTGCTATTTCCAAATCGGCTTTGACATATCAGTCAGTCAGGTAAGTGTCATACATGATACACGCTTGTGCGATTATGTTCCGAAAGAGACATGACTGACTGGGCAGAAGATTTTTCCGAAGTAGGTAGCCATTAATTTCTGCGGTAGACAGGTTGAGAACCAAGGCTACAGAACCCAATATATCCTGCCTATTTAACCCATAACTGGAGGGAGAAGCGACAGATAAATACTTTTCCCTAATGTATTTGCTTATAAGTAAATGCAACGAGTTCAACTGGAATTTGAACTCGTTTTTCTGATTTCTCGTTTTGAGCCGATATCCACTGCATAAAAATGCACCATGCATCCTATAATACAACCTGCTTTGTTACATATTTCTATTATACTGTGAGTATTTGATCTTATTTACCTTAAGAGAAAGAAAAAAAACATCGTTAGAAACAAACAAAAAATAGTACTGAACTATTATCTGATATCTGTCTTGCTATATAACAGTAAATGCTGGACGATCTCCTTCAAGTTGAGAGAGACTTGAGGCAACAGAAATATGGTTATGCAGAAAACTAAGGATATGATGGACCGAACATGGGAGCAATGACGAAGTCTCAGAAGAAATAGGAACAAAAAGGAAACTTATACTTAGCATCAGGAAGAGACAGTTGAAATTTCTAGGACGCAAAATGAGGAAGGAAGGCTTGGAAAACTGATACTCACAGCACGGATCGAGATAAAGAGGAACATAAGAAAACGGTGTATAACATACTTGATGAGTTTAAGTAAATAGATGGCGGAACAGGTTTTCGAAGAAATAAGGAAACGACAAAAGTTATCAAGAGCTACAAAGAACGGAACTGTGGGGAACTGCGAGTGGACACGGCACATGAACAAGTGATCCTGCTGAGTATCAGATTTAAAATGCAATGGCAACCAGTCTCTTTCTTTCCGTAACATGACAATTGCCTATTTAATAAAAAGACAATAAAAAACGAACCAGTACAGCCAAGCAATAATGCTATAACAATGCAACAGTGAAAATGTTTATTTGAATATTAATTTGATATATAAAACAATTTCAGTTTTAGTTTATCGAATTTATTCATAAAAAAGAAAGAAAAAAAGTACAATTCGATTTTATTTAATTATTTAACTACCATTATTAGCAATGACTTTCTACGACTTATCAAACAGCTTTTTGTTATCTTTTCCTCATAATTCTACAGGTTTTGATTCGAAATAAGTTTCCGAACAACTCTTGAGTCTGGTCGGAAACTTATCAAAAAACTAGAGAGGTTTATTCTCGTCAAAGTCTTTTGCAGTGATCAAAAAATGTAATAATTGATTGATGCAAAGTCGGATGAATATAGCGTGTGGTATAAGGACAGGTAAATCGAGTCATAAAATTTCTTTTCTGTGTTATTTTTACTGTATGCGGTGTTGCGTTGTCATGGAGGGGAAAACATTTTTTCCTTTCCTCCACTGTGTATGCTACCACTAAACTAATCTATGTTAGAGTACATCAAATGTATTCTCAAATGTCATGTATGATGAGTCGTACGGATGATACATTCGTTATAACATCTGGTTCCCAAAAGCAGTAATTATCACTTAGTCGAATAGTGAGTTTGCCAGAAAGACTCATTTTGAAAGCGGAAAGAAAACAATGAACCTGTCACATTTTTTATATAATAATATCGCCCCAAGCAAGGCATTTTACTGCCACTGCTTTGCAGGGGGTCACATAGGAGGACAATTATGAGAAAGAGAGAGTGACAGGTTATAGGAGGTGTCAGAAAGTTGGTAAGAAATGGATGAGAATACTGATGAGAGTAGAGTGTACGAAGAAAGAAGCATGTGTGAGAGGATGCAGGTTAGTGAGATAGAAGATGGCTATTGACTTTACATTTAAATTCTTGGAGATTTTAGCTATCGGGGAAGCAAGTAAATGGAAGGAAAATCCATACGTGGGAAGTACGAGAAAAGAAGCTGATGGAGTAGAATTTGGGTTTACATTTTATTGGTTTCACAGTAAATGGGTGGGACCTAGTTGCTAATCTTGTGGCTCGAGTTAATTCATACATAGGGTGCACCATTGACCTAAGAACTGTCTGATAGAATTTCTAAGGCTACTGCATTTCAAGCTTGTTCTTTACCATCGCACCATCAACGCTGAATTGTATTGCCGCCAGCGAGACCGCGTGTATGGCAAACTAATGGAGTATCCTGCTTTGGTCAGTCGAGATCGAGCTTTGTTTTAGCAAGATAATACGGGGCCACACACTTGTCAGGTTGACTAAGGAGAATTTCAAATAGATGGACGGTATTGAGATTTTTCTTCAAATACCATTCATTCCGGATGCTGCTCTTAGTAACTATGGTACATTTCCTCCTTGACCAGCGATTCAACACTTTTGAGGAAGTGAAGGAAGCTTTTTGGTAGTTTCTTAATCCCTTGGTTGAATCAAGTCAGTCATTTGATCGCCCAAGCGTGTATCACGTATGACACTTAACTGACTGACTTGATTCAACCAAGGGATTGGTATCTGGGACAAATTTGGATGGTCGCTAATCGCTGGCAGCTCATCGAACTTTATTTTGAAGAATAAATGTTGGCGTTGCTTCATAAGTTTTGTTTAAATTGAATAGTGCTGCCATATCTGGTCGGGTACCCCTGCTATTCTCTTCGGGCTTCTCGATAAGGTACAGAGGAGGGTCTGTAATGTGATAGATACCGACTTGGCAGACCGCCTGCAGTCTCTCTTCCACCGGCACGACGTGGCTTCCCTGTGTCTCTTCTATAAATACTTTCACGGCTTCTGCTCCGATGAACTTAGATCACTGGTGCCCCCTAAATGCGAATTTGCACGAGATACTAGATTAGCAACTAGATCCCACCCTTTTACAGTGAAACCGATAAAATCTAATATTGTCCTAATATTTTCAGGATTTTTCGTTTTTTTTAATCCATCAAATATTTCCTAAAAAAATAAACTTAGAATATTGGTGCCACATATGGTTCGATATTAGTGCTATTTGCCGAGAGCTTCTTGTTAAAATCCAAAGAAGAATCATCAATATTATTGGTCCTAATGTTGTGTCTCGGCTTCAGTCATTTTCCTACCGCCGTAAGGTTGCCTCTCTGTGTCTTTTCTAAAAAAGTCTTTTCAGATGAGGTCTTCGCTATAGTACCATTTTAAGCTCAGGCTGATATCGAGATCACATTAATTTTCAGTTAAATTAGCGTTGTGGTACAATGGATATCGGCTCGGAATGAAAAATCGAAGAGCCGGGTTCGAATTTCAGTTGAAATCGTTGCATTCACTTACGCGCAAATACCCATGGGAAGGTATTAATCCATCTCTTCTTCCTCCAGGTATGCGTTCTATAGCAGAACAGATGGGTTTTATAGCCTTGCTTTTACTCTACTGCGGAGAAATCTGCCGAGCCAATCATAGATCGAAAGAGACATGATCACTGTGCATGATGTATGGCACTTAACTGAGTGAATAGTCTGGTGTCAAGATATCGTCGGTTTACAGTTAAATTGGCAAGATGCAACGGTAAGTTCTATTCTAACAGTTTCTTTTCTCGCACTTTTCGTTTGCGGAATTCTTTTGCGGCTCCATTTTTTCCAGACGTCTTTTTGTTCTCACTCTTTCGTAATATTTCTGTTTCTACTTCTTCAGCGCACTTGCGTCTTAGTCGCTTTACTGCCTTGAATGATCCCGATTAAAAAAGTATGCTCTCAAAAGTTAAGATCCGCACTCGAGGGAGAAGATTGCATCTGTTATTCGCATTAAACATAAGGTTAAGAACCTGCTAGATTTTCTGATGCGACTCTTACAGTGAAAGACAAATAAGACGCAAGAAAGCAAAAAATTAGAAAATGCCAGAACTTTACGCGGGAGTGTGAAAGCTATGGAGGTTGATTCTTCTTCTTCTTCTTCTTCTTCTTCTTCTTCTTCTTCTTCTATGTTCTTTTAAGAGGATATATCATTCTACGTCTCCCTATCCCTGGTGTCTCTTCGCATGCTTTCTCTTGTTACACCACACAACCCCGTTTTGCCATCCACCCGCTCATGCTAGTCAAGTACGTTACACGCTGTTTTCCCCTTTCACTTCTTCCCTGTATCTGGCCTGTTAGTATCAGATTCTCCAAGCCATCTTTCCTCATTGCATATCCCAGGAACTTTAGCTGTCTCTTCCTGATGCTCATTATTAGCCCTCTAGGGCCATTCGTATCATATTTGATACAGTATTTCCCTATAAGGAAACATTTGGTATTTCCCTGTAAGGAAACATTTGGTATTCATTGACTCAGCAGTTAGTACTGCTTTCATTTGAAATTTATAAAATATTTCTCTTAAAAAATTTTTCAGGAAAATATTTCTTTCAAGGCTTGTTTTCATACTGTATCAAATATGATACAAATGGCCCTAGAGGGTTAATTTCCTTTTCGTTTCCATCCTTTCTAAAACCTCATCATGTTCGATTCATGATATCTGCAGCATCCTTCTGTAGAACCACATTTCAGTTGCTTCATGTTTTTCCTCCATCTTTTCTGATATTGTTCAGCATTCACTGTCATATTGAAGAACTGACATGGAGGCTGATATCGTACCCATAATAAGTGATGTTCTTGGATTTTTACTCATATCACAGGAATCGACATTAATGTTTCGTAAAGAATTGAAAATTCTCTGCGATATTGCTGCCTGTTAAAATAATGAAATTTGTTCTCTCTCAATCTGCAATATTAACAAGAAATAATAATAATAATAATAATAATAATAATAATAATAATAATAATAATAATAATAATAGAAACTGTTATAATTTGATGGAACTTTACAATACCCACAGACAGAACAATCAAAGCTAATTGTCCAGACTTTGTGATCAAAGACCACAAAAACAGCTTCCCCTTTAATGTATCTTTGGAGTTCTTCAAAAACTATCAAAAATTATCTTGAAGTGAAAATCTGAAAAATAGGTCACATGAGGATGTCAGCAATTTCAGTTGAATTTGGAGCTAAGGTTCCGACAGACTCATTAAAGTGATTCCTGGAAGTCAAGGCTTTAAAGAAATGCAAACAATTGTACTTACAAGTACAATGCACACATTACGAATAGCGTTATCTCCGTAAATTATTATCTTAGTTTTTTCTTTTTCTTTTTTTTTTGCTTTTTTGACAAAAACGGGATTAGTGAAAAATGCATGAAGCCCTTTCTGACATAAGTTTCTGTTTGGGAGCCGGAAGAAAATGTATATACAACAGAAATCAATAATAATAATAATAATAATAATGATATTTTTGCCAATTTCTCAATCTCGTTAATGTGGCTTTGCATCTCCTTATTTAGGAAATATAAACTTGAAATCAGGATGTGCGTTATGGTGCAGCGCTATCGGATAGGAACGAGAAATCGGGGAGCCGAGTTCGAATTTCAGTGGAATTCCTTGCAATTACTGACGCGCAAATACCCCTTGGGAAAGGTATTAATCCGTCTTTTCCCTCTGGTTATGGGGTAAATAACAGGACAGATTAGGTCCTATAGCCATGGCTTGCAACCAGTCTACAGCAAAAAATAATAGCAACCTACTGCAGGATACTCTTCTGCCAAGTCAGTCATGTCTCGAAAGAGACATGATAGCCCACAGCGTGTATCACGCATGGCACTTAACTGACTGACTAGGACTTGAAATCAATGAGAATGGTAGTGTCACAAGCCAGAGGAGGTGATAAAAAACGAACAAGAAGTTGTGGGATTTCAGCATCCAAACAAACCATGTCATTCAGGCAACCAAGCCAGAAATCACTGTCGTCGACAAAGAATCACGGCAATGGATGTAGTTACCATAACATCTAAGTCAAAGAAATTAATAAGAGTAAGACTTATGTCGACCACTGGATTGAAGTTAACAGGATGTGGGATGTTCAGGACACGACCGTGCCAGTTATCATTGGGGGGTTGGGGTAAATATACCACCAAACACCTACATCGAGAGACTCGGAAGAAAGCGTAGTATCACATCGCTTGAAATCTCTGCTTTGCTTAAGAATTGCGAATATTCTACAAAAGGTGCTGAGGTTGTTCTAGAGCATCCATAATACAAGATCTCTGGTTGAAATCGAAAAGCTTACGATACAAGATACTAATAATTTTACAGTATTTATATTATTCGGACTACTGTTCTCATCTTTGTTGGGCCATGTCCTTAAAGATACATGGGCCAGTGAATATAGACGTTGGTTAGTTCCTGTGACTTGACCCAAAGAGTTGTGAGTTCAATACCAGGCTACAGCTGTGGTGAACAAATAACTTACAGGGTTAGAGGGAGATAACTCATAACTACCAGAAGAGGCACTACTGTGCAAGGAATGGAGTTCTTATACCCCAGTGATTGTAATAACGTGTTCGGTTCAAAATTCCTTGCACCTGAAGAAGGCAGAAGCGTACAGCGGCCGAAACGTCGTACAAATGGCAACAAAGATGAGGACAATAGACAGAATAATGTAAATACTATCTCATCTCAGAAATATAGAAAAATAATTTTAACAATTCATTTATCTTTCTCTTATTTTATAATTAATTTTTTTCTCTGTTGCTGTTTTAATCTTGCTTCTTCTCTTTCGCTGTCTTTTAACATTATTATTATTATTATTACTGATGTTGTTTTTTGTTGTAATAGAAATAGTAGTAGCAGTTGTAGTTGCAGGATTAATTGTCTTTCCTTGCATGAGTACGTTTTTCATTTATTGGCAGGCACACTTTTTCATTAATTTTGATGTACTTGTCAGATTTTCCCAGATGAGTGAGGAAAAAAAGTTAAGGCTAAAAAATATCTCGTGAATAATACAGGCAAAAAATATATTTTAAAAAATACCAAAAAATACGGAACCCAACAGAGTCACCGTCAAGTCTTGCTTGAATGGGCGTCCGAAGAAGAGGGCGGCCGAGAAAGCTATCGACGTAATATCAGTTGTGATACTCGTGGCCGAAAATGAATTAAACGTTGAATTGGATTCGTTATGTCTTATTGTCGCCTGCTGTCTTCTCTTCTTGTCCTGTTCTCTCTTACAAAGTTGTTGTCTCTTTCGCTTTCTCAACCTCGGTCCTCTCTAAATGATTCACCAATATTTTCTCTTTTTTCTTATTTCTGATTTATTTGCCCACTCTCTGCTTTTTCTCATTTTCTCGCTCAGAATTTTCTCTCACTCTTTATTCTTTCTTTCTCCCTCATTATATATATATATATATATATATATATATATATATATATTTCTCAATTTCGTACACACTATAATTTCTCGCTTTTTCTGTCAGTTATTCATCATCTTTCACTCCTCTTACCTTCATTTTTCTCATCTCAGTTTCTCGCCTACTGCGACAGCTTTCACTCTCTTCCTCTATCTCGTAATTTATTTTTCACTGTCGTTTCTTTCTTTTTTCTTTCTTTCCATTTCTCGCATATTATCCCCTTGATTTTCTTTCTCTTTATCTGTCTCAGTTTATCGACTAATGCATTTCCTTTTCAATTTTAGATGCAGTCTTTTACTTTTTCTCTTGTGTTTTCTCTTTCTTTCGTTCTCTGCCATTTTTTACACAGACCCTCCTCTCTGTCTCAATTTTTCCATCAGTACCTGTTTTCTCTTACTATTTCCACGCCCTCTTTTTCTCTCTAGGTCAAATTATCCTCACTTTTTTTCTCGTCATTAAATTTCTCTACTTTTCTCTCTCGCTTTTTCGACTCTTAGCCTAAGATTTTTTTTCTTTTTACCTTTTTTTATTTTCCTAATTACCACCCATTGATTTCTTTCTTTTTGTCTCTCTTAGCTTATCGACCAATGTATTTCTTTCTTAATTTCAGACGAACTATTTTTCTCTTTCTTTTAATTTCTCCTCCAATATTTTTCTCTCTTTGTTTCATTTTTTACACAATCTTTTCTCATTTTTAATTCAAGTCCAGGTAAACTGCATTCAGCAGCAAGGCCTCCGATTGGGAGGTTCGTGAGGACCATGGTACCACATCTTAATTGCTATTGTTTTCCTGTCCACCCTGATTCAAAGTGGTAGCACCTGTTAGGGTCCCAGCTATGGGCAAATAGTTAACCTCCAAACTGTGGTCAAAACACTATGAAAGTGTAAAAATACACTTTTATAGGAATAAATGTACATAAAAATAGACTTTTATTAAAAAATATACATTTTTGAAGAAAAGATATTACCAAACATAAAATTTTGAAGAAAAATTATTACCATAACACATTTTTGAAGGAAAAAATTCCCACCAAAACATTTTTTAATACAAAGCTAGAAGACATTTTCAGTTTTCTAAAATAAATAATAAAAACAAAAAAAAATTCATTAAAATCTGACTAAATCAACCTTCCCACGATAACCGAATATTAAAATAAGTACTTTAAAATCCCACCTTTTTGGCATTAAATAAACCACAGAGGTTGATATGCCGTTAGACAAAACTCAAACTCATTTTTAATTCATCAACCATTGTCTACATTCCCCTAGTTTGTTTTTTTTTACTCAATATCGTTTTCGTCTCAATTTATTACCGCCTCTTTTTTCTTTCTTCCCGCCTCTCTCTCTATCTCTAAATTTCTCATTCGTTATTTTTTCTTGTTTAAAGGTCTGTCTCTCTATAACTCTCTCTTTCTATTAACTACACATTGACTTCTTTCTTTCTATTTCAATTCACTGACCAGCTTGTTCTTCGCCGATTTCACACATACTCTCTTCTAAAACCTACTACAATTTTTTTATCTACAGTTTTCACTTTCACGTTCTCAAATTTTCACGCGTTTTTTTAAGTTCTCACATGTTACTCAATTTCTAACGTCTTTTCCAAATTCTTACATTTTTTTTTCTAAAATTTTCACGCTTTCCGAAAATTCTCACGTTTTTCTAAAATCCTCACATTTTCTGAAATTCTCACGTTTTTTCAAAATTTTAACGTTTTTCCGAAATTCCACTTTTTCTAATACTCAATTTATCAGGTCTTTTCCGAATTCTTACGTTTTTCTAAAATTTTCATGTTTTCCTACAATTCTCACGTTTTTCTAAAATTTTCATATTTTTTCCAAATTCTCACGTTTTTTTTTTTGTTTCAAATTTCCGCGTTTTTTTCCCAAATTTTACGCCTTGTTTCAAATTCTCACGTTTTACTCAAATTCTCACGTTAACTCCATGTCTATCTTTCCCAGTTTATCAGATAATTTCTTTCTTTTCCCCCCCTCAATTTCATGTTTTCTATCTTTCTATCGGAATTTTCACCCACTGTCTTTTACTTTTTCACACACTATAATTATTCAGTCTAAATTTATCACTTTGTTTTCTCTCTCCTCCCAACACAATTAGTTACCTGCTATATTTCTCTCTTTTTTCTCTTTTCCTCACATCTGTTTAATCATTCTCTCTTTCTTTCTTTATCTTGCTCTCAGTTACCACCCATTGTATTTTTCCCTCTCGGCCATTCATTTGCTTTTCTCTATCTCTCTTTTTAAACCCCCCTTCTATCTCTCAATTTCTCAACCCTGTTTTATCTTTCTCTTTAAATCTCTCGATTTATCATTCGCCATATTGTCTAAATCTCAGATTATCGCTGTCTTTTCTCTTTCTCTCTCTCGCAAACTCTCATAAAATTCTTTGTCCGCTATATTTTGCACCCCTCTCTATTTATTTATATAGTCAACATCTCTTTAACCACTCCCTTAAGCTATTTCCCACCCTATTTCTTTTATTTTCTTTCTCTTTCTATCAGTTTATCACTTGTATTTTCTCTCACTCGTTCACTTAAACTTCATAAGAGATAGCGACTATCTATTATAAGGTTTCAATATTTCTCTCTCTCTCTCTCTGTTTTTTCTTCATCTCTCACACTCTGCCGCATCTGACATGAACGATAGAGCGTTCACCTATTTCTTGTGTCTTCTTTTAATACCGAAATGCACTTATTCTTGTTCTTGTTTTTCTACATATCTGTTATCTTCAGGTTACTTATTTTTTATGTTATCGTTATTGTTATTATTATTATCATTATTAACAACACCCCCCTCGCCACCCACTTTTAATTTTTTTTTCTTGTAGCTGTCATTGTTGTTGTTACGTTGCCAATTAGAGTTCTTGACGACACGAAGAATGACAGCAAGCAAAATGACCTCACCATTGAAAATTCTTTTCTTTTTCCGTTACTCATTTCGAATTTTTCTACATTCTGAAATATTTTTTCCTATTCTCCTGTCCTGTCCCAACATTTTTCACATCCAATTCCGATACTTTTAGTGAGTTTTTCTTTTCACCCCCACCCCATTACGCCTACTTTTTATTTTACTTCTTCTAATTCTGCAACAGTCGCCTTTCGTCATTTATCCCTATTCTTTTCAATCGTACATATTTATTTATCATGTTTTCCCTTTTCGCGCTACTTCATTCTTTCTTTCTTTCTTTCTTTCTTTCTTTCTTTCATCGGCCTTTTTACTTTCTTTCTTTCTTTCTTTCTTTCTTTCATCGGCCTTTTTCCTTTCTTTCCTTCTTTCTTTCTTTCTTTCTTTCTTTCATCGGCCTTTTTCCTTTCTTTCTTTCTTTCTTTCTTTTTCCTTCCTTTCTTTCTTTCTTTCTTTCTTTCTTTCATCGGTTTTTCCTTTCCTTTCCTTTCTTTCTTTCTTTCTTTCTTTCTTTCTTTCTTTTCACTTCTTACATTTTCTTTCCTCCCCTCAGCTTTGTTTATTACCTGATAATTTCTACCTATCCACTTTCTTTCTTTCTTTCTTTCTTTCTTTCTTTCTTTCTTTCTTTCTATTTTCGGCTGCTCGGCCTTCTTTCTTTCTTTCTTTCTTTCATCGGTCTTTTTCCTTCATTTCTTTCTTTCTTTCATCGGCTTTATTCCTTTCTTCTTTCTTTCTTTTCACTTCTTACATTTTCTTTCCTCTCCTCAGCTTTCTTTATTACTTGATATTTTCTACCTATCCACTTTCTTTCTCTCTTCCTTTCTTTCTTTCTTTTCATTTCTTAAATTTTTAACCACTTTTTGTCACCGGGGTTTATCCTGGTCACGTGACCGTATATTTAACACTTCCTCTCCACGGTTCTATTCTGGTTAACGTGCACCAGGTCTAACACTTCCACCCTAGCCTCTCAACCTCCGGCGTCTTCTTCTTCGGGTTGAGATGTCTATTCGGTCTTAGCTGGACTCAAAGGGGTTGGCCGTAAGTCCCTGAGCATCTGTAGGTTAGTCGACTAGCCTACTGGTTTAAATCTGCTTCCCGCCCACGTTGTGATTATTAGCTCAGGAAAGTAGAAGTGTTGTTCGTTCACGGTCGACTGAACTTGTAGACACGGCCGGGGAGCCTGTGTTAAACATTTAGAATACAGCAAAGAGAAATAAAAAGAAAAAATAATATCGTAGAAAGCCGAACAAACAACTGTTCAATGGTTGCACTGTTAATGTCTTATACATATAAGGAAAGAATGGTAGAAAAAGAAAAAGTTTACAGAAAGTAAAAGTTTTTAACATAACAACTCACACACTGGATTCGATCGATCGATCGAGAGAGAGAGAGAGAGAGAGAGAGCGTGTGTGTATAGTTAACTTGTTCTTTAATCGTTTCAGAAGATATATTACACTTTTCAAAAAATGTTCTCCAGTCTCTTTTGTCGGAGACAATTCTTCTCAAACAAAACGCTAGGACTACGGTGCCTTTCAAAGGTGCTGGTACAAAGGACGGATGATGCAATTCCGATTGTTGTCGGGCTGGTAACGAACATTTAGTTTCATTTACTTAGCGGTTTTTCACTGCGAGCGCTACGACGACAATACTTCTCAAAGTCCTTGGGCGACTTTCAAATTTCAACAATCCGCAACAAATTCTCTGTCTGAAACAATAGGACCAAATGCAAGTAAAATATAAAATATATTTTACTCTTCTTTTTTATACAAAAACCTCTTCGGTTAGGAAGTTGATTGGTCCAAATTGTCAGTACCCTTACTCCAGCGGGGGTGCGGATGACCGGTCTCACACAACCGTACGCAACTAAAACGCAAATGGTTGGATGTGGAAGAATTAATAACATTAACAGTGAGTAGAAAGAGAAAAGAGTAATCATGATGACAGTAAATAGCGATTGAAATTGTATTTAAATTTTTGCAGATTAAAGTTGACTGAAAAACATCGAGCCGCGAAGGAGTTCCACAAGCGAGAATCACGAGAAAAGAGACCAAATGTAGCCCTACACATAGAACGTAGGGCTACATTTAGCCGGCTCAAATGTAAACTGATAAGATATCGACGCCAGTCTACTACAGCGCTTAAATTCACAGAGGGGCAACTATAGGGCTTTAAACTGCCATCTGTATGCAAGCGCTTTGTCCGTTGTTAAAAAATCACTTCGAGTGAGTGAATCCTGTAGGTCTTAGCGAGGATCGACCGTATTTGAGACTTGTCGACTGGCGTTGGAGAATAACAAACACTTTGTATTTTTTTATTTCTAAGGTGAGTAATTTTCAATAGTTTGGTTAATGTGGATTATTTCCCTGATTTTTGCGAAATATCCTGTGAAATCAATTATTGTTTTTATGTTGAAATTTGGTTCATCACTACCAAGTCCAAGGATTGAACTCATGACCACTAGATGATACTAAGACATGTATAACCAACTACTATATCCACTACACCACCGTCCCGAAGGACAGTTATTTTTGGAGCTTTTTATATTCAGTGTCAGATGAATTTTGACAATTGGATTATGTTAATGAGTTTGTGACACGTGTCATAATTTGTAGATTCAGCCAATCTATGGACACCTAATGATGACCAGAGGGTACTTGGTCGAAACGTTGTGTCTATTATAACACCTATATCAACCAAGATGAGGACAAAAGTTCGAAACAATTATAAGATTAAACAAACATTGTATCAAATAACAGAAACCACGTCACTTGAGAACTTTCAGCAACAGCAAAAATTAAAATGGATAGCGCATGTATAACAGTGGAATTGCGAAACCTATTTTCCTGAAAAACTGTTTTGTGAAAAGGAGCTGCTCGGTCAATGAATACTGAATGTTTCCTTACAAGGAAACAACTAAAATTACTATAATGCTATGTTTTACAAAATTGTTTTGACGAGTGCGGCTTACATAAAAAAAATTTTTTTACAGTTACTCCCAAAGAAATAATTCCAGAGTCTTTATCAAATGAAAGACTTGATAAACTATTGTAACGAATGTAAAATCAAAGATAATAACGATAATAACAGTCCATTGTAACTTTGAGATTGAAGTAGATCCCCTAATCTAGACTCAAAGACTGGATGTCGTATTAGTAAACAAGAAGAAACAAAGGCTTCAGATTGTAAATTTATCTATTATTGCAGGTCGCAAAAAAGTTCAACGGGAAATTAAAGCACAGGTAAGACAGCTGATGAAAGTGGGAAAAGCGGGTGTTACAGTCTTACCAGTTGTTATCAGAGCACAATGAGTAGCGTCAAAGAGTTTATGAAAACGAGAGAAGAGATATAGATCAGGGAGAGAACTGAAATCATCCAGACGAAAGCTATAATCCTCGTGAAATTCTTGGAGTAGTGAAGATACTTGTCACATTTGCTCACAAGAAAAAAACCACGTGTTACTACAAATCTGAAAACCCAAATGAATAAAAGTGATAATAATAAATATCATTACTGGGGAAAAAAAAACCTTGGAAATTACAGTTTTCCTATTCAAAATTTCTGATAAATCCAAATTCTTAGCTTTTAAATTAATGGTTGAATAATCTCATACTGAGGTCTACGATAATAATAATAATAATAATAATAATAATAATAATAATAATAATAATAATAATAAATAAGCCATCTATTTTACATGGATGACTTAAAGTTATATGCTAAGAATGATAATGAGCTGGAAGGTCTTCTGCAAACTGTAAAATGCTTCAGCGAAGACATTGGAATGAAATTTAATTTGAATAAATGTGCTAAAGCTACAGTTTTACGTGGATCAATACAAGAAACATCCTCAATTAGCCTAGACCCTGCTGTAACAATAAAAGAATTGAAACCAGAAGAAGCTTATAAATACCTAGGTGTAAATGAGAGCGAAAACATTCACCATAAAAAAATGAAAGAAATAGTGCGTAAAGAGTACTATAGAAGGCTACGAATGATATTAAAAACTGAATTAAATTCACAGAATAGAGTTATGGCCATTAATAGCCTTGCAATCCCAGTTGTCCAATATAGCTTCAACATCTTAAACTGGACTCTAAACGACATCAGGCGAATGGATGCTAAAACAAGAAAGCTTCTTTCTAAGCATAGGATGCATCACCCAAAGGCTGATGTAGACCGTCTATACATACCCCGTAAAGAAGGTGGAAGGGGTCTTATTCAGCTGGAATTGTCATACAAGACAACAACTATTGGCTTACTAACATACATAGAAACAACAAAGGATTGGATGATACAATTAGTAAGGCAACATGAAGAAAGAAAGAAAAAATATTAAATAATAAAAGAAGGCAGTAAATACAAACAAGATTTACAGTTAGTAGATTCTGTAGAAAAGCAAAACAGTAGCCAAGAACCAACTATTGCGGCAAAAAATATGAAAATGAAAGCCAAAGATAAAGCTCTTGAAAAGATGAAACAGCGCTGGCAAGACAAACCTCTGCATGGCCAATATCCAGTACGTGCCAATAAATCCAATGTTGATAAAGTTAATACTCATCGATGGTTACGTGCATCTGGATTAAAGTCTGAAACTGAAGGATTTATACTTGCAGCACAAGACCAAAGTCTTTTCACGAGAAACTTTCAGGCAAATATTGTGCATGGTGATATGGATCCAAAATGCGGGTTTTGTGATAAACACCAAGAAACAATAGACCACCTAATTTCAGGCTGTTCTGTGCTTGCCCCAAACGAATATAAAAATCGCCACGATAGAGTTGGGCAATATTTACATTGGGCAATGTGCAAACATTATGGAAAAGCTGTAAACAAACACTGGTATGAACATCATCCAGCACCGGTTACAGAAATAGAAGATGTAACCATTCTATGGGATTACACCATCTACACAGACAGAGAGGTTGGGGCAAACAGGCCAGACATTACTGTTAAAAACCAGAAGGAGAAAACTTGTCTATTAATTGATATGGCTTGTCCAGCGGATTGTAACATAGCAATCAAGGAATTTGAAAAACTGTCAAAATATAAAGACCTGGAAATTGAAATAGAAAAAATGTGGAAATTGAAAACAAGAGTTGCGCCAGTGATAGTAGGTGCACTTGGAATGATAAAAAATGGAACAAAACAACACATTGAAAGAATCCCTGGAAACCCCAGCTTAAGAGATATACAAAAAATTGTCTTATTAAGTACAGCCCACACACTAAGGAAAACTTTATCTATGTAATGCTGAGGATGATAGGGAAGATAGAAAAACATGAAATGGGGCCATAACAACACGCCACTACCTGCCTTAGGTCTCCCCGCAGACTGGGTTGGTAGTGAGACCAAAGCAGAAATCGAAATATGATGAAAAATGACATAATAATAATAATAATAAGCAGAAGAGTCGAAAGAAAATACAGCATTAGAATTGAAAATGTAGTCCTATCAACTAAGGAAAAAATAAAGCAAACAATAGAACTGAAGAATAAAGAATAAGACGTTATGAGAAAAGATCAAGATTCTACAGACAAAACAAGATTTTTCAAACCGATGCAAAGAAATTTTACAGGGAAATATGTAAAAAAAGAATTGAAGTGACAGTCCCACCCCCCAAAATGGAAGAAGTTACACAGTTCTGGGAAAAAATATGGGCTTGCCCTAAAGAACATGACAAAGATGTAGATTGGATTGCACATGAGATAGAACGAATAAAAAATAAATAAACCAGAACAGACATGGGCTGGAAGAGGATGTTAAATTTGCACTAAAAAAGCACACAATTGGAAATTTCCAGGTATAGATAAAATTCCTAACTTTTGGCTATATTATTTAAATACAGCACATAAAAAACTAGCCAAAAACTTCAAGAAATGGTTGACGACCCCACTAAAATTCCTGCATGGATGATCAAAGGAATTACATTTCTTCTACCCAAGAATAGTGACACAAACAACCCGAAAAACTACAGACCAATTACAATTACATGCCTTCCGAAAACATATAAACCATTAACATCTATTTTAACAAAACAGACATATTTATTCTTAGAAAGAAATGACATGTTACCGCTTGAACAAAAAGGGTGCAAACGTGGCTGTTACGGATGTAAATACCAATTGCTTATTAACAAAATGATCCTGGAAAACTGCTACAGTATAAAGAAAAGTCTTAGTACTGCCTGGATAGATTATCGTAAGGCATTCGATAGTGTGCCACATTCCTGGATTTTAAAGACTTTAAATATATACAAGATATCACCCGTCATCATCAATTTCATCAAACAGTGCATGTCTATATGGAAAACAACTATTTACCTCAATCATGTAAATGGAACCTATAAGTCTGATGAAATAAACATCAAAAGGTGATTCTTTGTCTCCCTTACTATTCTGCATATCATTAATAGCACTAACCAGTCAACTTAATAAGACAGAATGTAGTTATAAAATAGGCCAAAAGAAAATAAGCCATCTATTTCACATAGATGACTTAAAGTTGTATGCTAAGAATGATAATGAGCTGGAAGGTCTTCTGCAAATTGTAAAATGCTTCAGCGAAGACATTGGAATGAAATTCAATTTGAATAAATATGCTAAAGCTACAGTTTTACGTGGATCAATACAAGAAACATTCTGAATTAGTTTAGACCCTGATGTAACAATTAAAGAATTGAAACCAGAAGAAGCTTATAAATACCTAGGTGTAAATGAGAGTGAAAACATTCACCATAAAAAATGAAAGAAATAGTGCGTAAAGAGTACTATAGAAGACTACGAATGATATTAAAAATTGAATTGAATTCTCAGAACAGAATTATGACCATTAATAGCCTTGCAATCCCAGTTGTCCAATATAGTTTCAACATCTTAAACTGGACTCTAAACGACATCAGGCGAATGGATTCTAAAACAAGAAAGCTTCTTTCTAAGCATAAGATGCATCATCCAAAATCTGATGTAGATCGTCTATACATACTCCGTAAAGAAGGTGGAAGAGATCATACAAGACAACAACTATTGGCTTACTAACATACACAGAAACAACAAAGTACTGGATGATACAATTAGTAAGGAGACATGAAGAAAGAAAGAAAAATATTCAATAATAAAAGAAGGCAATAAATACAAACAAGATTTACAGTTAGCAGATTCTGTAGAAAAGCAAAACAGAAGTCAAGAACCAACTATTGCGGCAAAAAATATGAAAATGAAAGCCAAAGATAAAGCTCTTGAACAGATGAAACAGCGCTGGCAATACAAACCTCTGCATTGGCCAATATCCAGAACGTGCCAATAAATCCAATGTTGATAAAGTTAATACTCATCGATGGTTACATGCATCTGGATTAAAGTCTGAGACTAAAGGCTTTATTCTTGCAGCGCAAGACCAAAGTCTTTTCACTAGAAACTTTCAGGCAAATATTATACATAATAATATGGATCCAAAATGCAGGTTTTGTGATAAACACCAAGAAACAATAGACCATCTAATCTCAGGCTGTTCTGTGCTTGCCCCAAATGAATATAAAAATCTCCACGATAGAGTGGGGCAATATTTACATTGGACAATGTGCAAACACTATGGAAAATCTGTAAACAAACACTGGTATGAACATCACCCAGCACCGGTTACAGAAATAGAAGATGTCACCATTCTCTGGGATCACACCATCTACACAGACAGAAAAATTGAAGCAAATAGGCCAGACATTATTGTTAAAAACCTGAAAGAGAAAACTTGTCTGTTGATTGATATGGCTTGTCCAGCGGATTGTAACATAGTAACCAAGGAAGTTGAAAAACTGTCAAAATATAAAGACCTGGAAACTGAAATAGAAAAAATGTGGAAATTGAAAGCAAGAGTAGTGTCAGTGATAGTAGGTGCACTTGGAATGATAAAAAATGGAACAAAACAACACATTGAAAGAATCCCTGGAAACCCCAGCTTAAGAGATATATAAAAAATTGTCTTAGTAAGTACAGCCCACACACTAAGGCGAACTTTGTCTATGTAACGCTAGGAATGATGGGGAAGATAGAATAAACATGAAATGTAGCCATAACAACACGCCACAACCTGCCTTAGGTCTTCCCGCAGACTGGGTTGGTAGTGCAACCTTCTCTGTGCAGTGCCCATTCAGGTCGTAGGCGATCATGGCCCTCCATATCTCCCTATCTCTTGTCGCTCTTAATACCCTTCCTCCTGTTATTGCACTCAATCCTCGCTCCACCATCCATCTGCTCAAGTCTATCAGGCATGTTGTGCGTTGCTTTCCCCTGTCTCTCTTCCTCTCTATCCGTCCCGTAAACATCAGGTTCTTCAAGCCCTCCTTCCTCATTGCATGTCCCAAAAATTTAATCTGTTTTTTTCCTGATGTTGAATACCAGTTTTCTTTTTGTGTCAATTTTCTTCAAAATCTGGTTATAGATCGCGTATTCCGTCCCTGGTATCCTTCTGTAGAACCACATTTCGCTTGCTTCAAGATTTTATTTAATCTTCGATGAATTTGTCCAGTGTTTACTGCCATATTGAAGGACAGACATCACATAACAATTGAGTATACTCTTCTTTGTCTTCATCGAAATTTTCCTGTCTCTTAGTACTTTACTCAGCTTTTGGAATAAATCATTGGCCATGCTAACGCGCCTTCGGATCTTCGTATCGCACTTTCCGTCCTCTGTTAAAAGACTTCCGAGGTATCTAAATTTTTGCACCTGTTTGATTATGGAATCACCAATTTGTAATTGGCATTTTGAGCTCCTCTTTTTACTGATTACCATGCATTCAGTTTTCTTGTAGTTAATACGTCGTCCTTTCTTTCCGCGTTCTTTAACTACTTATTGTAGGATATCTTGTAGCTTCTTTTCCCGTATCTGCTATCAGCACTGTATCATCTGCGTAACTTACATTATTCTGACTGCGGCCGCCAATGACGAATCCTGGCATGACTTCTAGAGCTTTCAGAATGATCTCGCTGTATAGGTTGAATAGATCTGGTGAGAAGACACATCCTTGTCTTACACCCCTCCAATGTGTATCTGCTGAATTAATTTCCTGTTCGTATGCAGGCAGTTTATTGCTGGTAAATGTTCTTGATTATTCTAAAGTCTTTCCCAAAATATGTCAAAGTCACCAAACGTCTCTATTAGGTCAATGTGGCGTACTTTGTCGAATGTCTTTACATAATCAATGAAAGAAGCACATATTATGTGATCTATAAATTTCAACTCTCTCTTCCTGATATTAAATATAGGTGTTCCATTTTCTCTAAAACTTTGTTGTTGTCGTTTGGGTGGAGTCTCATTTTCTACTGGAATTAAAACTGTTCCATAACTTGTTAAAATTTTCCGCTGTGTTCTAATAAGAATTGGCACTACTTTGAACTTTATTTTTCTGAAATCTTTATTTATTTCGGTCTACAGTATTTTCAGCACCCTTCTATAGCAGCTCATTTCTGTTGCTACAAGTCTGTTTTTAATCTGTGAGAAGATCGTCCGGCATTTATTTAGGAGGAATAACAGTTCAGTACTTTTTTCTTTGTTTCTAGAATATTTATGTTTCTTAATACCTTGCTTAGCTTTTTGAAGGTATCTTTCGCTATCCCAGTGCGCCTTCGAATTTCTGTGTCGCACTTTCCATCATGTGTTAAAACACTTCTCATGATATTTAAATTGTTGTAGGCTATTATTAAAAGACATCCAGGAAAATAAATCGAATAACACGGACAACAGAAGAGATGGAGACAGATTTTAAAGCATTTATTTCACCGAGAAAATGCTGTACTATTCTCGATTATCCATCAGAAAGATGTTTTCGCTTAAAACCAGTAAAAATACTGAAGACAGTGATGAATTACTAGGGAGACTTCCCGTCACTTGATGTTTAGTTAAACTCAGGACATTAAGTCTGGTGGGAAACTTCAAGGAACACAAATTAAATAAATGTCTTATATAATTAGACAAATTATACTGGAGTTTGAAAGGATAATGGATCACTTAATTCAGGCCCTAAAATTAAATCTTGTCAAGATTTGTCAGTTATTGTATGTAACTGTTCCGACAGATTAAGCAGTAAAATAAATAAATTATGAAAATATCTAGACCCTGTCAGACGGCTAAATAAAGATTTCAGGAAAATAAAGTTCAAAGTTTTGCCTAAACTGAACTGAAGTGTAACGTGATATCTGTTCTCCTGTATGGCAGCAACTGCTGGACAATCTCCTCAAAGGCCGAGAGACTCAATGCAACAGAAATGTGATTCTACAGAAGAATGATGAGGATACCATCGACTGAATATGTGTGCAACGACGAAGAATAGAAACAAGTATGAAACTTATACTTAACATCAGGAAGAAGGAGAAAACGTAATGAGGAATAATACTCCCAGGGCAGATCGAGAAAAAACAGCGCATAATATACTTGATAGGCTTAAGCAAATGGATGGCAGAGCAGGTTTTGGAAGAAATAACAAGACATAATATATTAAAAGCTAAAAAAGACATGAAAATGTGGAGAGCCATGATCGCCTGTTCTAAAGAGACACAGCATATAAAAAGACGATAATATTCGACCAAATAGGTTCACCTATTCCATAATCTCTTTCATTTTTTCATTTAGTTTTTGTGTAGAATTAATCCACTTACTTTTAAAATGATAAAGAGGTGTAGGCTTGCTGTTGCTATTAGTTTGCTTACAAATTCATTGGTAGTTAACAACAGAGAGAGAAATCCTCCGAGGCGAAAAAGTGAATATGAGGCTATTTGGACTTACGGCTGTTGGAATTTGTTCAGTTTGCTTCAGTTTTCTTTATGGTTGTTTTCAGAAAATGCCTAGCTGCAAATGTTTTGTAACTTAATTTCCCCTTTCTCACAACATCTAAAAACTAATATCTTGACGAAGACAAGTATGTCATAACTTCATGATTGATACGTGATAAAGTCAGGAGTATAGACAAATACTTTGCTCGTAGCAGACTAGTATGTCCATAATCTTCAAAGAACCTCTTCGAATGTCGGTGGTATCTACCGACCATTTGTCAAACTCAAGCTTTATTTTCCCGTTTCCATTTTTATTTTTATTTAAAAATTCTATTTATTCATCCAATCAGCCATACAAATGATTTTAAAAAATTAAAACACGTAATATGGCTATTTATTTTCAGACTTCGTAATTGACGATATTCATGCAAATGGCTGCTGTTTGTTTACATCTGCGCATAACGAAGCGTCTTTAATCCTAACTGCGCAGGTAGATGCTGGCATCGTTCAGCAAATAAAACTTTATATTCTAATGATTATTGTAAGAATCCTTTTAACGTGGTTACCAATGTAAGATGTGTAGTATAGGAGATTCGCAATCATTTAATATTGAATGAAAGCTAATGTAGCGTGAAGATTCAACGAGTCCCAACAATAACCATAATAGCCTGAGATATGCTTGTTAGTTTTTCTTGGTTTTAACCATTTAGGAATGCATTCTAAGTAGCAGAATAGTACAGAAACATCATTGCCGGGTGTTAAGGACCTTTTTTGTAAGTTTTAAAGATGAAGCAACGAAGATGTCACATCTAGATATTTGGGAACATCAGAAAACAGAGAACGTTTTAGTGTACTGATTTACCCCAATCTGACATTATTTTTTACTGGAACACATCTTTAAGATTATGTTCTGTTTTTATCAGAGAATAAATATGAATAATCTATTGTAACAGAGTGGAGGTTAAAAAACCTTGAGAATTCTTTTTGTTCTTTTTTTTCCCTTACTTCCTTTGTTTATGAATATAAACATAACGATCCTATCTCATCTCAGTGCGTTGTAGTGATATAGATATCGGGTAAAAAATGAGAAAATGGTGAGACGTGTTCGAATTCTAGTCGAATTCGTTTCATTCACTTACGCACAAATACACTAGGGAAAGGTATCAATCCATCTCTTCTCCCTCCAGCTATAGGCTGATTGGCAGAACAGATTGGGTTGACAACCAATCTACTGCAGAATGTAATGGCACCTACTGCGGGAAAATCTTCTGCCTAGTCAGTCATGTTTCGCCCAAATGTGGCAGTTAATTAACTGACTAACTTTTCTCCTAATCGACTCGGAGTTAAAAAGGACAGCACACTGCTCAAAACACTATTTTATATATAAGCAACCTTGTTTCGGCAGAGTTTGTTTGTTATGCGAGATGAAACACTAAAGTTTGTGAAATTTGTTAGTGAGCAAAAGGGACAACCTAATGTGGGAATTGCACATCGGGGATATAAAAATTAGACATGTATGGAAATTTAAATAAGGATATGGAAATTTAGTTAAGTAGTGTTGCTTTTTAATAATTTCACCCCAAGCAAGGCGATATAGCCACTCTAATACAAGGGTAACTGTGTGTTATAGAAACTGAGAAAAACTTATTGAGAAAAGAGGGCAATAAAAGAACGAGCTTCAAAGAGGGAGATGACGACTGATATTTCATTTAAAGAAATATTTTCGAAGTTGACAGGAAAGCTTTGTGGAAATCCACAAATCGAGCAAAATAATTATTAGTAGGTTCATCAGTAAAATGATAAGACCTAACTGCCAATCTAGTACTACGCCCAAATTTATGATGTCGAGTTACCAAACAAGAAAGCTCATCAGAAAAATGAAAGTCCATTAGAGCAGTGGAAAATTGAATTAAACGAAGATAGCAGGTGAGAACAAAAAACTTTGCAGATTCTTTTTTGGATTTTGTCTATAATCGCTAGATATATTGAAAAAGCACCAGGCCAGACATAATAGCAATATTTATTGCTAAGTGTAAAGTTGTATACAGAAATCTGAAGGAGCATAGGGATGGTGAATATTGTTTTTCAGAAACGCTCAAACAATAACATTAGAGACGAAGATAACCGTGACAACAATATAGCAGTACTTGTGTCATGATAAGTATGATTATGATGAATAGATGCGCGATCGTATAATGTGTTTGCGATTCGGAAAGAGAAATCGGAGAGCCGAGTTCGAATTCAAGTCAAGCTCGTTGCTTTCACTTATCCGCAAATACCCTTGAAAAAGCATGTATCCTTCTCATATTTCCAACTAATCAAAGTTGTGCCTCAACTGAACTGAAGTGTTACGTGATATTTTTCTCCTGGAATGCAGGACGATCTTTTCAAAGATGGAGAGACTCAAAGCAACAGAAATGGGATTCTGCAGAAGGATGCTGAGGATACCATGGACCGAACATGTGAGCAACGACGAAATTTTAGAGGGAATAGACACAAGTAGGAAGCTTATACTTAACATCAGGCAGAGACAGTTAAACTTTCTGGAACACGCAATTAGGGTGGAGGGCTTGGCGAACTTAAAACTTAAATAGGGTAGATCGAGAGAAAACAGGGCATAACTTACTTGATGGCCTTAAGCAAAATGGATGGCAGAGCAGGTTTTGGAAGAAATAACAAGATAAAATATATTAAGAGCGACAAAGAATAGGAAAATGTGGCGGGTCATGATCGCATACGTCCTAAAGGGACAGAGTATAGAAAAAAATAGCATTCGACAATGAAGTGAACAGTTGAAAATTGATCTATCTGTTTTGTAATCTCTTTTTATTTTTTAATTCAGTTTTTGTGGAAAATAAATCCACTTACTTTGAAAAAGGTAAAGGGCGTGCGTTTGCTGTTGCCATTGGGTCGCATATAAATTCACTGGTAGGGGACAATAACAGGGAGAGAAGCTTCCGAGGTGAAAACGTGGATATGCGGCTATTTGGACTTACGGCTGTTTGCATTTGTGTTAGTTGCTACAGCTTTCCTTCTGCATATTTTAAAAAGATGGTAAGCAACAAATGTTTTGTAACTTTTTTTCGCTTTTTAGTACTTCCTCCTTCTCACAACATTTAAAAACTGATATCTTGACGAAGACAAATATGTTATTAATACATGATAAAGTCAGAAGTATAGACAAATACTAAAGTCATCTTGCTTGTAGCAAACCTGTATCGGAGTTGTCCATAAGCCTCAAGGAACCTCTTCAAATGTCTGTGGTATCTACCGACCATTTGTCAATCGCAAGCTTTTTTTTCCGTTTCCAGCCTGTAAAATCTATCTATTTTCTCTTTTATTTTGATATTTAGCAGGACAGACAAGTAACTGTAGTCTTGGCTGATAAACAGTCTAGGAAAAGATTGGAGAGGGTTACCCAAAACACACGAATGCTGCTACATGTGGTGCCCCTACATGGATTACGGAACTGGTGTTTGTGGTGAGATAACTAATCATCCATGTTCGGATTCTATTATTAATGAAAACTAAATCGGGCTGGATGAGCTGTTTAGTTATATTTTCTCTTACTGATTTCTCATTTCTCTTCCTTACACACACACACACACACACACACACACACACACACACACACACACACACACACACATATATATATTGTCATCCGCCGTATCACAGCTCATCAGTACGGTTAGACTCCGATTGCTTTTTTACCCAGGATTGAAACACGACAGAAATGGCGTCAGTCGGCAACTCTACCCCTGGGCTATGGGCGTTCGGTGGAAGTATATATATAACCTTGAGCCAACGAACCTACCTAGGTTTCACCTAACGGATCGTCAGGGCAAGTCGGCTTTGTTTATTTGTATTTGTTGGCTCTACTATTGTATTAAGCACTTTAGTGTTGTGGTTCTCGTCTCGGTTGTTTTTCCTTTCAACGAGTACTTTGACGTATGTCCAAGTCCTTAGTTTGTTTCTTTTTTATTTCCCTTTTTTCTCCTATTCGTTTATACGCGGTGGGTTTTTTTTTTCGAGACAGGTTTAAAAATAAAGTAAATATTAATATTATATATATATACTCACACACGCATATATATATTGTTACGAGGATGCATTTATATAAAAACATTATTAATAATGTCTAAAAAGTTATATTAAGGGATTCTATTGAGTTCTAATTGTTATTACAAAAAAGATTTAATTCATGAAGTATGTGTTAAATACAGAAATTAGGACTAGAACGTTTTGGAAGATTCTAGAACATTTCCAATTTTCTCGATTTTACTCGAACATTCTACAATCTTCCAAAACGTTCTATTCCTAATTTCTCTATTTAACAACTATTTCATGAATTAAAACCTTTTTGTAATAACAAGTAGGACTCAATAGAATCCCTTACTATAACTTTTTAGATATTATTATTATTTTTTTTATATATAAAGCATCTTCGTAACAATATATATATATATATATATATATATATATATAACTTTGCTATGTTCCTTTAGGCCGAGGTGGGAGTTGGGTTTCTCCACAACTTCCTGTCTTTGATTTTATGATTTCTCTTTGTAATACTTGTTTTACAATTCATCTACTTAAACTTTTCAAGTAGGCTATTCCATTTTTTCTCTGTATCTCTTGCTTTCAATGTGCCCTGTATTAAACTTGGCAAGCCTTATTTCCTTATTATGTGCTTCAAACAATTCAGCTGTCTCTTGGGAACAACACATTCTTCGTAACTTTTTCATTACTCATATTGCGATAAGTTTGCACAACATTGAAATTGGTTGAATGATTCGTTTTCTACAGATTATCGACCATTTTCAGGTTATTTCAAGCCAGAAAATATTTTTAGATTTTAAAAATTCTTTTGAGATAATAATGGTTTCGTCATACAAGTCTTAATACCTAACCCATAGCAGTGAGAAGAAGAGGTACCAAAGATATTTGGGCGTAAGTGAATATAACGAGCCCAACTGGAATTGAAACTCGGCATTTCGCGCAATTATCTATTACACAACCTGCACATCCAAGCCTACTACATCTGGTATTTCCAAACGGTCATCCAACGTGGTACTGATCGGACTCGACGTTGATTAACTTTAGTGATCGTAGGGGAGCCGGCAGAAGAATGAGAGTTAAATGGTTTTAAGCAAAGCAGACAAATGTAACCCAATGGTGCGTCATTATGAATGTTTAGGTCGGTCATTGTTTTGAATTGAGGTCGAAGATTAATTTATAAACAAAAAGTACAGACACTTTTTAAGGACGATTTAACCCAAGTTAATTTTTGCTAAGTTGGCAAGTATTGAATTTGTCCAGTTCGGATTAGATATACTTGGTCAATTTGTTCAATGCTTATTGGCTATCCTTGATCAATTTGTTCAATTCTGGTTCGTAGATCAAAGCTACGTATATAAATTTCTCGTTCTCTTATTGTTATTTTAATAGAAACATAGCAATCCTTCAGAACAAGGAAGTTGATCGCGAGAGCGTCTATTCTTGCCTGCCCAAAATGAACGCTTTGCTCGTGACCCTAAGGCCGGCTAACATCAAAGCCATCTCTAAAGTTGACCCTGCAACATGTCACCTCCAGTTCTTACTATTGTCATAGTATGGAATGAATTTAGTTCTTCATATTTTTTTTTGATACACGGTTGTTGCTGTGTGTAGCTACGCGATTCGACAAAAGATTAAAGAATTATTTATAATATAATCAGTCCTAATCTAGTATCTGGAAACCAGTCACTTTTTCACCTACGGGAAGTGGTTTTCCTCTACCTTTACTACAAATATTTTTATGTCAACTGATCAGACGAGATTTTTTTCATGGTGCCCCGAATTCATGAATTTAAGTTTGCTACTAGATTGGCACCTAGCTCCCACCATTTTACTGTTGAAATATCTAAACACAACCGCCACTTCTACTCTGACTGTTTTTTTTTTCACCCTTTACACCTGTGGAACTCCCTTCCGTTTCCTTGCTTCCCTGATAACCAGAATCTTAAAAAATCTAAGTGTAACGTCAATCGACATCTTCTGTCTTCTTGAACTCCGTTCATCTCTTGTACTTTTCTTAATTCTTCTCTTCTCTTTCAGTTTCACTCCCTGATTACTAGTGTCATCACTGCTTTGCTTGGGTTGAAGCTACTAAAAAAAAGAAAAAAAGTACGGCATACACGGAATTTACCGACGCTTCGACCACAGAGTCGAGACTTCGTCACCTAATTTAAGTCACAGCATGGATGAAGATAGAAGGAGTCAGTTTGAAGATTAGGGGATCAGCAGCCTATGGCTTATATTTCATGTTTTGTCCATGGTATTCTCATCATTCGTCCATAGAAGCAATTCAGTTATATCAAATCTTTTTTCGTTTGTAACGATTCACAGTCATTAATAGAAAGTAGCCATTTCCTTAGAATTATGGTAAATAATACCGGAAATTCAGTCGAATTAGACCATAAATAGCATTAGAACAAGGCGCATTTATTAAAGACACTAGAACAAGGACTGCTTTATTTATGCAGAAAGAGCGATATAAATGCAGAAGGATATGTACCTGTGTTTTCTAGAATTTCTAAGTAATCTTGACATATTTGAGAAAGATATTAGAATAATCCAGAACCGATGCTGACAGGAAACTAATCAGTAAAGTGCCATACGTGATACATACTTTGGGGATGATGTCTCTTTCGATTCATGACTGACTAATCAGAGCATTTTCCCGCAGTAGTTTGTCATATATATATATATATATATATATATATATATATATATATATATATATATATTTGCCAACAAGGGTTAACAAAACAAATCTGTACTGCTATTCAACTTCTAGAAGAATACTTAAATGAATGCCACGAATTCAATCAGGATTCGAACTCAACTCACCGATTTTTCATTCTGAGCCAATATCCATTCCACAAAAAGGCACATTCAGGAAACCGCCAGTCGTAATAGATTATTAATTGGCAATAATCTCAGCAAAATAAGATATGCAGTTGACGCAGTATTGATAGAAGTGACAGAAAAGAAAAGAAAATAACTCCGAGAGAAAGTTATAAAAGAATGCAAGAAGAAAGGACCAAACATCAGTTGCAAATTGCAAGAAGACAGAATACATGGTACTCAGCAAAAAGCGTGGCTGGACAATCAAATTAGAAATTAGAGATACCAAAATCAAACAAATATAACACATTAAATATTTAAAAAGTACCTTAACAGAGGGTGGATAGTGTGACACTGATATCTGGTGCCACATTGAATTAGCGAAAAAGAGCCTTACTAAAGCTAAGAAATGTATTAAGAAACAGGAAGATTTTGTTACAAACAAAGAAACCAGTACTGAACTGTTACGTAATACCAATCATCCTATATGGCAGTGAATGCGGGACAATCTCTTCGCAGATGAAGAAGAAACTTAAACCAACAGAAATATTATTCGACTGAAATTCAGTTTTCCTTCTATTACACTGATTACTAGTCAAGGTTAGAGAACTTGGACTGCATTGTTGTTTAACACATGGCTGGAATTGGAAGAATAAACTTATTCACGCTTTTCCACAATGCACTTGTATGAAAGTGAATGCAATTTCAATCCTGTTCGCCAGTTCCTCTTTTCGTGTCGATATCCACAAGACTATCTATGCATCCTTCTTCAGTATGTAACTAGCTCAGAGTCAACCGTTCCTAGTTTGTATTATAATCAACCATTATGAATAGATATCGATGCAGTTGAACTATATTTATATATATATATATATATATATATATATATATATAACTGAAATTGCTTATGAAACAACTGAAATTGTTGGTAAGATTATTTTGCCTAAATTGAATATGAAATAAAATGATATATAGCCTGAAATCCAACACACACACACACACACACACACACACACACACACACACACACACACACACACACACACACACACACACACACATTTTCATAGATGTCAGATTACATTATAATATAACATTTACGGACAAACAACAATGACAGTCTGTTTTTGTTGACATGGGAGATTTCCAAGCAACGACAAACTCGTGCATACAAGACGCTGGAAGATCTGTGGAGCGATATTTGCAAAAACAGACTGCCAATATTGTTTGTCCGTGAATGTTATATTATAATGTAATTTGACATCTAAGAAAATGGCTTAAGTAAACCGAAAGCTTAGACTGGAATATTAAATAAATTATGTATCAATATTGTGATTTTCTTTCTCCAATTAATGATAATGGTATTAAGCTTATCAGACCATATGAAAAAAAAACTTACATAAAATAAATCTTCTCTATATTATTTAATAAAATATGCATCAATATATATATATATATATATATATATATATATATATATATATATGAATAAAACATTAATTCTTAGCCAGCGCCATTCGTCAAATGAGGAACTTTATCAAAACAATCTAGGATTTATTTTGTTGCACGTCTTTATATACAAGTGTATTATTTGTTTATCAAGGCTTTTAAATTTTAAAACGTTCTTGAATATTCATCAGATGGTTGAAAGGCCAGTCAAAACATGTGGAGGACACAAGGTGTCATAATACAAAGTCTGGTAAAATGTAAGTTGGCAATATTCAACAAATGAGTTTATATTTTAAAATGAATATTGTTTAAATTACAATTAGATTGTTATGATATGAATACGAATAATAAGAAAAACTTCATTGCATACGAATTGGCCCAGATCCGTGAAGAACCTACACGAGTCCTAAATGCAACAGGGCAGCAAGCGTATCCCCTCGGTTTTTTCTAACATCCTCCCCTGGCAAATGCTCACCAAAAATTTTACCCCGCATTGGCATGTCAGATCGTTCTCTAGTCAGTGTCCAGATTGACTCCAAGACAATGGCACCGTTGACTTACAGTTTCATAGAACAGTTGTTTGCTATGCGAAGGTGCGACTGTGATAATTTCGGTCCCATATGACGGAAGATACTTTCCCAAAATTCTTCAAACATTCTGCCCCCAAAACTGCTGCCATAATCTCCAAATGGATTCTTTCTGGAACATTTTATATTACCAAAAATTGCAACAAAATCCAAACAGTTACACCTGGTTCTCACCTAAATGTGCTGCAGCCATAGTTCACCGGAATCACTACTTTAAAACCTATTGCAAGGAGAGACCTAGTCTGGCAATCGCTGTAAGAGAGTTCTGGAAATCGTAATGTGCAGCTACGCGCGAGCTGTCCAGGCCAAGTTTAAAAAGAAACACGTTAGATCTTGCGAATTCTGGAAGATCACCAATCAAATTAAAAACAGAAACAAAATGGTTGTGCTCACTATCATAAATGATGCTGATGTTATATCCTCCTCGACTGACAAGGCGAAGCTATTTGACTCTATTTTTGCCTCAAACACAACACGAGATGACAACGGCCATCCTCTCTCCAACTTCTCATGTCCCATTGAACACAATCTCAGTAATATACTCATTTCAGTAAAAGAAGTCTCTAGACTTATCAAAGCCTTCTACCCTAAAAAGCCGCTAGCAAAATTCCAGTGGCCGTCCTTAGGAGTATTAACAAAGAATTATCCACGATTCTAGCAAAGTTATTTATCCACTGATTGAGGGGGAAATCTTTCCTAAGCACGTGGAAGATAGCAAGCGTATTCCCGTTCTTCAAGAACGCGGAAAAACGATCCTCCTCCTCCGGGTAAAGTCTCATTAGTCTCCTCAGTATCATCAGTAAGCTTTTTGGAGCCTTAATCAACAAAAAGATCCTCGAACACCTGTATAGGAATAACCTCTTGTGCGATGAGCAGTATGAGATTCGATCAGCCCGATTTACTGCTGACTTATTTACTACCATTACAAACAGAATTAGTGACGTTTTTGACATCACACATACCACAAGCGGCATATCATTACATATCTCGAAAGTTTATGACAGGGTGTGACACAAAGCTTTGCTACATAAGCTCACCATTCACGAATCATTGGAAGGGATTTCTGTATTATAAAATCCTTCCTAACAGGTAGTTTCTAGAAGGCCAGTTCTCCAAGGCCTAAATAGTCAATGCATACGTCCCCCAGTAGTCACTTCTCGGATCAACCTTCTTTCTGATTTACATAAATCATCTACCTAAGAATATATCCGATCATTTGTAAACGTCTATGCCGATCATACAACATAATACTGGTGCACCACTAAAAGTGATTACGATCAGAGATTAGCAGCTGATTTCCCTTCCGACCTAACACTAACATCTCAGTGAGGAAAAACTGACTGGTTATAATTAATGCCTCTAAAACCAAACTGATTATTTTCTATCACTGCCAATCAGACCCCGAACTACCATCAGTCGCGATGAACAGATGTCCCTTCGAGGAGGCCCCGTGCATTGTGAGGATATTGGAGCTCGTGGAATTCCTATATACAAACCATCGTTAAAGATGCAGATAGAATGACCGGCTCCCTATACAGCTTCAGTAAGTACCTCGTGCTACCCTCTATTTTTATAAAAGTTAGATTAGGTTGAAAATGGAGTATTGTTGCCATATTTGTTAGTGAGGGCTTCAGTGCCTTGAGAAGGTTCAAGAGGGTTACTGCTGGAATAACCCTGTGTCTGACAACAAGACGCTGAACCATGCCATACAAGCTGGAGAACATAGTTATGGCTGTCAGATAATTTCTGCAACCTAATCACCCCTTAAATCTGCCCATCTAACTTTAATGACTGCAACTCCTTTGACTATTATGCGGGGGCGCAGCTGAGCGAGAGACCAACAAAACTCCTTGTAACACCAGAGATGAAATGAAGGAAAAGATTATGGTGACATTCACTAACTGCAATAAGGAGACCGTCCAGAAGAGATGCAGGAGATTCCGAAGTCGTCTGGAAGCCGTGGTTGAAGGTAATAGTGATTTCATTGAATAAATTTACTCTTTAGTATTTCAATAACTTTTCGAATAATTTTGGTAAATATATGTTATAATGGGATGTCAGCGTTATTTTTTGTGAGATTTAAACAACAATTCATTCATCGCACCATGCATAAAGCTTGATATTGTCACAATGATTTGGTATATAAGTTGTCTACTCGTTGACAAGGTGTCAATAGATTCATTTCTATATACATAAATACACAGTGCATTCTGACAAGTCTCTCTCACAAAGGCACATTTCAACCAGGGAGAAATACTCTCATAAAGTTTCTCATTCAAAAGCGCTCACATTAAAAACACATTATCAGCGATTAGAGATATTCTAAAAAGAACAAGTAATTCTCACACGTCGCCGCCTTTTAAAATATGTTCATAAAACGAACCCACATTTACTCGACCTTTTTTGCCCTCCACTCTTAATCACACCTCCTTCTCTCTCTCTCTCTCTCTCTCTCTATATATATATATATATATATATATTGATAGATATTTATGAAAGAAAAAGTAACTGACAAAAGCCATAAAAAAATGTCATTATGGGTCCTTTTAGGCGCTGATTCAGCAGGAAAGTAAGCCCCACCAATAAATAATGAAGTCATCTGAAACCTACTCATTAATTCTTTCATTAATTTCTGTCTAAATTTTTGGGATAAAGAGTTATCGTTACTGACATTCTTTACAGACGGACTTATCAGCTCACCTTTGTTTCGGCCGTTGTGTTGTGCGCCAATATTTTACTTGTCTGTCGACACGGATAAACTTCAGGGAGTTGAAAACTTAACACTTTATGTAATCTAGGGTGGTGAGGGTCAGATTCTTCTTGTTTTGACACCCACTACACACATACACACACGCACACACACGAACACACATATACGTATGTATGTATGTGTGTATGTATGTATGTATTGTGGATCTTCGTCGCTAATTTGTTGTGGAGTTGTGGCGAAACTTGTAGTGACCGGTCTGTACCGGAAGTAAGACACGGAATAAGAAGGTAGGTTCAAAACAGTGTATTAGTATAACAAGAAGCAAGATACTCAAAGGAAGTGTTAATAATAAATAATATAGAAATAAATAAGCCCGAGGGTATTATTACGCTGCTTATTGCCTGACTAGTAGCTGTCGTTAAATGACTTCGTTAACTGCTTTTCGTTAACTGCTCCTGTTAACTGCCTTTGTTCACTCCTCAAAAGTCACGCAGGTAATCATATATAACAAGAGGAAGAGTTCATTCCTTGTAGGCGGTACCATAACAGTTTGTGTGTGTGTTTAGGATTTAAAAAAAAAGTGAAAATGATGAGACAAAGTGGAAAATCAATGAACGACGCGTTTCTCCGTGGCCGTCTGCTCTGTCTGGTTTCTAATCTAATCATTCGAAGGGAGCCAAAGAGTGCAGCCGCTTTCTACGACACGTGCCATTTGTAGAATTCCACTTTGTCTCAGCTTACACACACACATATATATATATATATATATATATATATATATATATATATAGATAGATAGATAGATAGATAGATAGATATATATGTTTGTGACTACAATCTCAGCACAGTATTGCTTGACGCCAATAGTCCTAATCCTCTAAACAGTCAATATTCATCAAAAAACAGAAATAGGGGTTGTTCCAACGAGGGAAATTGGTAGAGAAGAAAAAAGTCCTAGAAACCGTGAACGGTTTGTTTAAAGTGTAATTTATTGTTGTTATTATTATTGTTTTTTGTATAATATATTAAGTGTCTAGGATGGCATTTGTGTCGTTACACGTGTTTCGAGGCTAAAGCTGGCACTCTTCAGGCAAATAAACTTGTGACTTCTCATATCGAGATCCGTTTCTATTTTTATGGCTAAGGTATCGTGTATAAATAGTCATGAGCATGTCAGAAATTTCATATGCGAACATGCGTGTTGGTTTTTTTTTTCACACTCGCACGGAAAATCATTTCCGTCACCTTCGTTGGCTATAAACATTTTTTTTTACTGACTTGCGAAATTGATTTCGTCTTTATACTTCAAAATAGTCTTCAGCAATTTTTTATTCAATTCTGATCTACGGGTTATTTAGTTCTTTTTATTGTTTTTGGAATACTATTTGAATTTAGTGTGTGTTGTTTTTATTGCGTTTTAATTTCGTTTGTCTATGTGTGTGTCTTAGGTTTTTCATGTTGTTTTGTTGAGTGGTGGGGGGGCTTGTCATTTTTATAAATATTTCTTTCTGCATCATGAGCGTGTCATAATCTGCATTTTGGTAGATAGGCATTACTCTGAAATTACTTATATATATATATATATATATATATATATATATATATATATATATATATATATATTAGCATCATAGCCCGGCGTTGCCTATGCAACTCAGAACGTTTTAGTAGTAGGAGAAGATACCAATGAGAGGAGTAGATAGAAATCATTTATTGAAAGTTAGAAAGGAGAGCCGAGGCTGTTTGCAACCATTTTCAGCATTAAGAAGAAGGCATTTTTTATTTTTTAAATATTTCTTTTGTTTCAAAATTACGTGGAAAATATTCATATTTTTTTGTTGACCAAATGCATTTTTAAAACGTCGGAATAAAAATTAAATATAAAGTCTCATTTTTTTTAATAAAGAATATTTTAGTCTTGTCTGAAACGTGTGATTTGATTTCTGTGACCATTTTAGATCTTAGATGTTTTACGGAGCAAATGTAAACAATCGGCTCCACTGGCAAAAAAGTGCGAAAGGGAAAATTGCTAAACTTAAACTCAAAAGGTATGTGTCGATCTGGCTTCCCTGTAGATATGTGTTCCTAGAAAGTTTGAATGGCGTAGCTTAAAAAATGTAGGCGTGCATAGAGAGCAGTCACACACACGCTCAAAGATATATATATATATATATATATATATATATATATATATATATATATATGGTATTTCTTTCCTTTTTGCTCATGAAAACGCTAACCAAAGTCTAAGAAATGCTGTAGATACTTACTTGACACATTCAAAATACTGTTGTACTCAGTCATAGCGGAAATCAGTAGTAATGGCTCGCGAGACAACCTAGTCAGTTATCATTCGAGCGCCTGTTTGGTGTGTTCGAGTGTGAATTTTGAATGCGGTCGATAATCCATCTTCCACTTGCTGAAGATTATTAAGGCTCCAATGACACAAGCATAATCCGTCATCTAACCAAAATAAGAGAGCAAATTAGGGGAGGTGCAGAGAGGGCTTTAATGGGAAGGCATTTAAAGGGAGGAGAGATTAAAGGCGACAGGAGAAAATGGAGAAAGCGGAAGTGAGAACAGCAGGGTGAGTGAGGAGTCGGAGAGACATACGTTAGACCTTCATTCAATAAATTCAACAATATTAATGTCTGTAAAAAGATGACGTACGTGAAGAAATGACCATAAATCTATCACTTGAATTTTTGCCTTTCTCTCTTTTAAAGTATGGCTAACTCTCTCGTTTCTTTCTATCTATCTATCTATCTATCTATCTATCTATCTATCTATCTATCTATCTATCTATCTATCTATCTCAGTTTTTCAATATATATATATATATATTGAATTTGTTCCCTATTACATTCTCTCACATTTTCTCTCCTCTCTATTTCTCTGTATTAGTCTGAACTGTGTATCCTCGCAATTACGAAACGTTTTAAGAGATTACTCTAATTGACAATTACAATTAAATGTGGGTGTTCGATACTCACTAGTGGCACCATATACATAAAATAAACCAAAAGAAATGTAAAATCTATCTATCTATCTATCTATCTATCTATCTATCTATGTCACTTGGTTAATATCTATCTATCTATCTATCTATCTATCTATCTATCTATCTATCTATCTATGTCACTTGGTTAATATCTATCTATCTATCTATCTATCTATCTATCTATCTATCTATCTATTCCTATACAGTAACTGTCTTTTCATGTGTGTGGGAAGTTTCAAGATAAATAGTATCTTAAAGTTTAAATTGAAACTGGAGTATTTGTGTCTGTGTCTGCATTTGTGCGTGTGCGAACGTAAAAAAGAGAAAGAGAGAGAGAGAGAGAGAGAGAGAGAGAGAGAGAGAGCGAGCAAGAGAAAAAGAAAGAGACATATAAAGATAAAGTTCACCTTGAACATGGTGAGAGAAAATTTTGTCTACTAATAATCGTTAACGATCAATATAGAAACAGACGATTTTATGATCAAACAGTCACGCTTAATACAGTAAAGCAAACTAACTTTTCAGTCCCTACAAACAACTCATTTCGTCCCAGTAATGTTGAAGGTAACAAAAGAAAGCGAAAAGAAAGGACAGTGGACAGTGGTAGAGGGAGTGCAAAGTCGTTTCCTCTAGATCCGTCCACCTTAGGTGAAAGCTACATCATTGAGAGATATCGCGTTCTGAATCAACCGCCAGGTAAGCAAAAAATTAGAAATGCTGAGATAATTAGCCGCTGGTCCCCGAAACCAGAAAGAGCCATCTCGGTCACCGACAAACCAAGCCGCTTACAAAGTAGGTCCGATGTGACCCCAACACCACTAAAGACTGATACTAGACCCTCATAAGCCGTGAAAAGTCAGTGGACAGAAGAGGCCTCTCGACATTCGTTGAAGAACAACGACTGTTTCCGGGTCTTAAGTAGGCGCTAAGCCCTAGAAACCGGGGAATGATGGCAAGGCTAGGGAAGGCTTCCCTAACACTCCCCTTACAAGATCGAATTATCAATCAACGAACGGGCCAGGAAAGTCAACAACGAGGCGTGATCGTTGACATAGAAAGTGTAGTATGCCCTCCTTCCATGACACGGACACTGGACACAGACTCGGAAGCAGGTCTTATGTTGCCACAACTCTACACGAGGGAAAACGGGCGCTTGATCGCCGTCTTTAGTGTTTTTTTTTTCAGAGCGGTAAAACAGGAAACCGGTAAAGAATAAGAGGAAAGACGTGATTGGCCTACGCATCTGCCCTACGCTTTAAGGACAACCACCTTTAGTGTCTGGACTACTGCTCGTACCTATGCTTGTATCTTCAGCCAATTCATCTTGAACTGGAGATTATGCCTGAAAACACATAAAAAATGCAGACGGATCCGTCACTCTAACTAAATGGCGCTGGAAAAGCAACGCACTTCCAAGCACCTAACCCCGATCCGGAAGATTTGTTGCAGTTAATCTTGACACCCGTGACCTTCTCGTACCGTTCAAATGCATTCTGTACTACATCAATATCGTTGCGGCAAGACGCGAAAATGGATACGTCATCGACGTAAGCGGAAACCCTGGCTGGAGCACCACCAGTGACAGAGATTTTACACAGGGACGGTCTGCACACCCTGTCCCTTAGCCAGCGAAGAAGAAGCTCCAACGCCAAGCATAAACTAGAGTTAACAGTGGACAACTCGGTGGAACCGACCAAGACAGCGAAAAAGCGCTCGACCGCTTATCGTTCACCCGTACCACAGCAGTGGAGGAGCGATACAGAAGATTGATCCTTGTAAAAGTCCAGTTTAAATCCAGTGGTCTACAGGGCAGCAGCCAGGTACCGATGGTTGATCCCATCAAATGCCTTGGACTGATCCAAATTGATCAATACGTCTTGCTTGTCGTCTTTTACACACCCTGTGGATCAAATGCAGGTTGCTCTGAATTGTTCGACTATTTCCAACGCAAGTCTGTTCGGGTCCTAACAGAATCTCCGCAACTGACTGCAAACACTCCGTCGGTATCTTGACTCAAAACTTTAACTCTGTGTTTAGCAGAGTTATGGGTCTGTAATCGTCTAAATCCCAGCCACTATCCTTGCCAATTTTTAACATCCTGGTCAGACCCCTGAATATCCGGTCGGGAACGGGCCCCTTCTGGAACCAGTTGTTGAATACAAGAATCAAAATCGGCACAAAGATGTGCGATAGCTTCAAGTACAATTCATAGCGCAACCCATCAAATCCCGGACACTTGTCACTACCGACCCTCTTCAATGCTAACTAGACTTTGCGAAAGCCTCGGAAAGTCAACCAAATAGCTGCGAAACTCTTCATGACAGACACCAAGTTCTTTAATAAACCGTGTCTCGAAGTGCCGCCAGAACGCCTCGCACATGTCTTCGTTCAGCCACAGAGTACACTCCTTTCTCCGAAGTATCGACTTTGCGAATATATCAATCAAAACTTTGATGAATTTCTTTCTTGCACAATTCTGCGCCCATATTCACGGCCATGTTAGTCATCTGGTTTAACCTATGCATAAATATCTGACCCTGGTAGTTCTCGCTAGCCGCACGCCTCAAAGCCTGCCTATCAAACCTATCTCTAGGAAAGCCCCTTCAGCCTCCGCCCGATACCAACTATCCTTAAGAGTCTTCACCTTTTTAGCCTTATCTAGAGCAAATTCTTGGCTATATTCGGTGATGAAAGACCAAATGTTATCCTTAAGTCTCTCCTATCAGCTATTTCTAATAACCGCCCCACTAGTTCCTGCTGCACTAATCTAGTCAGCTTTTGTCGGAAGTCCCATCTGTCTGTAAAGGAAAATTGAACTTCGTGTGTCTAGTTATTCTAAGCCTAGCGCCTTGCACTATCCGGGCACACACAAGCCTATGTTTTGAATAGCCTAACCAGTGGAATGTGGGATAATCTCGCAAATAGAGAACGACGCTTGTCACCAGCATTCTATTCAGGAGGCTGGATACCCGAGTAGACGACTACTTAAGAGCACACGTCCACATCTCCTGCTCTGGGTGATCAACTCGGTATCTATCGACGAGACCAAACTCGCCGATCAGATCAATACGGCTACGTTCGCCTAAACACCCGCTAGCTCTCCACCCCATGTCTAATTTGGGGTCCTGGACGACATTCCAGTCCGCCATTAAGACTAAGTGCGACGAATCCACCAGGAACGGCTGAAGCCAACGGGAAAAGTATACACGCTTGGACGCACAAACCTCAACGATCCGAAACGAACAACTTTTCACAGCAATATCGGCTACGATCAACCCCCTTCACCCATCGATATGACAAGGTCTACTTTCGTGGTTAATTTAAATAATGGGCTCATGTAGGCCTTCTCTGAGAAGAAAGGTCCTTCTCAAGTTCTTGTCTATTTATGTGACACATGTCCTCATCTACCAGAATACTCTTGTTATTGTTTGGGAATGGCTAGTGGAGGGAAAAGACGGATCAATAGAAGAAGAAGGAAGGCTCCTTGCCTTACTTTGGTTGATATCTTCTGTTCTTACTGGAAAAGCAGGGGCAGATTACATCTCTACTCTGCTTCGGCCAGCTTTTCTTTCTTGGAATATTTTACTTTTTTCTTCATTCCGCTTCTTTTTATCAAATGTAGGTAAAGACATTCGTTCCAATCTCCAACTCCACTTTCTCCTGCAGATGCTGTTCGGGCTGCTGCTGTTCTTGGAGTTCCTTCTTTTATTGTAGTTTCTTTTGCCGTTGCTGCTTATTTTGTTGCTGGTCTTGCTGCTTGGGTTTCTCCAACTGCACTTACTGTTGTTTTTTGACCGGCTTCTTTAGTGGTGCAACCTTCTAGTATAGGACAGCCTACTAGGGATGATGCATTGCGGCATTGGATCTCCTCCTCACGACCCTTCTCTATTCACCGAGGCCATTTCAACTGATTTCTTGATTGTTGACAGTTGAAGCTGGTGTTGAAGCGGTTTTCCGGTACAGATGTCCCGAGGTATAACAGGATTAGCAGTGAGGTCGATGGCAATCGACGAGAACGAAAATGGGTCGACCGCCTGTGGAAACCACGTTGGGATGACTAAAAAGTTCTTTCTGGTCATCTTCACCATCACGAGGAAATTGCTAGTGACAATGCCCACTTTGCTTTTCACAGACGAGTCATCCTCTACCTGTCCATACTTGGCAAAACAATGGTCCTCGGTGATGTAGATGGGCACCCTGAATAGGTTAATCTGTTTCTTCCGGGTGACCATATATACAGTCTGTAATGTCACTGAAGATGTTCCCAGCCAGAAACTTCGCTGCTTCCTTTGTCGTCAACAGGATGTCCTAGATGGCGTTGGTTCGATGAGGCAATACTTTGATCCTAATATTGAGGCTTCTAAGAGCTTCCTCCGTCAGTTCCCCGCTAACACCAATCAATTTCTTTGACTTTATGTCTGTTGCCAGCAGGGAGATGGTCCTTAAGTTGATTTATCTACAAGTAAGGGCACTGATAAAAGTTAATTCCTCAAAATTATTTTTTGAAGCTGCAATAATATTCTTCAGGCCTGTTTTTAGCCTGTTCGGCGCCCATGCTTATGGGCTTGTTGCTGTGGATATAGGATTCCGTTGCTGAGGAGAGTCCGCCATACTAGTGCAACTGAAAGTAACAGAAACAATCAGAAACAGACGCAAAAAACAACAATCCAGGATGAACGTCGATAAAACTGCGTTACTTACTTTTCAAATAGTAATAATGCACCAACTTCTCCATCAAGTAGTGTACGTTAATTAACAAATCCCTCAATATGTCCCGCGTCTGACACATAGATGGCGCAACTAATAAATTATCTATATGATTTTTATAAAATACTAACCTTCAAATGGCGCGTGACAAAATTTAGGCCTAATCGGATGATTAGTTTACAAATAACAGTGATTAACAGCAGCTATAAAACAATAAAAAATTTGAATTTCGGGTGTTGATAAAGCATTGCTTTCTGATGGGAAAATGCTGTTCAAGCAAAGCAATGGCTTGATAAGTGTTATTCGTGTGCTGCTCCGTTGGATACAACGGTTAAGATGTGTCGACTTTAAATGCAGTCGTACAGACACAAATGATGCTGAACGTTCAGGTCACCCAAAATCGGCAGTGACCCAGAAAACACCAAAAAATCCACAAACTCGTTTTGGCCGATCGTAAATTGAAGTTGAGTGAAATAGCAGTTAGAGTTGAACATATCAGAAGGCAGTGTATTCATCATTTTGCATGAATATTTGTCAATAAGAAAGCTGTGTTCAAAGTGGGTGCCGCGTTTGCGCAGAGTCTATTAAAAACAACAATGTGTGGACGTTTCAGAGTGGTGTTTGCAAATGGTCCAACGCAACAAGACGGACTTTTTACGTAAATACGTGACAAAAGATGAGACATGGATCCACCACTTTACTCCAGAATTGAATCAACAGTCACCTGAATGGACAACAGCAGGTGAAACCATACAAAGCGACCAAAGATGCAAACACATGCTGGCAAGATTTTGGCCTCCGTATTTTGGGATGCGCAAGGTATTTTGTCATCAATTACCTTGAGAAAGAAGAACAGTCAATAGTGAATATTATGTAGCATTATTAGTGCGTTTAAATATATCCTGCAGCACCGCAGAACCAGCTGTGGGATAAACTTCTCAGTTAACGTTGACTTTGAAAAATTCAAGTGTAATATCAATCTCTGTTAACAATCTTGATTAGACTTCTATATTAATATTTCTCTTTTTTCTTGTGTCTTAGTGACTTCACTGCCTAACATGA
>JBBBDQ010000738.1:5027500-5052500 GCA_037127315.1 Ascarosepion bandense
ATATATATATATATATATATATATATATATATATATATACGTGTGTGTGTCTCCCTGTCTACATATTGGTAGCCGGGATAAAACTCAAAGTTGTGTAATTGGTATGTAGAATCAGTAACTATTTAGTTATATATATATTTGCTTATATAAATCTCTCTCTCTCTCTCTCTCTCTCTCTCTCTCTGTGTGTGTAGGCCGGTAGATTAAATAAAATACTGTTTAAAATGAACGGGTCATCTATTCAAATATGGTTTTCCTCTAAAAATAACATTTAAAGTAATAAAAATTTATTAGATTAAAAAGTAAAATCCGTTAGTTCTTTAAACCTGCTTTATTTATGTTTCGGATACACAACTGAGCATACTTCACTTTCGAGAAAATCTGAAGGAGTGAATGTGCATCAAAGTAAATAGAAACTTGTTTGACTGTGCAGTATTCAATAGCCGAGCGGTCAAAACACACCGGATGAGATCGTCGTTTCTCCTGCAAAGAAGGACGCCGGCTCGAATCCTGGCAAATTTTCTTTATTAGGTTTTTTGAGTACGTAGACCGGGAGACGAAATAGACCCTGTTTTAAAAAAAAATCAGGTCATCAACTCAGATACGTGATTTCCCTAATTACAACGTTTGAATTAGTAAAAATATGTCGAATTGAAAAATATCATTCTTTATGTATATATGGACTTCTATAATTGATGGCGGTATTACTGGTGGAATTTACTAAAAACCGTAGGACCCTCACTCTCTCCACACTGACAACACTGCAGAAGTTCTTTGCAAACAACGACCTTTTAGCAGAAATTTCCACCATTCTGTGCATTATTCTTTATAAAAACATAGTGGGGGATCGAACTTACTACTTAATGGTAATCACCCAGACTAGAATCATTAACAATTGCCACACATTGAGGTACCCAGTTTAATGTACCCGTTTATTCAAAGGTTAGAAGAAATAGAAGCAATAAAAATATACCGGATTAAAACTAAAATTAATTAATTCTTTAGAAATCGCCTTGTTTACGTCCCGAATATGAAACAGCAGAATTTTTTTTTTTAAAAGAAATTTTCCTTAAAAAGGCAAATAGAACCTTGTTTGATTGTGAAACTCTGCGTAGCCACGGATTTAAAGGAAGTTGGATTCTCCAGCAAAGGGTGGGCACAGTTTCGAATCCAGGCAGAGGGAGCATTCTCTTTAATGAGTTTTCTAGAATGTTTAGACCAGTGAATGAAGAATGGTTGACTTTGAAAAAGAATAGGTACTCTGGCATCTACGCATCGTTGATTCAGCAATGAATTAGAACACTCTCAGCTATTGGGCGTGTATAATGATAATATACACGCTAAAAAGTCTGCCTCCCTCTACCTAGCGCCCGTAGCTTGGAGGTAGAATCGCCGACTAACGCCAATTCGGTCGGGTTTCAATCCTCTGTAAAAAACAAGCGGCTGTCTAACCGTACTAATGAGCTGTGATACAGCGAAACGGATCTGCCTGAGGATGACTATATATATATATATATATACACTATAGTCATCCGCAAACAGATCCGTTTTGCTGTATTACAGCTCATCAGTACGGCTTAGACTCCATTCGCTCCCTAAACCAGGATTGAAACCCGACCGAATCGGCGTCAGTCGGCGATTCTACCCCAAGGCCACGAGCGTCCGGCAGAAGAAGGTAGGCTTTTTAGCGCGTATAAACACACCCAATAGCTAGAGTGCTCCAATTCATTATCGAATGAGCGATGCGTATATGCCGGTTTAGCTACTGTTTACAAAACAAAGCCTCCCACTCTTCCAGAGTGCTCAATCAGGGTGTGAGAGCGTAAATATATATATAACTCAACACAAAACAAAAAACGGAACGTCTACTCAAATATAGGCATTTGCTAAAATTACCTTTTAAAGTAATATATATATAATGGCTGGCCACTTTTATTCGAGGACATCCAGCTAGCTAATCTCCATTGTAGACTCCTGCTCAGGCCAACTAGTGTTTGTTATCTAGCGTTAACAACAGTCTAAACAAAACCACGATGACTTGTGACTTAAAGGTCGCCCAACCATCGACGACTCCTCAATTTCACTCACAAGGCTTGGATCAAACCCTTGGTATGGTTTTCACGCACTTTCTAAAGATGTCGCAATCTGAGATTGCCTCCTTTCCAGACCAATAACATCAAGAAATCACCTTCTTGATAAATCAACCACGGTGAGATTTGTACCCGAGTTTCATAGTCAGAACATTCTAACCACGAGCCTATATATATGTATATATATGTGTGTGTTACCCGTTTACATTGGCTAAGTTCATAGCTAGTTATAAGTAACGTTGAACTTTCTGTCAAATCCTGATTATATATATATCTTTTTTCTTTATGTGGTGCGTCGGACGTAGGTGATCATGGACTTCCACTTGTCCCTATCTCTTAACATTATTGCTTTTGGTATCTCTCCCAAACTTCGCTTCACCATCTACTTGCTCAAGTCCATCAAGTATATCTCGCGCTTCTTTTTTTATCTCTCTTTCTCTCTATCTGTCCTGTGAGTATTTGATTCCTCGAGCCCTACTTCCTCATTATCTGTCACAGAAACTTCATTGGTCTTTTCTTGAAGCTATAAGTTTCCTTTATGTTTGCATCCACTCTGAAACCTTATCGTTGCTCGCATGTTCGGTCCATGTTATCTCCAGCATCTTTTTGTAGACCACATTTCTATTACTTCAAGTCTATCCATCTTTGAGGATATCGTCTAGCATCCGCTTCCATAAAACAGATATTACATAACAGTCCAGTACTCTATCTATCGCCCGGTTCACACTCCACCCATGTCTATTGAACAGGTTAAGAGGCTCATCCCTTGTTCCCTGTTTAGGATGTGGTTTCCGGCTTTCTCTTTCCCAATCTTCTCACTTTGTTTTCTTGTTTGTTTGTTTTTTCAATTGGAGTAGATAGATCTATCTATCACCCGGTTCACACTCCACCCATGTCTATTGAACAGGTTAAGAGTCTCATCCCTTGTTCCCTATTTAGGATGTGGTTTCCGGCTTTCTCTTTCCCAATCTTCTCACTTTGTTTTCTTGTTTTTTTTTTGTTTTTTGTTTTTTTCAATTGGAGTAGATAGATCTATCTATCGCCCGGTTCACACTCCATCCATGTCTATTGAACAGGTTAAGAGGCTCATCCCTTGTTCCCTATTTAGGATGTGGTTTCCGGCTTTCTGTTTCCCAATCTTCTCACTTTGTTTTCTTGTTTTGTTTTGTTTTTTTCAATTGGAGTAGATAGATCTATCTATCGCCCGGTTCACACTCCACCCATGTCTATTGAACAGGTTAAGAGGCTCATCCCTTGTTCCCTGTTTAGGATATGGTTTCCGGCTTTCTCTTTTCCGATCTTTTCACTATTACGTAGCCCCCTGCACATCAGTGGCGTTACCGCCTTGCTCGGGGTGATACGATTAAAAAACAAAAACAAAAAAAAAAAACGAAATCTTCCGGTTTCTCAATACAAAACTAATAACCTCTGTCCTTAAAATATTCTACGTATTAATTGAAATTTTAATTTAACTTATAAGATTTTACTTTCCAGTTTTATGTTTAAGTTTTAGCCCAAACTAAATTTAATTATACAACTAAAAAATAAAAAAATAAAATCCCAGCTTTATAACATATAACTAACATGAATAACACGAGAACAAAAAACTCGAAACTGTCAGTTCATAATAAACACATGATGATTGCATTGTGCATGAAATCCCGACTCGTGCTAAAATGTCGGAATATATATATATATATATATATATATATATATATATATAAACTTATTTATAAATGGAACTTTGTTTCTGTATGTGTGTATCTGTGTGTGTGTGTGTGTGTGTGTGTGTGTATCCGTTACCTATAGACTCCGAAACGGCTGAACCGATTTTCTTGAAAATTTACACAGTTGTACTATTAGCGTCAGCGAGTGTTCTTAGCTAGGTTTTGTGTCGAGGTACTCCCAATAAATATCGATAATCGATAATCGAAAAAATCGGGTTATAGAAGGAGTGGTCCGATTTTATTCAAATTTGATACACTCATATACACAAACATAAGAAACAATATTCAGAAGTTTCAAGGTTGCAGATCTTACAGTAGTGCAGAAAATCGATCATATATATATATATATATATATATATATATATATATAAAAGGCAAGATACAGGGTCTGATCAAAATCAGTTTTTCAGCCATTTTGTTTTGGTTTTTGCTTCGGGTTTGGCTCTAAGTAGGTTTAATTGTAGTTCTTCGTCTCAGCTATGATGCCATTTACTCAGAGGACTTATTTAGCCTTCAAAATTCAGTTTACGACGAAAAAACTTATTTGATATCCATACCAGGAAATCAAAAATTTGACTTACATCCATTCATTTTTCTGTCAGTCTACGGTTTTGCTTTAACTGGAAACAACTATTGCTTTTTAGTCTTTCGTGCCAACGTCCAAAGAGTCTGATCTCCAGGACCATGGATTAGTTTTAAAGCTTTTATTTCACCCGAGCAACGCCGGGTTGTACTGCTAGTATATATATAACCGAGCCCCCATATCTCAGAGGTAGAATTGCCGACTGACGCCAATTCGCTCGGGTTTAAATCCTGGGTTAAAAAGCAATCGGAGTCTAACCTCTGTGATGATCTGTGATACAGCGAAACAGGTCTGTCTGCGGATGACTATATATATATATATATATATATATATATATATATATACAGCAAACCTTCCATTCCTCTTTTAATCAATAAATTTGAGGTTCTAACAACTGCAGCGGACAAGTACGAGTGTTTTGCTCGCAGATTCTTCCCAACTCCATACTTGATTTGTCTGGAGTATTTGCATCCGACTTCCAACCTAGAACTGAGTCTCATCTGAGTGGCGTTTACATTACCCACTCACTGGTCTCTAACATAATTTCAAAGCTTGATCCTAATAAGGCGTGCTGTGGTGACCGAATCCCAGTCTTCACCATAAAGAAATGTGCCGATGAACTCTTCTCTGTTCTATCAAAACTCTAGAACTACTGCCTCTTTGCTTCTTGTTTTCTTGCCTGCTGGAAGCCCTTCTCTGTGTCTCCAGTTTTTAAGAAATATGGAGAGCCATCAGACCCTTCTAATTATCGAGCTATCAGCCTCCTATCGTTTTTTTTTTCGGCAAAGTGTTCGAGGATATCAACGCTGAAGTGGTTCAACATCTCACAGCCTGACAAAGAGTATTGTTTCCATTTTGCCAGGTCTACCGCTGATATGATAACGACCATTGCAGAGTACATATACCAGACTCTTGACAAGAACGGCGAACCTCGAGCTGTTGCTCTGGATATTTCCAAAGCATTTGACAATCTTGCACGCTGGCCTTCTGCACAAGCTACAGAGTTAGAGTATAATCTGACGCTTGTTTGATCCAGTCTTTCTTATCAAATCGCGTAATGAAGGTCAGATCCTATCATACGAATGCGGATGTACCCCAAGGCTCTATTCTTGGTCCAACGCTTTTTATGATCCATCAAATATCTCCCTGATGTAATCAAATCCCAAGTAGGCATCTACGCTGACAACACCACCATTTACTCCCGCCTCGAAGAGAAATCTGCCGAGACTGACAAAGCAAAACTCGCTGCTGATCGTGAAAAGGACCTCCGATCTGTTCTGGACTGGAGTAAGAAATGGCTCGTAAATTTTATTACTTCCAACACGAAGCTGCTACCTTTTAACCACCATAGACAATTGTTCTTACCACCCCATCGACATAGATCAGACTAGTCTCCTTGAAGGCATCACTGCATCTCCTCGGTCTAACTCTCACAGCCGAAAGACTTCTTTGAATTAATAGCTAAATCCGCTGCTAGGAAGTTCGGGTCATTGCATCTGACCAGGAAATTTTTCTCGTTTGAATCTATCTTGCGCATATACAAATCTACCACCTGTATTGAATAGTGCTGTCGCATCTGGTCGGACGCTATTCATCACAGGGTTCTAGTCAGAATCCACAGGAGAATCTGTAATGTAATATGCTCGACGCCACTCACTTATTTCATCAACGAGATGTAACTTCTCTCTGTCTCTTCTACAAATATTTTGATGGTTTCTGCTCTACTCTCACGCAGCTCTCTTCACACCAGTGTTTCCATCTTTCTATTACTTTTTATCCGACAACCAGGTGACCTGCTTTTTTTCTCTTCACTCTCCTCACGCACACACACACACACACACACACACACACACACACACACACACACACACACACACATATATATATATATTCTTTGTATATATTGATTGTTTACCATTTGAATTACAGAGTACAAGAAGTTAGAAATCAATGAATATCGTATTTATATGACCATTTCCTCGGGATCAAATTATTGCGAAACTTAGATATTTTTCTTTCAATATTAAACGCCTTTCTTACTGGCCAATACACAAATGCAGTTGAGCAGGCACGTCCTGGCAATTGTTAGTGACTTGAGCCTTCAAATTCTGAAAGGTACGAGGCTTTTCACAATAAAAGTACGGCTTTCACGAGCTCTCAAAGAAAGGTATTTGGAGGTTTGTTTTCTGGTGAGTGTTCCGGCTACTCAATCAGATCTCAGTGCCCGATTCATTTCCCGGAAAAAAATTCATAAAGCCATTGACGAACCAAAAACAAAAAAAAAGTTAACTTTGAAGTGTAATAAGACTGTAAGACAAACATAAACTTCGTCTTCCCAGAATCTTGAAACTACTTTTATCCCGTTCTTTTTAGAGCAATTCAACCTGAACTAAACATTCTTTAACAAAACAATGTTGTCAATGATTTTACTTAGTTATTTCGAAAATGTCTGTGTAATGATATTTTATACAACTGGTTATAAAACCACGACGTTAACACGCCAAATAACTTGTTATTTATTTCCTTACAAAATTCGTCGTTGTCGGCTACATCTCGCATCAAAGAATTGTATTTCTTCTTTGTTGACCACTCTCTTTATGATGAAAGCATTGATGACTAAATTTCGCCTCTAACATGGAGGTTTCAGACTAGAAGCTTCTAGTTTCACTAAAACCTCTCCCCGTTATTCATTCTCTGTCACCGATTGGCTTTACAAAAGTTGGTTGGAGCTGAAAGAAAATCAGAGAAGAAGAAAGTGCCGATGGCGTGAAATTGTTTAAAGTAGACCTCATTTGATTTCATTACCTTCCTTAGCGGCACATATGGCAGGAGACAAGCAGAACCCTGTTGTGAAACTGCAATGGCTACCACTGATTATTTTCGTGTTGCGAATTCTGTAGCATGTCCATCATGCGTAGACCTCTTCATCCGCTGATTCAACCATTAAGACCTTTTGCCATCCTCATCATCTACTTGTTCTACCGCTGGAGTCTTTGGAATTAGTCGCGCTTAGACTGGGTCCTTATCTTCGATCTTCGTGTGGCTGTGTCAGAAGCTTAGAATTCCCGACGGCATCGCTCTCAGAATCAGTGAATTAGGCAAGCACCTACACCACGACAAAAAGCGACCATCAGAAGAACTATATACAATTTAGCAAACCTCACAAGGATCCCCAGAAGGTTCACGGAAACGCATGAAAATCGATTCATAACAGGTGATACTTCATGTCCCGGGCATTTTTGCTTTGTCTAAATTAATTAATATATGAGTTCATGCATAAGTATTCAGCTTTGTAGATAAAATCTTGTTAAGCTATAAATTTACGGCATCTGGTGTAATCGTCATCCGCTTGTTGCATCATTAGAAACTTTTGATTTAAATTTCATAATATCAACCAACCAACAACATCAATACAAGAATTATGCGATCGTTCCTAACGATCCCAAACAAAAAACTATAAAATGTCTACAAATATTAAAAGTATCAAACATAAAAGACAAACCAACCAACATTAATAAAATATTATCAAACTGAAGAGTGTCACATACTTAAATGTATTTCAATGAACTTAATTCCAAACTGACGCTTGAAGACGGGAGCAATATATAAAACAAACCTATCCGAGGACGAGATTGTTGCAAAAAGATGAAACTGACGGAACATAAAAATACAATGCACACATTTAATTGCAATATCATCAACAAATTATCATTCATAATGACTTATAAAAACTGAAATTATTTAGACAGAGGAAAATTTATTTTCAAATTTTCAGTGAAAACCTAAAAAATGATTGTCGATATAGAAAGCAAAACTATCCTCAAATAGGATAATAATAATAATAATAATAATAATAATAATAATAATAATAATAATAATACAAACAAGAATTACAGTTAGTAGATTCTGTAGAAAAGCAAAACAGTAGCCAAGAACCAACTATTGCGGCAAAAAATATGAAAATGAAAGCCAAAGATAAAGCTCTTGAAAAGATGAAACAGCGCTGGCAAGACAAACCTCTGCATGGCCAATATCCAGTACGTGCCAATAAATCCAATGTTGACAAAGTTAATACTCATCGATGGTTACGTGCATCTGGATTAAAGTCTGAAACTGAAGGATTTATACTTGCAGCACAAGACCAAAGTCTTTTCACGAGAAACTTTCAGGCAAATATTATGCATAATAATATGGATCCAAAATGCAGGTTTTGTGATAAACACCAAGAAACAATAGACCACCTAATCTCAGGCTGTTCTGTGCTTGCCCCAAACGAATATAAAAATCGCCACGATAGAGTTGGGCAATATTTACATTGGGCAATGTGCAAACATTATGGAAAAGCTGTAAACAAACACTGGTATGAACATCATCCAGCACCGGTTACAGAAATAGAAGATGTAACCATTCTATGGGATTACACCATCTACACAGACAGAAAAATTGAAGCAAACAGGCCAGACATTATTGTTAAAAACCAGAAGGAGAAAACTTGTCTATTAATTGATATGGCTTGTCCAGCGGATTGTAACATAGCAATCAAGGAATTTGAAAAACTGTCAAAATATAAAGACCTGGAAATTGAAATAGAAAAAATGTGGAAATTGAAAACAAGAGTTGTGCCAGTGATAGTAGGTGCACTTGGAATGATAAAAAATGGAACAAAACAACACATTGAAAGAATCCCTGGAAACCCCAGCTTAAGAGATATACAAAAAATTGTATTATTAAGTACAGCCCACACACTAAGGAAAACGTTATCTATGTAATGCTGGGGATGATAGGGAGGATAGAAAAACATGAAATGGAGTCATAACAACACGCCACTACCTGCCTTAGGTCTCCCCGCAGACTTGGTTGGTAGTGAGACCAATGCAGAAATCTAAATATGATGAAAAATGACATAATAATAATAATGGAACCTATAAGTCTGATGAAATAAACATCAAAAGAGGTATATTTCAAGGTGATTCTTTATCTCCCTTACTATTCTGCATATCATTAATAGCACTAACGAGTCAACTTAATAAGACAGAATGTGGTTATAAAATAAGACAAAAGAAAATAAGCCATCTATTTTACATGGATGACTTGAAGTTATATGCTAAGAATGATAATGAACTGGAACGTCTTCTGCAAACTGTAAAATGCTTCAGCGAAGACATTGGAATGAAATTTAATTTGAATAAATGTGCTAAAGCTACAGTTTTACGTGGATTAATACAAGAGAAAATCCTCAATTAGCCTAGACTCTGCTGTAACAATAAAAGAATTGAAACCAGAAGAAGCTTATAAATACCTAGGTGTAAATGAGAGCGAAAACGTTCACCATAAAAAAATGAAAGAAATAGTGCGTAAAGAGTACTATAGAAGGCTACGAATGATATTAAAAACTGAATTAAATTCACAGAACAGAGTTATGGCCATTAATAGCCTTGCAATCCCAGTTGTCCAATATAGCTTTAACATCTTAAACTGGACTCTAAACGACATCAGGCGAATGGATGCTAAAACAAGAAAGCTTCTTTCTAAGCATAAGATGCATCATCCAAAGGCTGATGTAGACCGTCTATACATACCCCGTAAAGAAGGTGGAAGAGGTCTTATTCAGCTGGAATTGTCATACAAGACAACAACTATTGGCTTACTAACATACATAGAAACAACAAAGGATTGGATGTTACAATTAGTAAGGCAACATGAAGAAAGAAAGAAAAAATATTCAATAATAAAAGAAGGCAGTAAATTCAAACAAGATTTACAGTTAGTAGATTCTGCAGAAAAGCAGAACGGAAGCCAAGAGCCGACTAGTGCGGCAAAGAATATGAAAATGAAAGCCAAAGATAAAGATCTTGAACAGATGAAACAGCGCTGGCAAGACAAACCTCTGCATGGCCAATATCCAGTACTTGCCAATAAATCCAATGTTGACAAAGTTAATACTCATCGATGGTTACGTGCATCTGGATTAAAGCCCGAAACTGAAGGCTTTATTCTTGCAGCACAAGACCAAAGTCTTTTCACGAGAAACTTTCAGGCAAGTATTATGCATAATAATATGGATCCAAAATGCAGGTTTTGTGATAAACACCAAGAAACAATAGACCACCTAATCTCAGGCTGTTCTGTGCTTGCCCCAAATGAATATAAAAATCGCCACGATAGAGTTGGGCAATATTTACATTGGGCAATATGCAAACATAATGGAAAAGCTGTAGGCAAACACTGGTATGAACATCACCCAGCACCGGTTACAGAAATAGAAGATGTAACCATTCTATGGGATTACACCATCTACACAGACAGAAAAATTGAAGCAAACAGGCCAGACATTATTGTTAAAACCAGAAGGAGAAAACTTGTCTATTAATTGATATGGCTTGTTCAGCGGATTGTAACATAGCAATCAAGGAATTTGAAAAACTGTCAAAATATAAAGACCTGGAAATTGAAGTAGGAAAAATGTGGAAATTGAAAACAAGAGTAGTGCCAGTGATAGTAGGTGCACTTGGAATGATAAAAAATGGAACAAAACAACACATTGAAAGAATCCCTGGAAACCCCAGCTTAAGAGATATACAAAAAATTGTCTTATTAAGTACAGCCCACACACTAAGGAAAACTTTATCTATGTAATGCTGGAGATGATAGGGAAGATAGAAAAACATGAAATGGAGCCATAACAACACGCCACTACCTGCCTTAGGTCTCCCCGCAGACTTGGTTGGTAGTGAGACCAAAGCAGAAATCGAAATATGATGAAAAATGACATAATAATAATAATAATAATAATAATAATAATAATAATAATAATAAAGAAACAATAATAGAAACAACAAAGGATTGGATGATACAATCAGTAAGGCAACATGAAGAAAGAAAGAAAAAATATTCAATAATAAAAGAAGGCAGTAAATACAAACAAGATTTACAGTTAGTAGATTCTGTAGAAAAGCAAAACAGAAGCCAAGAACCAACTATTGCGGCAAAAAATATGAAAATGAAAGCCAAAGATAAAGCTCTTGAACAGATGAAACAGCGCTGGCAAGACAAACCTCTGCATGGCCAATATCCAGTACGTGCCAATAAATCCAATGTTGACAAAGTTAATACTCATCGATGGTTACGTGCATCTGGATTAAAGTCTGAAACTGAAGGCTTTATTCTTGCAGCACAAGACCAAAGTCTTTTCACGAGAAACTTTCAGACAAATATTATGCATAATAATATGGATCCAAAATGCAGGTTTTGTGATAAACACCAAGAAACAATAGACCACCTAATCTCAGGCTGTTCTGTGCTTGCCCCAAATGAATATAAAAATCGCCACGATAGAGTTGGGCAATATTTACATTGGGCAATGTGCAAACATTATGGAAAATCTGTAAACAAACACTGGTATGAACATCACCCAGCACCGGTTACAGAAATAGAAGATGTAACCATTCTATGGGATTACACCATCTACACAGACAGAAAAATTGAAGCAAACAAGCCAGTCATTATTGTTAAAACCAGAAGGAGAAAACTTGTCTATTAATTGATATGGCTTGTCCAGCGGATTGTAACATAGCAATCAAGGAATTTGAAAAACTGTCAAAATATAAAGACCTGGAAATTGAAATAGAAAAAATGTAGAAATTGAAAGCAAGAGTAGTGCCAGTGATAGTAGGTGCACTTGGAATGATAAAAAATGGAACAAAACAACACATTGAAAGAATCCCTGGAAACCCCAGCTTAAGAGATATACAAAAAATTGTCTTATTAAGTACAGCCCACACACTAAGGAAAACTTTATCTATGTAATGCTGGGGATGATAGGGAAGATAGAAAAACATGAAATGAAGCCATAACAACACGCCACTACCTGCCTTAGGTCTCCCCGCAGACTTGGTTGGTAGTGAGACCAAAGCAGAAATCGAAATATGATGAAAAATGACATAATAATAATAATATTTTCCTCACAAGATTTCTCGATTAATCAGGCCATAAGTTATAAATATACTGTTTAATTATGAAAAACAATGCATCTACTTAAGTACCAGTTTCAATTAAAAATAATGTTTAAATAATTGCACACACACACACACACACACACACACACACACACACACATATATATATATATGTATGTATGTGTGTGTGTGTGTGAGCAATTATTAAAAAGTTTTCCTTTCCAGATAGCTCAATCGTAATGCGAGCATAATATATATATATATATATATATATATTATGCTCGCATTACGATTGAGCTATCTGGAGAGGAAAACTTTTAAAACAGTTGCCACTTCTGCAATTTACACGTTACTCTTCGTTATGAAATTGAGTTCTCCTGGTGACTAGCGTGTGTATACACCGCTTATATATAACACGCTAAAATATCCCTTTTCTCATTCTATGCGCCTATGGCTTAAGGAGTAGAGACCCCCGACTGACACCAAATCAGTCGAGTTTCAATCCCAGCTAGAAGCAAGTCTAGTCACACTGACAAGCTGTGATACATCAAAACAAGCTTGAAAGTGGATGAAATATATATATATATATATATATTTGAACAAGAGCTTGATACCACAGAGCATAAATAATAATTTGAAAAGTCTCTATGCAATTTTTAAATTGCTTTTTGATGGACAGTCTTTTGGGTCTAATTTGGATAATATTTTGTTGGTTTCTATGAAAACCCTCTGTTTGAAAAATGCCATAAACCCTATGTATATTTGCGTTACGACAATGATACGTTTTCTATTTTTGATTTCATCAACGGCGCTACGGTATTTCAAACCCAACTCAATACCCTTCATCCATCCTTATAATTTACTATAAAAGTGGAAAATAATTGCACGTTTCTTTTATGCAGACAGTTTGTTTTTTACATATATTTATCGCAATCCTACGTTCACAGGTCTGTACACTAAATGTAGTTCTTTTGTTCCTAAGTCCCGTAAGATTAACCTGATATTTACTTTAGTCAATCGCACGTTGATGATTTTTTTGTACACTCGACCAAAAAATTGCAAATATTCATAACATTTCAAGTGACAACGCGTATCCCATAAAAGTCATAAAACGCGTGATCAAGCGTAAGATCAAATGCTTTAATGAAGCAGCAGTTTCTGTTAGTTTCGTCCTGTTTACTTGAACCTGCCTTGCTAGGTAGAAAGTCTAGGTTTAAAGAGTCAAATGCTCGCCGACAGAGTGTCAGGCGATTCCTTCTTCTATCAAGGAACGTCTTCCCCACTTTCCAAAATAATTGGTCCATCCCACGTATTCAGCGTTACACCCTCATTTAAACATATACACTAGAGTGTATAAGTTCAAATGTCAGTGTGACGTTTCTGAGAACATTCTAAGCATTAATATCACTTTCCTTGTTCCAATCTTTGACGAAACCGGACTGTTCTTGTACTATCTCTGGTCTGATTCTGCTGCGCGCTCTAATCATCAGATTTCGAATGATGAGTTTTGTTGTGTGACTCATTAATCTGATTATTCCGTGGAGTTCACATTCTTTTACGCCTGGCTTCTTAGGCAGCGCTATGAAAATAGATCTGCTTAGGTTATCTGATATATCGTCACTGTTAAAGATTTAATTTGTTATTAGTGTAATTTTGTCTACGCCCAAATCGTGTAAGGCGGTCAGCAGCTCAGTTACAATACCGTCTGGCCATTCAGTTTGGTCGCTGCAGCTTCCACTTTGGATTTTAATATTTCCGGTCCGTCCGTATTTCTGTATATTGTCGGTTTTTTCTCACTTGTGAAAGAGATCGAATATGAGCGTTCTATTCTTGGATTTTATACATCCTGTTGAGAACCATATTTTTTTGTCTCGCTACTTCTCATTTTCTAATTCATACCTTCTTTATTAGTCATTGCTCAATGTCTGTATATCTGCACATTTGTAGTTGAGCCATTCCTCTTTAGCCTGTTTGCATTTGCTCCTTATTTAGTTGTGTGGTTTTCTGTATTCCGTTACATTTCTTTTCATTGTTTTGCATCATGTCTAGGATCACATGTTTGATCGAATCATTTTTTCTTCTACGTCTGTTTTTCTTTGGGACGATGTCATTTGCTGATGTCACTAACGCTTAGTGCGCCCCATTTCAAGTTTCCGCTTCCAAATTTGTATTTTTTCACACTGTCCGTGTTATCGTTTGAAATCAATTTTTGTTCGTTACTACCAGATCAAAGAATCCAACTCATGACCACTAGCTGATACTAACACATGTATAACCAACTACTATATTCACTACGCCACCGGAATTTTACAAAACTTTAGTGGTATATTTTTGGAGCCTTTTTATATTCAGTGTCAGATGAATTTTGACAATTGGATTACGTTCTGTTCGTGCCACTGTCATAATTTGTATTTATTTCTGAGATGAGTAATTTTCAATTTTCTTGGAATTATTTTTTGGTTTTCATTTTGGTTGCACCAACGGTGGCGTAGTGGATATAGTATTTGGTTATACATGTGTCAGTATCATCTAGTAGTCATGAGATCGATCCTTGGACTTTGTAGTGACGAACCAAAAATCCAACATGAATAAAACAATAAATGATTTCACAAGATATTTCTCAATAATCAACCATATAATCCACATCAGCCAATCTAATGGTGAAGGAGTGTGCAGAACCAACCACACCTTGGGGAAGAGTCGAATGCAGAGAACTGGTGCACAATATGTGGCGAGGTCCTTAACGACCAGCCACAGGTTTTGAATTCAGAGTCGTTCTCCTAAACATTTCGTCATTAATGGCTGTTATCGTCGATTAGCAATTATTTATGTCAGCACAAGATAATATCCTTTGTGATGGTGGATGTATTTATGTTAACGTTCCTGCAACTTCTCTGAAAATAGCTCATGTGAGTTGAAAGCTTAGAACCAGCAGAATGAAAAATATTCAAATGTTGGGCAATTTTTGTCTTTATTTTTGTCTTTATTTTTACCTGAAATTAAAACAATAATACGATGTTTATAACGGCTCATGATTAAACAAAACAGACATTCATTGTCTCTTTTATTTAACAATATGTTTAGAAAATTATCTTCTGACATGATACACTATATATATATATATATATATATATGTGTGTGTGTGTGTGTGTGTGTGTGTGTGTGTGTGTGTGTGTGTCCATATGCAGGTTTGTGTGTGCGTGTATGTGTGTGTGGGGGGGCAAGTCTTTGTGTGTGTGTGTGTGTGTGTGTGCCTGTGCCTGCGTATGTGTGTGAATAAAAAGAGACAAGAGGAAAAACTATTATTAGGCGACGTGTTTCGGACTCTGAGGGATTTTATGAAGGCCATGTTGGATTTATTTGTTGCACGTGTTTGAATGCAAAAGCCACGATAAATAATTTACACACACACACACACACACACACACATATATATATATATATATATATTTGGAGGTACAGTGGAGTTATGCTCAATCACTCTATTTTTCTCTCTCTCACAGACACAGAAACACACGTCCACACACACACACACACACACACACACACATATATATATATATATATATATATTTGGAGGTACAGTGGAGTTATGCTCAATCACTCTATTTTTCTCTCTCTCACAGACACAGAAACACACGTCCACACACACACACACACACACACACACACACACACACACACACACACACACACACACACAGGGAGACACGTATATATATTAGAGTGAGCAGAAAAAGAAAGAAATCTATCCGATGTTTAGAAAGAAAACGAGATTAAATGTGAACAAATTGATTGCGATAACAAGTGTTGCCCTTCACTGAACCAAATACCCAAGTGCAATCGCTCCCTTGATAATCAACAAGGTGTATACTTGATGCTTGTTATTTCACCAAACACCTAAAGTTTCCTTTTATAATCTTCCACTTCCCACTCTCGCGCAAAATGAGTTGGTTCACGTGTCCAATTTTGGTTTAGCGTCTAAAAAAAGAAAGAAAGAAAAACGTAGAAGAATAAAAAAAGCTATTAATGGAGAAGGGCAATGACTTTGTTGGTTGTATTGGTTTTTCGACAGTAAATATTGATATCCGGTAGAAACTGCTCCTAACTCAGCTAAAATTAACTTTCAGTAACACTCGATATATTTCCCTTCCTTTTATTTCGTATCTTCTATTTACTTTCATCTATTTAGTTGTTCTGAAAGTACTCTCATATTCTGGGAGACAGAATAGAAAAAGCGTTCAAATATAACAAACGTTAAACTTATTTGTCAAAAACATTATTAACAACACGCCAACAATGAATCTCATTCTCTTATTATACCATTTTGAAAGAATCTGCAGTTTGGAATACAAAACCAATGTCAGAATTGAAATAAAAACTCCAAAGGCGTAAGGTCTATGTGAGCAATCAATGTTGGGTTCCTTAATGTTGTTCTTAAAGTAAGCAAACTAATAGAACGTTGGCGCTTCAAGCATGAATAGCGAGTTCAAATCTCAGCATAGTCGCTATATTCACCAGACACTTGTTCCGATCGATGACACGTGTTACGGGTGGGCAACACTTTCATTCTTATGAAGAGGCCGAAAAATTGGTCAACTTGTGTTTAGCCTAAAAAAAAACGTGTTGTTTTTCCGACTTAAAATTCAAATGCTGCCAGAAAGACGGAAAAATCTAGTGCGTAATGATGAACAATTATTTCAGTGACATGTTTCTCACTAATTTTTGTAAATAAAACTTTAATTTTTATGAAAAATCAGCAAGGTTCTAGTATATATATATATATATATATATATATATATATACAATAAACTAAATCTAAAAGTGAGCCAAACGTCGACCGCGGTTTCACTCTATGGATCGCCAGAAGGCCTTCTCCTGCCGATCCGTAGAGTGAAACCGCGGTCGACGTTTGGCTCACTTTTAGGTTTAGTTTATTGTATTTTTGCTCTACTTTTGTACTTTCGTATTGAGCTCTTTTCTGTTAAGGTTTTCGTCTTGGGGTTTTTTTTTCAACACGATCTTGACTTATTGTTATTGGGCTTTGTTTGTTTTTTTTTCTTCCCCTTTAACCCACGTGGTAGTCCTCGTTGGGTTGTTGACGATTTACGTTACTGATTTGTTAGCGTGAGTTTTTCTGACTTCGGTCTTGATTAGTGCTACAGTATTGTTGGTACGTATAGTGTATATATATGCAGACCTCAATCTGCATATATATATATATATATATATATAAAAATTTATATATAAATGGAACTTTGTGTGTGTGTGTATGTGTGTGTCTGTCTGTCTGTATGTGTGTGTCCGTTACCTATATACTCCGAAACGGCTGAACCGATTTTCTTGAAAATTTACACAGTTGTACTATAAGCGTCGGCGATTTTTCTTAGCTAGGTTTTGTGTCGAGGTACCCCTAATAAATATCGGAAATCGATAATCGAAAAAATCGGGTTATAGAAGGAGTGGTCCGATTTTAATAAAATTTGATACACTCATAGACAAAGACATAAGAAACGATATTCAGAAGTTTCAAGGTTGCAGTTCTTACAATAGTGCAGAAATTCGATAATATATATAAAAGCTTTCATTACACCCGAGCAACGCCGGGCTATACTGCTTGTATATGTATATCCTACACATATATTGTTAAATATAAGAGACAATGAATATCTATTATGTTTAATCATGAGCCGTTCTAAATATCGCATTTTGGCTTTAATTTCAGGTGAAATTAGAATTGTCCAACAATTGGTTATTTTTATCATGCTGGTTCTAAGCTTTCGATTCACATGAGTCATCTTCAGAGAAGTTAGAGGGACGTTAATATAAAGACATCTACCATCAAAGATGATATTATCTTGTGTTGACATAAGACATTACCATTCGACGATAACAGTCACTGAATAGCAGACGCAGTTCGTAAATTTGTAATGACAGACCGAAATGTTAACAGAACCATATGTCTAAATACAAATTTTGGACAATTTTGTCCTTATTTTCATCTGAAATTAAAGTAAAAATACGATGTTTAGAACGGCCCATGATTAAACATAATAGGCATTGATTGTCTGTTATATTTAACAATATATGTTTAGAAAATTATCTGCAGACTCAATACACTTTATATATATATATAGTCATCCACAAACAGGTCTGTTTTGCTGTATCACAGCTCATCAGTACGGTTAGACAGCCGATTGCTTTTTACCCAGGATTGAAACCCGACCGAATTGGCGTTAGTCGGCGATTCTACCTCTGAGTTACTGGCTCTCAGTAGAAGGAGGCAGACTTTTTAGCGTGTATATTATCATTATACACGCCCAATAGCTGAGAGTGGTCTAATTCTTGCTGTAAATGCCAGAGTAGCCACTGTTTTTCAAAATCTACCATTCCTCCAGAGTGTGAGAGCGTATATATATATATAAATCATGATAACTTTGTTAGTCGGATGGAGGTGACAGGGTACTCTGAAGAAGACAAAGCGACGTCTGTCTCCCACGACAACTAAGCTACAATTGCGTCATATCGCGTGCTACACACCCTCAATGCGTCAGAAAAGCAGTGTCAGAAAGTGAGAAGTTGCCAACTAAAAATTACAAGTTTGTTTTGATCAAATTCACCCCAAGCGAAGCAGTAAAGCCACTATGATACAAGGGGTTAAAAAGTGGGAAATCATTAGAAAACAGAACCATTATTAAGAAGTGGAAACAATCGAAGAGTAATAAAAAAACAGAAGTTAACGACTGACATTTTAAAAAGTTAGCTGGTTGGCATGTAGCCGGAAGAATATTCCACAAGCGACAAGTTGAAGAAGCTGTTATTAAGAACTTACGGTTACATCTAGCCGGCTCAAATATAAATTGATGAAACCCTTGTTGCCAATGTGGTCAGTTAAGTGCCATAATTGATACCCGCTTGGATGATTGTGTCTCTTTCAATCTATGAGTTGCTAGGCAGAAGATTTCCCTGCAGTAGGTTGCCATATCTTTCTGCGGCAGGGCAAACTAGTTGCCAACAAAGGCTATATAACCCAGTCTGTCCTACGATTTAATCCATAGCTAGAAGGAAAAGAGATGGATTAATACTTTTCCCAAGGTTATTTGTGTGTGAATACAACGAATTCATCCTGAATTTGATCTCAGTTCTTTGATTTCTCATTCCGAGGCGATATCCATTGCCCGACAACGCACATTCACCCACAACGCACATTCACCCACAACGCACACACACACTCTAGTACTGCGCTTAAATTCATAAAGTCTATGTACTTTAGCTAAGAGAATTACGTTGAAAATATTGATAGAAAAGGCGGAGAGAAGTAACCTTACTCCGGTGGGAAAGTGATTAAAGCGTAATTAAAGATTTGGGGGTAACAATGTGTTGTGACGAAATCTTTGTCGCCAAGTTGCTGTGGTCTGTTTGGGCCAGGAAGGCAGAGACGAAAACAGGAAGGTAGGTTCAAACAGTGTATTAAAATAACAAGAACATATATACAAAGTAAAATGTTAGTAATCAGCTAATAGAAGTGTAAGTCCGAACGGTAAAATTACGCTGCGTTTTGACTGTCTCTAGACTATCACACGACTGCCTCACAGCTGCGTCCCAGGAAGTCACACAGGTTAGTATTTCATGACGGAGGATGAGTCCATTTCCATAGAAAGAGCACCATGACACAAAGCAACCCATGTGTTTAAACACAGGGTTAATGAATTTTTCTCGCTTTTCTCAGTCTGCTTTATGTTTTTATTTTATATTTAACTTCTCTTCCGCCTTTTCGTATTCCCCTTTAATGTCTCGTCTATCGTCTCCATCGCCTTTTTCAAATTCCCGTTTTATTCTTAGTTTCTCTTCAACATTTTAATGTCACTCTTCAGTCTCTATCCTTTTCTCCTTCACGTATTTTATATTTTTTATTTTATATCTAGTTTCTCTTCCACGTTTTCTTGTCTCTCTTTTAATTCTAGTCTCTCTTTTATGTCTAGTCTCTCTTATTCCTCATTTTTATAGTCTTGTATTACCTCTGATTTCCCTATTTTTATGTCCCTCTTCTATCTCTATTCTCCCATCTTACACGTATTCTATTTTTTTTCTAATTTCGAATCCATGTCTCTCGTTTTCCTTGTGTTTTCATATTCTTTTTTTACTCCTGATTTCTCTATCTCTTTTTTTATGTTTGTCTTCTCTCTCTAGTCTCTCTTCTTCCGAGTGTTCTAATTTTAGATCTGGTTTCTAGTTCACATTTTCCTGTCTCTCTTTTATCAATCGTCTCTCTTCTACCTCGTCTGTTTTATATTCTTATTTTACTCCTATTTTCTTATCATCGTTTTCATTTCTTCCTTTTTTTCTAGTCTCTCTTCTTTCTTGTTTTACCCTTAGTTTCTCTTGCTTCCCTCATCCTCATAATCTGATGTATCGCTTTAATTTCTATTTTCTCCTCTTCAACGTATTTTTCTTGTCTTTCGTTTAATTATTCTCTTTTCTCCCCCCTATCTACCTGTCCCCTCTTTATCTCGATGTGTTCTCCACTTTTACCCTAACGGCGACCTACACAAAAAATCCCAATAGGAAACGCTCGCCGTCTCTGAACCATAATTGCCCGACAACGCTCCCACTTATATCTTCACTTAAAACGTTTCTTTCTATGCAAAACGAATCGTATATTGCTTAGTGGGCAATATTGTCCAACTTCGTCCACACATCAACAAGCATAAAGGACAATTTTCGCCTCTGACCTTTCAACCATAAAACACGGATAAAAAGAAGAGCGGGGGAGAGAAAACGCGTATACAAGTAATCAAACATCAATGCTTGGACAAACATGTGTAAAAAAATGAAGAAAATAAGCAGACGTTCTTGCATACGATTCTTGTATATGTAGGATTCAATACTTGTTTAATGTTAGTTCAGTAGTTACTGCTATAGACAAGAAGTTCAGAGTTGATAGCTTAAGCACAGGGACAAAGTATTTTTCCGCAATAAAAAATAAACCCCATTAACATGAAGAATCCTGGCTTTCTATGGGAGAGAGTAATGAAATGTTCTCGTTCCCGAAACTAAGCTCTTCTTCATATTTGGTTATTTGGTTATTTGGCCAGTTGGTCGGGCCGAGAACTTTGCAGCAACCTCTCGGATATAATAAGAATTGATTATGTAGCAACTACAATGTAACCAAAGATAAAATACTTTCGTTACGTCAAATTGCGATATTGAATTGACAGCATTAGTGTTTGGCATACGAGATCAATGATTTTATTGAGCATATTCCAAGGTTTCAGTTTTACAGAATATGGAATCAATGTACAATTCTTCTTCTTTTTCATGTGCCGTGTTCCTTCAGGACTTAGGCGATCATGGACTTCCATTTGTCCCTGTTTCTTGATACTCTTAATATCTTTCCTCTTGGCATCTCTTCCAAACCACGCAGCGTCATACATTTACCTATCAAATATGTCTCGGGCTACTTTCCTCTGTCTCTATCGGTCCTGCGTGTATTAGATTTTCCTAGTCCTCTTTCTTCATAACTTGTCCCAGGAACGTTTGCTCTCTTTTTCTGATGCTAATTATGAGTTTTTTTTTCGTTTGAATCCTCACCAACACCTCGCCATTGCTCACGTGCTCGCTCCATGTTATTTTTAGCAATCTTCTGTAGAACCACATTTCTGCTGTCTCGAGCATCTCCTTCATTCTCGAAGAGATTGTCCAACATTTGCTGCCATACAGAAGGACAGATATTACATATCAGTCTAGCACTCAGTTCTTTATTTCCAGAAAGTAATGTAACGGTTTAAATTTAGTAAACAAAAACAGTGCCTATTAAGGCTATTCTTAAAAACCCACACATTTATATAGTTTCATCCACTTCCAAAAATAGTTTTCAAAATCCAATTTCTAAATCGCTATCGGATGTTTGGACAGCTTATCTTTAATCTCGTACACCAAATTTCAAAGGAGATTATAATCTTTGGTAAAGCAGTAAAGCCAAGGAGCCAAATCTGGACTGTAGGGAATCTGAGAGAGGTGATGCTAGTTTTGGGAAAAGGCAGAAAAAACAGGGAGCAAAATCTGGACTCTGGGGGAATAAAATACTTTGGTGGGAGATGTCAGTTTTTGTAAAAGCCAGTAAAAGCAGGGAGCTAAATTTGGGCGTTATGGTAGCTGAGACACTTTAAGGAGATAAAGTTAGTTTCGACAAAAACCAGAAAAAATCAAGGAACTAATTCGGGACTGTAAAAGAGATAAGTGATTTTAGGGCATTGATGTTAGTTTTGGGAAAATCCATAAAAAAAGAGGGATCTATATCTGGATTGTATGAGAGCTGAGAGAATTTATGGAGGTGATGTTAGTATTGACAAAAGCCAGAAAAAACGGGTAACTAAATCGAGGCGGTAAGGAAACTGAGAGAATTAAGAACGTTGATGTTAGTTAAGGGTATAGCCAGATAAAATTTGGAGTCAAATCAGTAATGTATGGCATGAACATCTTTATGGAGGTGTGTTATATATCGACAAACAACAAACACGCATATATATAAAAATATAAAGTTATATTTTTATTAATGACGATGAACCGTGTAGAATAGGGAACAGAGAATTGAGAGAGCGCGCTTCTAATGGGTTGACGGGAGTGTAGTCTTATCTGTTGTGTCTCTCTTCACCGGCCGATCTCTGTTGCTTCTCTACTGGCGAATCCGTGTGCCGAGGTCTTTTTATAATCTTCCAGAACCGGGACTTTTTCTTCTGGTTTTGCCTCGCCCACGCACGCCACGTAATTCTCAGAGACACCTGTTCTGTTTGCCTCTGTAGTTATTTCCGCTGCTGCCGGAAATAAGGTCAAACGACATCCGTTCCTTTCAACGACCGGAAACACCCTCGCTTGCATCAGCCTTCCTCGGGTGGGGCCAGATTGTTATATTACAGGTGATGTTAATTTTAAATTTCTTTTCAAAAATACGCAGCTATCACATTAATTAAAGAGTTATAGGTTCTCGGCCTTTTGGCTGGGAAGCTGCTAAGATGAGCTATGACCAGTTAAGACAAACTTTGACCAGCTAAGAAAAACTTTGTATCCAGTCATCGCGTATGCGCGGGCTGGGTAAATTTTAATCAGCGGTCTGATTGTACATGCTCAGCTAACCACGTTAAAAACCGACCTTGTGCCACAACTCACCTCAGTGGGGTGGACAGGATAAATATACTCATTCATTAAAGAGATTTTACTATTATTATTTTGCACAAAGCAGCATAGTTTGATCCAAAGATGAAGCGGCGTAAGGACTGAACTAGTTAAATCCGAAGATTACTTTGGGAAATGAGAGTGCTAAGCGCCACTCTCAAATAGAAGCACATGATCGATCTGATCCTAATTTTGTTGGATCCCACGTTCAGGGCTATATCATTTTATAGAAATTCAAGGAAGTAAATTTAGTGTCACCTTTTAAAAAAATCATTGTACAGTCTCGTCCATTCTTCCTTCTAATAGAGGATTGTTTTTCTTTTACGAATATCTATAAAAGAGGGCTTTTTCAGCTGTCAGATTAGCATGTGATACATCCTTTCCCAAATAATATTTACTAAGAAAATGGACTGGGCATGATAAAATTCTCAAGTGTGCGAAAAAGAGAAAAAAAGATGTTGAAGAAAGAAAATGGAGCCCTAATAAAATTTTGTGATTATTTTTGCTTGTGTGTGCGCATGCACCTTTGAATCTTGCAAATGCGCATGCGTATACAAAATCCAATGGCTGCGAATGCGCACAAACCTGTTCTGAAAAGTACAGAGAATTAGAATCAGAATAAGTTTGCATAAATATTAACAGAAAATTAATTTTAATAATTTTAGTATTAACAGAAAATTAATTGATTTAGTGTAATTTATTTTGAAGAATATATATCATAGGGAAGTAAATATTTATGCCGTAGAAGTAGTGCGAATATTTTACAAGCTTGCGAATGTACTGACTGATAGGGGCATAGAAGATTATGCTGGTATTTGGACATTTGATCAGATTATTATTGAGCTGTGAAGTTTCTTAGATGGTCGTAATTACATTCACTCCCAAAGGATAAAAACAATTGATTTCTTAGTAAGTGGATGTATTTTTGGCCTGCTTGAGTACTGTTCAGCATTGCTGAGATTCGCTAAAAAATGAGCATACATGATGAAAAAATCCCCCAAACATATCTTCAAAATGTTAACGTTATTTCTTAAGAGGAAAGACTAAAGTATATTTTCATTATAAAATATATTTTAATACTTCCAAAACGAAGCTGCTATCTATTAACCATCATAGACAATCGCGCCTTCCGACCTATTAGCATGGATCAGGCTAGCCTCTCTGAAAGCAGAACACTGCGCCTCCTCTGCCTAACTCTCTCAGCAGACCTCAAGTGGAATAACTATATCGAATTCTTAGCTAAATCCGCTTCTAAGAAGGTCAGTTCATTGTGTAGGGCCAGGAAGTTTTTCCCATATGAATCTATCCTGCACATATATAAATCTACCATCCGCCCGTGTATTAAATACTGTTACCACATCTGGTCGGATGCCCCTGCTATTCACCGCAGGGTTCTTGACAAAATCTAACGAAAAATATGTATTATCAGCTGCAGTCACTTTATCACCGGCGTAATGTGTCTTCCCTGTATCT
>JBBBDQ010000738.1:5057500-5105000 GCA_037127315.1 Ascarosepion bandense
TGCAGGCCCTAGTTACTACCATATCCTTTAGAATTGGTATAATGCAAAATATAACGATAAAAATGCGGTTAATAATTATTTGTAACTATTTATACTGAGACTTATAAGTAATCTAAAATTTTAAATTTTGAAACATTTTTAAATCTTTAATTGTCTTTCAACCATTCTGAGCCACCTGTTATCTTCTTTCGCTGCAACTATGAGGCTCGCCGCACCGTTTGGGAAACACTGCGCTATTCATTTACGCTACCATTTTGGGTAGGTTACGCGTCGGTTCCCTCTGATCATTTGTCTTCAATATGTTCGATGTCAAAGTTTCCAAACCTACGTTCCTCTTTATACTCCCTAGGAATTTCAAATGTGTCTTTCAGATGTTAATTATGAGCGTCATTTTGGCTTCCATTTTTTCTAATATATTTGGACGATGATATACTTAACATTTTTCTATAGAAGAAAATTTCTCTTGCTTCAGTTCTCTACTTCATCTGTGGGGATGTTGTCAAAGCAAACAGTCTTTAATATGAAAACATTCTACTTTTCTAAATACACAAACATAATAGAAAACACAAAAAGTAACTCCATCTTCCACAATGCGTCCAAACCTCAGTGTGGAATGATTTGTCGACACGGTGAACACACTAGCCATTTTTTAAAATGCCATATCACTGCTGGTTATAAGCGGACATAGCCTCACAAATGTTCTGTGTGCTTACGGCCATGTCAGGTTTAAATATCAGTTCTATATACGATCACGAACGTTAAGCAACGTTGAGCCTAGTCAATTCCTAGATGTGAGATTGCTTGGGAATACCAGTTGCTGGAATCCTGTATGTGCGGTTGGTGTAATGGATAATAGTTTACATCTGCTAATCGGATAGCCGAGTTCTTATTCCAGCTGTGTTAGTTTATTCATTACGAGAAAAATATTTTGGGAAAGGTTTAGATCCATCACATCTTCCCCAGCTAGCATTATTATCTCTCCCTTTTAACTCTAAAAATATTTTCTGGCTTTAAATTACTTTAAAAAGCCGTAGAAAATGAATGAATCAACTGTGTTCCATTTCTTTAGTACTTGTAAAGTTGATTCATTTTCTTGCCTCAGCACTTTTCTTCTTGTTTAATATCAAATTTTGTGTTGAACCCTAAGTAAGGATCAAACACATTATTCCCGATCAACTATATCAAGCCCCTTTGGGAGCTACATTGGTTTTCTGCGCAAAATAGCAATAGAGGTTTCTCATGCGTAGCCTTTGTCTACGGTTTCGAATTCTGTGTTGCCTCTCATGATTCGTAATATGTACAAAGACTTGCAACGTCATTTTCAGGACAAAGGCGCTCATAGGTCTCCGCAGCTTCATAGTCATCATTTATTGGAAAAAAATTACGGATGATGACTGCTGATTACTCGCTAAGTGGTTTTCCGTTCCACGCAGACAGTAGAGATAAGGAAGGACAAGACATGATTTCATGCCTCTTCAAAGAGTATTCGTACGCAGGTTAGCCAATACCGAATTTTAAATAGTTTCTACACATGTATATCCTTTGACAAGGCGTCCATAACGCGCGCACACACACTTAAACGTGTGTGTAAAAATTTCAGCTATAGCTAAAAATATAACTTTAAAAAGACAATTTGAATAAACACAAAATGAAAGCTTATCGTAGCCATTGGTAAACATTATCAAGGCAAAATTGCTTTTATAAAGTCCATCAGAAGACTAAAAACGTCGGCGAATATGAGTTTTCATTTATTAGCATATATATTATTATAATCCTCTCTACTAGAATAAAAACACTGTGTATTTATTTGTATATTTATATATGTAAACTTATCGCTATACTCGTTTCGAAAAACCCTCCGTGTACATACGCGGAAGGAAAAAATGACAATAAAAAAAGAACGAGCTAAGCACTTGAACATCAGTCAAAGTACGAAGCCCAAAGAAAAAAACCCGAGACGAGTAACCTAAACAAAAAGCGCTCAATACACAAGTATATCAAAGTAAATATTTACTTTATATATATATATATATATATATATATATATATATATATATATATATATGTACAATAAACTAAATCTAAAAGTGAGCCAGATGTTTGGCTCACTTTTAGATTTAGTTTATTGTATTTTTGCTCTACTTTCGTACTGTCGTATTGAGCTCTCTACTGTTAAGATTTTCGTCTTGGTTTTTTTTCTTTCAAACAAGCTCTTGACTCATTGTTATTGGGCTTTGTTTGTTTCTTTTTTTCTTCCGCTTTAACCCACGTGGTAGTCCTCGTTGGGTTGTTGACGATTTACGTTACTGATTTGTTAGCGTTAGTTTTTTTTCTGACTTTGGTCTTTATTAGTGCTACTTTATTGTTGGTACGTATAGTAATATATATATATATATCCTCCTATCATGCTCATGGAGAGAGAGAGAGAGAGAGAGAGAGAGAGAATAGCGAGGAAGCGTCATCTCAGTTCAGTCACTTTAGTATCGGTTATTAAACTTTACTAACAGTTATGAAACCTTTTGTCGCATATTTGTTTTCTAACAGTGCTTTATTTTATTTTTTTTGCAATAATTATGTCGTCGAGTAGTGAAAAATATATTTATGTATATATCTTCTCTATTGTAATAAAGACATTTGTATATATATATATATTTGAATGGTATTCAGAAACACTATCAAGTGAACTACATTGGCTGCTGTGTCTTATTGTCTTATTGTTGAAATAGTTAGATGTAACCGCAAGTTCTATTCAAATAGTTTCTTTTCTAGCTTTTCTCACTCGTAGGACGCTTCTTATTTCTTGGTTCCCTGCCACCTCTAATCTTAAAAAAAATTAAATACAGTGTTATTTGCCATCTTTTGTCTTCCTGAAGAGTGTTCTTTTATTGTTCGTTCTCCTTACTAAATATTTCTGAGTCTCTTTCACTTCAAATAACCCGTTACTCCTTAGTCACATTATCGCATTATTTGCAGTGAAATAGTTAAAAAAGAAAAAGAAAAAAAACACTTGTCTGGCATGTTCAAGAATTATAAACCCAACGCGTTCCCTCAATATCTCTAGGGTTTTAGCAACTGAGTTGTCGATTGACCAAAATTAGGTCATGAAAATGATCAACAATTCCAAGATGCCGTTGAAGGTGTCCAAGGCCCTACAGTAACTTAAGGCTCAAAATATCCACGCCAGAAACCACTTCTTCACAGTTGAGTACGACGAGCACTTTTCTTCAGAAGGAACAGGAAATTCTTAATGGCCTGGATTTCAACACTTGAAGAAAAGACCGCGCTTTCCGTTGACATGGTTAATTCAATGATCTGAAACAAATTCAAATTGGCACTTTACAAGATAAAAGAACACGCTTTCCGGCTACAGTGACAAAATAACGCTCATATTCTGGGTAGAGAATTTCCAGCAGCTCCTTGTATATACGATTGTTGCTTCGAAAGTAATGCTTGCAAGATTATTATAATGGCTCAAGATGTCAGTGGAGGAAGTTGGTCGTGTGGCAGGAGAAATATATCAATAATGGTGAGACCGATGTGTACGAGAAGCCAAATTTAACAGTGTTTCATGGATGCTATTGTTTATCGCTGTCGAAAATGTACTGGGGTGATAATGTGGAAAATTGTGTTTTGTAGCTGAAAACCTGCTTTAACTAACGGTGTTATTGTGTTCCTTATATCTTTTGCAGTTTCAATGGATATAAATAGGAGATATTGCCTTAATATATATATATATATATATATATATATATATATATATATATAAAGTGAAAGAACACGTAGATTAAAACCCACTGTTCAAGCATTTACTTTTATAAACAGTGCTCTATAGAACAAAATGAAGAACAAGAAGAAGCGTATTTTTTCTTAAACATGAAAATTCTCGTGTAGTGATATTATGCTTTTATAAACCATTGTAATAGCAAAATTACAGTATACATAGTCATCCGTAGACAGATCTGTTTCGCTGTATCACAGCTCATCAGTATGGTTAGACTCCGATTGTTTTAACCCAGGATTTAAACCCGACCGAATTGCCGTCAGTCGGCGATTTTACCTCTGGGCTATGGGCGGTGGGTAGAAGAAGGCAGACTTTTTAGCGTGTATATTGTTATTATACCCGCCCAGTAGCCAGAGTGCTCTAATCCATTACTGAATGAGCGATGCGTACATATATATATATATATATATATATATATATATATATATATATATATATATATTGATTGATTGATTAATTGTTTAATTACTTAGTTTCTGGTCATAATAAGGTTAGACCAGTGCACATTTTTATTAAAAAGTGTTCAATACAATTATATTGTAGAACTTTTGAATATTTTCCACTTGTAAACGAGTTATTACTCGACCTAGGTTTCTACCATGAGTGGTGTCTTTAGGCCTGGAAATGGAATGCATGTTTCATTAAATAATATAGACAAGTATTGTCTATCTTATGTAAATTTTTTTCGTATTCTCTGATAGGATTAATAGCATTATCATTAAATGAAGAAAGAAAATTAAAATATTAATACAATTTTTTTTAATAATCCAATCTGAGCTTTCGGCTTACATAAACCATTTTAAAAGATGTCAACTTTCATTATATGTTATAACTACGGACAAACTATAATGAAAAACTGTTTTTGTTATTCCAAAAGAAGATTTCCAAGCAACAACAAACTCGTGTATGTAAGACGCTGGAAGCGAACGTCGCATCACATTTCATGACGTCAGACAGTGTCTTACATGCACGTGTTCGTTGTTGCTTGTAAATCCTCCACGTAAACAAAACCAGTTTGTCATTATCGTTTGTCCATGGTTATAATATGAAATGCAATTTGACATCTTTGAAAATAGCTTACGTAATCCGAAAGATTAGATTGCACAATTTACAAATTATGTATCAATATTGTAATTTTCTTTCTTCATTTAAATGATATTTATCTTATCAGAGAACATAAAAAAAAATACATAAAATAAAAAGACAACACTTGTCTATATTATTCAATGGAACATGCATTAATGAAAAAATGCTGCCTAAATAAACACAATATATATATATATATATATATATATATATATATATATATATGAAATATTTATATTATACGTTTACGGATATATCATGTTTATTATATATCATGTTTATTATTATATTATACGTTTACGGATATATACGTTTACGGATATATCATGTTCGAACACAAAAATAGGAATCTATCTCTTCTACTTGAAACCATGGGTATATTAAATTGTATAATCATTTTTATAGCCCAAAAGTTCTTGCATTATAATTTTTTTCTGATTTTAAATAACCAGCAAAAGTTTGAAAAACTGTAAAAAAACCATTCAATTAATCAGCCAATATATATATATATATATATATATATTTAAAGACAAAAATTTTCTATGACTACTCTACATGTTGATGGTATTCTTTTTAAATAAAATTGAAAAAAAGGCTGGCCAACCGTTTTAGCACATAGTTCAACAGAGCCAAATCGAGGTGAATAAATAGCTATCGTTAAAAAAACATGGAAAAGACACAGAGGTAAAAAATAAATGGAAACGTGTTGGACGCCAAATATATGCTCTCTCTGTTTACACAGAGAGGACTTTAACGATTGAAAGTAGATGGCCTCCAACACATCCAATGCCATCTACGTTCAATCTTTAAAGAACTTTCTGTGTAAACAGAGAGAGCATATATTTGGCTTCCAACACATTTCCAATAATTCTTTCCCCTCTACATCGTCTCAATTTTTTTTCAACGAAAATTATTTATTCACATCAATTTAACTCTGTTGAGCGATGTGCTAAACCGTTTGGTCAGCCCGTTTTTCAACTTTATTTTATTTAAAAATATATGTAGCATCATCATGGATGGTAATCACAAAGAATTTTTTTATATCGGCAATTAAATTTTGTACTATTAATAATATTTTCATATATATATATATATATATATATATATATATATATATATATATATATCGAGCACTGTTTTAAATTAATGTTTTGAACGGAAAAAATTCTTTCTTCGTTCTGTACCCACTCGGAAATATATATATATATATATATATATATATATATATATATATATATAATATATCAGTAATCAAAATAAAGTCCAATATAGATTTTGAAAGAACCCTACGAATATCTGCATTTCTTAAGTAGGGTTCTTGAGACTCTATTTGCGGTTATACCTTTACGTGATTTAGACAATTAAGTTAACAATTAGTAGTACAGTCATGGTCATCATGGAAAGATATAACAAAGGCTTTTGTCCAGCACTGTTATTGCAATGTGAATATACGTCTCAACACTGCTTACAAACTTTGGATCACTTGATTCGTGCAACTGTTATTCACCGTACGGCTTTGATTTCCATATCAAAACTGTTTTATATCTGAAAAAACTTGATCTCCAATAAGTAAATTAGAAATTATATATATAGTTTATGTTTATTTTTGCGTGACTGCTTGCGCCTTCTGGGGCTAAAGTTTTCCGCTGACATGAAGTGGAAAGATTACATTGAATCAATTGCTAGACCTGGTACTAAGAAAGTTGGTTCATTATTTCATGCGAGGCAATCTTTATCACCAGAATTCTTCGTAAACATGCATATATCTATTAGTTTGTTACAAAAATAATGGCCTCTGGAAGTGTTGTATTTCGAAAAAGGCATTTTAACATAGTATTAACAGTATATATTAAGTGGATTTTGATATACATATTAGTTAATGTGTTATCTAATATTTGTTAACTTATTTGCAGTCAGAAATATTCTTGAAACATAGAAGCCCTTAATTATGAACATGAAAAAACAGGATCTTCGTTTATTTTTCTGAGTACAAATTTGGCACAATGCCTCCCAAACTTCTGTCAATATCAACAGAGCATGGAGAGATGGGTTCACAAGTGGTCGGACAGTACTGGGGATGTTTCAGAAATTCCGTACTGGTGATGAGAGCCTTGAAGAGGAACAAAGCAGAAAACGGTTATATAGTCTTGACAACGAACAACTGCAAGCAGTTGTTAAACGAACTCACGTGAGACGGTTGGTGTCAGCACTACAACGGTTTCACGCCATTTGCACAGTATTGGCAAGATGAAAAAGCTCGATAAATGGGTTCATCGTTATCTCGATGAAAATTAAAAACTGAGCCTTTTGAAGTGAGCCCGATGTACTTTCTGCGTAACACCAATGATCCTTTTCTTGATCAAATAGTCACTTTTCATGAAAAGTGGATCCTTTATGATAACAGTAAGCGATCAGGTCAATGGCTTGATTGTGATGAGTTTTTCAAACATTTCCCAAAGCCCAAGTTGCATCAGCAAAAGATAATGGTAACTATCTGCTGGTCTACAATCGGTGTTATCCACTACAGCTTTCTGGAAGTCAATCAAAGCATTAATGTTGACTTTTACTGCAATCAACTTGCTGAAATGCAGGAACACCTACAAAAAATGAGACCGGCATTGGTGAATCGATGTGGTACAATTCTGCTCTACGATAATGCAGGGCCACATGTTGCAAAACTGACGTTGCAACAAACTAACGGATTTGGGATACGAAAGTTTACCAATTCCTCCATATTCTTCTGATCTTTCACCAACTAATGATCATTTTTAAGCACTTAAACACACTTTTATTTAGTAAAACTTTTACGTCCAAATCATAGGTGGAATCAGCTTTCAAAGATTTCGTTGCAACAAAGACAATAACTTTTTATCAACAAGAAATAAATAATCTCGTTCATCGATGGCAGAGATCCATAAAAGCTCGTATTTTGACTAATTTCAACATTTCTAAATTTAAGTTTTCAAGAATAAAATTATATTTCCGAAGTCGGCAATTATTTTGTAATAATCAGATACAATTCGTACGTATCCCATAGCTAGCGGTTGTGGGTAGAAGAAAACGATGCACACATTTTCCGATATATAAAAAATTTTCTCATAAAAAATCAATGATAACTACGACACCCTCGACCCCTCCCGCTCTCTCTCACACACACATATATATCGGTGTGTAGAGGACTTTCATGTAATTGTTACGAATGAGCAGTGAGTTCGATCTTCACTTTTGGCCTTGTAATCGATTATATATATATATATATATATATATATATATATATATATATATGTGTGTGTGTGTGTGTGTGTGTGTGTGTGTGTGTTTTAATCATTTCACGCCAAGCAAGGCATTCCACTGCCACTATTGCGCATGGGGCTACATAGGGGAAGGTAAAGAGAAGGAGTGGTTAGATATAGGAAATTTCAGAAGTAAGGTGATAGATGGGTAAGGATACTGAAGATGAATGTTGGACAGATGGGAAGAGTGTTTGAAAGAATGGGAGCGAGTTAGTGTGTTAGGAGGTGTCTATTGACCTTACATTTAAACTCCTGGAGATTGTAGCCGTTGAGGAAGCAATCATGTTGAAGGGAATTCCACAGTCGGGAAGTACGAGAAAAGAAACTGTTGGAGTAGAAGTTGAGGTTGCATTTTATCAGTTTCACTGTAAAAGGGTGGGATCTAGTTGCTAATTTAGTATCTCGTACAAATTTGTATCTAGCGGGCAGCAGTGATCTAAGTTCATAGGAGCAGAAGCCGTGAAAGTATTTATAGAAGAGACACAGAGAAGCCACATCGCGCCGGTGAGAGAGAGACTGCAGGCGGTCTGCCAAGTCGGTATCGATCACATTACAGACCCTCCACTGTACCTTGTCGAGAAGCCCGAGGAGAATAGTAGAGGCACCCGACCAGATATGGCAGCAGTATTCAATGCACGGGCGGATGGTAGATTTATATATGTGCAGGGTATATTCAGACGGAAAAAACTTCCAGGGCCCTGCACAGAGAACCGACTTTCATAGCAGCGGATTTAGCAATGGATTCGATATAGTCATTCCATTTGAGGTCCGTTGAAATTGTGAGACCAAGGAGGCGTAGTGTTTTCCTCTCTGGGAGGTAAGCTTGGTCCATGCTAATGGGAGGTAGGTGCGAGTGTTTATGATGGTTAATTGATAGTAGCTTCGTTTTAGAAGCATTAAAATTTACGAGCCATTTCTTGTCCCCATGGACATTTCGCAAAACCATATCGGCGCCTTCTTCGCCCAATACGGGAAGGTGGCTGTGGTTTCGTCTCTGAGATCAAAAGCAGGCTTCCTGACCGGAGATATGGTCCTGCAGGTGACCCTGTCAAAGGAACAGATCAAAGAAATACCCAACATCCTCACCTGCAGGAAGCGCGCTATCTTCGTGATAGTGGAGGGCAGGAAGCCTTGCTGTTGGGTCTGTGGGGCGGCGGATCACGTCGCCAAGGCGTGTACGACCAAGAATCCGGCCCCAAAGACCCAGCCAACCAAGAAGCCAGAGGGACCGGCTCCAGCAACTCCAGCATCACCAGCAGCATCAACACCAGCACCACCAAAACCAACGTCGGGGGTGAACAAGGAGGGCGAGTGGCAGGTGGTGGGCAGAAAAAAATCTAAAACGCCTTCACCTGTGAAGGTGCCGTCACCTGCCAAGGCTCCCGCAAAATCCAAGGAGCCCACTTTGGAGAAATCGCCTCCCAAACGGGAGAAGGAAAGAAAGTCTCCCCCAAAAATAGTGCAGGAGGACGAAAAAATGGAGACAGAGAGATCAGCGTACCTAAAGCGCGGCAGAGAGGAGGAGGAGGAGCGACAAGAGATCGTCAAGAGTCGACGGAGAGGCAGAAGTAGAGAAAGGACGGCGACAACACCAAAGTGCTCGTCACTACCAGCATCTCCGGAACGTCTATCCTACGCTGAAAAGGCAAGGAGCCTTCCCTCGTCCCCGCAGAAAGCTTCCCAGTCCCCAACCTTTAAATTGACCCCCCTGAGACCAGTTTCTTTAACCCCCACTCCCTCCCCTTCTCCTATGTCCACTCCCACTCGGGCAAAAAAGAAAAAAGCCCTGCCCCAGGGGGAAGCGCTCATGAAAGTGAGTGACGATGTAGCCTCTGAGTGGTCATCTCAGAGGCGAAAACTACTTAAGCCCCTACTGAGGCTGACTTCAGTGGAGGGCAAATCAACGGAGGATCCAAGAAACTTTGCCCAGGCCCCAGGAGTGATCACCCTGGTTCGTAATACCGGGGGAAACCTGAGGGTCTGGGACCACATCTATGAAGCCAAAAGACATTTTTCTAAAATAAGAATGATACAGGAAAATACTCCTGATCTTAAAAAGATGTCAAAAAATTGTTCGGGGAGGTTCCCTGTTTTACTCCACCCCTGCTTATATAGGGTGGTAAAACTAATGTACCCCACGGACGTCGGCGGCATTGTCCTAGACGGACGGATTACGTCCGATGTAGGAACTGGGTCCCTAGGACAGTCCGTCGGGGTCCTATCTGCCAGAGATTTCCGGCCCGTATGCGACTAGAGCCTTTGTTGCATGTTCTTTGGTTTTTTTTTCTTTTTCAGAACTAAAAGATGTCTATTAAGATAGCCAGCTTGAATGCGAAGGGCCTGAGGGATCGGGGTAAGGCGGCTCGCCTGCTTCGTGACCTCTTGTCCTTCGGCGTGGATGTGGCCGCGATCCAAGAGACTCACTTTGTTTGCGAAGTCGACTCATGTGTGCTGTCTAACGACTTTGTCGTCTATTCAGCATATGGGAGCCGGCATGCCAGAGGTGTTTCTTTGCTGGTCAAGCGTACCCTGGACGCGAGGATTGACCTTGTCCATGTCGGTGCCGAGGGCCGGCTGATCGTGGCCGATATTGCAGTGAAAAGCAAGTCGTTCCGGCTGATTGTGGTTTATGCGCCCAATGTTCAAGGTGAGCGAGTCTCTTTCTTTCGGCTGTTGGAGCCCTTCATGGTGCATTCAACACGGTTAATCTTAGTTGGGGACTGGAATGCCATCCTAACCCCCAAATGGGATAGAGGAAGGGGCGCTAGCGGGAGGAGTGGTGATCGTAGCCTGGTTGATCTGATCGGCGAATTTGGTCTCGTCGATAGATACCGGGTCGATCATCCGGATGGGAGCATGTGGACGTGGACGCATAGTTGGCCTTCTACCCGGGTATCAGCGTACCTGGATAGGATGTTAGTGAGAGAAGCCGACATAGACTTCTTAGAATGTCCAACGTTCCACTGGTTAGGCTACTCGGACCACAAACTCGTTTGTGCCCGGGTGGTGTTAGACTTTAGGCCTAGGTTGGCTGGTTATTGGAAGTTCAATCAGTCCTTACTGGACAGGCGGGACTTTCGTGACCAGCTGACTAGAGTAGTTCAGCGGGCGTTAATTGGGCGAGTCATTGGGAGTAAGTGGTGGGTTAGTCTTAAGGATAGCATTAGGTCTTTCGCCACCCAATACAGCCAACGGCTCAACCTAGATAAGGCTGCGAAGGCAAAGACACTTAGAGCTAATTTCTCCCGGGCGGAGGCTGGTGGGGATCCCCTAGAAATAGCCGTAGCCAGGGAGGCCCTGGAGCGCTCGACTAGCGGGCGCTACATGGGCCAAGTAATTAGGGCTAAGTTAAGCAAGATGTCTTCCGAAGCTGTGAATATGGGCGCAGAACTGCGCAAGGAAGAAATTCGTCATGCCGGCGACCGGTACATTCGAGAGGTGCGCGACCCGGAGGGACATCTCCTTAGGTCCACTGACGACATGTGCGAGGCGTTCCGGCAGCATTTCGAACACCGTTTTACCAAGGAGCCTGGTCTCCGTGACGAGGAGTTTCGCAGCTATTTGGCTGACTTTCCCCGGCTTTTGCCGGCTGAAGCGGCTAGCTGCGAAGGGGAGATTACGGAGGACGAAATCTACGCGGCTTTGAAGAAGGTCGGCAGTGGCAAGTCGCCAGGTTTGGATGGTTTGCCCTATGAATTGTACTTGAGGATGTCGCACCTTTTTGTCCCGATCTTGGCTGTCGTGTTCAACCACTGGTTTCGGCAGGGGTCCATCCCCGGTCGGATCACCAGGGGCGTGATCACGCTGTTGAGAAAAGGCAAGAAGGTTGGGAGGGAATTAGATGATTACAGGCCCATAACTCTGCTAAACACAGAGTTAAAGATTTTGGCCAAGATCCTGACGAACCGCTTGCAGCTAGTTGCCGAGTCTCTGTTGGAACCGGATCAGACTTGTTCTGTGAAGGGACGAACAATTCAGAGCAACCTGCACTTGATTCGCACGATCCTAGAGGGTGTAGAAGACGACGATGAGGCCGCGCTGATCAATTTGGATCAGTCCAAGGCATTTGATAGGATTGACCATGGCTACCTGGCTGCTGTCCTGCAGGCCGCCGGATTCAAACCCGACTTCAGCCGCTGGATTAGCCTTTTGTATCGCTCCCCCAAGGCTGTGGTACAGGTGAACGGGAAGCTGTCGGGCGCTTTCGCGCTGTCTAGGTCGGTCCGACAGGGTTGTCCACTGTCTTCTCTCCTTTACGTCCTGGCGTTGGAGCCCCTCCTTCGCCGGCTAAGGGACGAGACGGGCAGTCCGGTCCTGCGTGGAATTGCTGTCCCTGGTGGAGCTCGAGCCAGGGTTTCCGCGTACGCCGATGACGTAACGACCTTTGTGTCCTCCCGCAGGGACATAGAGGCGGTACAGCAGGCGCTTGAACGGTACGAGAAGGTGACAGGGGCCAGAATTAACTGCGACAAGTCATCCGGCTTGCGGTTAGGTGCCTGGAAGGGTGTTTCCCTCCCGGGGCGCTTCAGCTGGACGGACGGGCCGGTCAAAATCCTCGGAGTTTGGTTCGGTCCGGACTTACAGCTGGAGAAAAACTGGTCAGAAGTACTGGCAAAGGTCGGCGCGTTGGTCAAGATTTGGCGTCGACGGGGTCTCTCCGTGAAGGGCTTGGCGGAGGTGTGTAACACATACCTCTTTCCCATGATCCTTTACCGGCTGTCAGTACTTCCCCTTTGTGACGATCATGAGAAGGCGCTCGAGCGTTTGCTATTCTCCTGTCTGTGGAGAGGACGCAAACACATGGTCGACAAAGGAGTCTGTTGCCTCCGTCCGTGTAAAGGGGGGCTGGGGATGCCACACTTGAGGAGCCACGTGCTCGCTTCGAGGTTGGCATTTCTCAGGCGCGCGTTGGAGGAAGATCGGTTGCTTGCGGGGGTAGTGAGGGACATGTTCCCTTGCCTTACCATCGCTCCCCCGACCCTATGGCTGACCGTCAGGCCTTGGGTGCGACCGAAATTCCTGCTCGAATGTCTGGCGGCCTTGCAGGCCATTCCACGGTCCAGTGACCTTTCACAGCCTAGGAAAATCTTCTATCGGGGATTAGTGGAGGGTGCCGTGAAGGATAAGCTGTGGAGTAAGCTCGGCATGTCGAGAGTGGAGTACCGCTCTCATTGGTCTTGGGCGCCGGGTGCGGATTGGCTCAGCAACTCTGAGTTTTCTCTGACCTGGCGATTGGCTCGGAATGGTTTGTCGCTCAATGACAAGCGTTTCGCAATGGGCCTGGCGGATTTGCCAGATTGTGAGCGTTGCAACCTTGGAATTAAGGAGACGTCTGCGCACGCCTTCTTCCATTGTTCGCGCGTTCGCCCGTTGTGGGAGCGTGTCGGCGAGTTGACTGCTCGTATCGCGCCGCGGGAGCTTGTGCTCATTGATCGCGCATACGCTGTGGACAATGTGTCGCCCCCGTACTCTGGAGTGAAGCGGATGGTGTTTCTGTCGCTACTGGCCACGGCTAGAATGGTGATTTGGATGACGCGTCTGGAGGAAGTCTTGCGAGGAGGCCGTCTTTCGGATCAGGATCTAATCCGATATTTTGAGCACCAGCTCAAAATGAAGATTAGAACTGAACGGAAACGGCTGCACCCGACAGACTTTGGCAAAAGGTGGATATATGCAGCGAGCCTGGTTCGCGTGACCGGGGCTAGCCTTGATTTTCTCTTTTAGATCTGCTAGTCGCATCGGGGTGGATTCCTTCGGAACCCCTCCCGTGGTTAAGGTAAAGTATTCTTTTGTGTACCGAGTTAATGTGAGTGAATGTGTTTGTCCTAGCCTGTTCCCGGCTCCATTGCTTTTGTTATGATCCAGTTCGAGATTCCCATTGTCCGTCGTTATTTTGTCCCGTTTTATTCTCGGCTGGGTCAGCCTTATATATTCTCCAGTCCAATTTATTTTGTACCCGGCTTCTCCATTCCCCTTAGAAAGAGAGCTACTTGATTTTGCCTTTTTAAGGCAGAATACAGTGGCCTCTTTAATTACGAGGGTGTGTTTGGGGCTTACTAACACTATGTATATGTTCTTATTTGAAATTGTTTTTGTTTTGGGGATTTTTGTTTCTTCATACCCCCCTCCCATCATATCATTTCATGTACAAATTTTTAAATCTATTTTTGTATTATATTTGTAAATAGTCACAAATTTTTATGTACATTTGGGGCGTTTTGTAGGTCCCCGGTATGTTTCGCGGTATTTTGGTGCTTGATAAGTATGAGTGTTGATGGACAAATTTTTATGGTGAATGAGAATCATTGTAACGTATGTATGGGTCGTGAATCTGATTAGCTAGGTATAGGATAGAGTATCTGAAGACCAACCCAAGTTTTGTTCCCCCTCCCATTTTTCGGCCTTGTGCCATAATGCTGTATTGCTCAGTATAAATAAAACGAGCCATTTCTTACCCCAGTCCACTACGGATTGGAGGTCCTTTTCAAGCTCGGCTGCAAGGTTAGCTTTGTCGCCTACACCAGATTTTTAGTCGAGGCGAGAGTAAACTGTGGTGCCATCAGCGTACATACCTACTTGGGATCTTATGGAATCAGGGAGATCATTAATGTATATCTGAAAGAGCTTAGGACCTAGGATAACGCCTTGAGGGACACCTGTGTTCGTATGGTAGTTCTGGGAGGCATGTCCGTTTAATACCACCTTCATTGTGCGGTTAGAGAGTAATGACTGGATTAGTTCAAACAAATGTCCAGTTATACCGTAGCTCCGCAGTTTGCATAGAAGGCCAGAATGCCAAACTATGTCGAACGCTTTAAAGATATCCAAGGCAACGGTTCGGGCTTCGCCATTCCTGTTGAGTGCCTGGTATATGTGTGTGTTAGTTTTTGTGTGTGCGTGAGTAAATGTGTGTGTGTGTGTATGCGTGTGTGTGTGTATGTGTGTGTGTGTCGTAGTTATCAATGCTTTATTTTAGGAAAAATAAAATGAATGTCAGCGCTCCCTTTCCTTCATACGTATTTTCCCAAAATAAATAAAGGTTATCGTCGACTTACGGCCATGATTTGTTCCAACCAACATGTCGTAAATCAATCTGATAACCTGGAATTAAATTTTATCTTTCATTAGGCATTATTGCATTTTTTTTTACTTTGATGCTTTCTTTACTTGATACCATTTGTATCAGCTCTTGACACACTTTGTTTAGTATTTTTACGTTCATCAGGTTTAAGTTGCAAAGTGTATACTACATATATGAATGTTATATTTACCAAACATACAAGAAAACAAAATGCAGGAGAAAAAAAAGAAAAAAGAAAAGAAAAAAAGAAAGAAAAAATAGGTTAGCTGCAAAACATACATACAAATACAAAACAACTTTATTAGTCGCTGCAATTATTAGCTGCAAAACATACATACAAATACAAAACAACTTTATTAGTCGCTGCAATTATTAGCTGCAATTATTAGCTGCAAAACATACATACAAATACAAAACAACTTTATTAGTCGCTGCAATTATTAGCTGCAATTATTAGCTGCAAAACATACATACAAATACAAAACAACTTTATTAGTCGCTGAAATTATTAGCTGCAATTATTAGCTGCAATTATTAGCTGCAAAACAACTTTATTAGTCGCTGCAATTATTAGCTGCAATTATTAGCTGCAATTATTAGCTGCAAAACATACATACAAATACAAAACAACTTTATTAGTCGCTGAAATTATTAGCTGCAATTATTAGCTGCAAAACATACATACAAATACAAAACAACTTTATTAGTCGCTGCAATTATTAGCTGCAATTATTAGCTGCAATTATTAGCTGCAAAACATACATACAAATACAAAACAACTTTATTAGTCGCTGAAATTATTAGCTGCAATTATTAGCTGCAAAACATACATACAAATACAAAACAACTTTATTAGTCGCTGATACATAAGTCGTAAGTCGACAACGACGTTTATACCGGAATTTGAATTCGACATACGAACTATATTTACATTCCGAAAATCTCTACACTATGTGGTAGAAACTGATATAAACGTACAGTATATATATATATATATATATATATATATATATTAATGCAGGTTTCATTGAATAATAAAGACAAGTTTTGTCTATTAATTTTGTGTAGGATCCGTTCATACCGTCTGATATACTTGATGGTGATGTCATTGAAAGAAAACAAAAAATCACAGTATTTGTTGAATTTTTTATCGGGTCTAAGCTTTCGGCTCACATAAGCCATTATCAAAGAGTAAATATTAACACACAGTAAACATAGAACATTTAAGCTATTAACAATAAAGATAATTGAATTGAAAATATAAGTTCATCCCTACCGTGGCGGATGGCCGAAGACAGTGACAAAATAGTGGTTGTTGTGGTTCCTGGTCTGATTACAGACATTTGAGTACGTTATTGGAAATATCGAAATTGATTGTATTCAAACCAGGTTTAAATTGTTTCAGTAGTACAAGCTAGTAGAATTTTTCTTAGGATGTTGGGATTAATTTTGAGTGGGGGTAATGAAGGATTACTGTAAACATTTATATATATATATAATTTAGAAATTTCTTTTGATATTCTACAATTTCATGGGTAATACGTATTTCGCCGCTGACCTTGCTGCTCTTCAGACCCAAATGATGCACAGTTAATCTTCAAAATATTCCAGAAAATAATTACACACAGACGCTCACGTGTTCATATTAAAAATAGACATTTGTAACGGTAATCTACAAAAAACAATTCCTCCCTCATTCAAAAAAGAAACCCAAAGAGAGAAAGAAAAAGAAAAATATAGACCATTGATAAATGGAAAGAAGAGAAAGAAAAAGAGAAAGAGAAAGAGAACAAACAGTATACAGAGAAATTAAAGTTATAGATCGACTTCAGCGTCTATTGCAATCCATCTGTTTTCTTAGAAAAATATGACATAGAAATTTAACATTAAAATTTAGTTTTAAATATAATGGGATATATTTACGGTAAAAAATAAATTGTAAATCATAATTTTTTAAAATATAACCACTATCATAAATATATTTAAAATAATTAAAGCTTATAAAAGAAAAATTATAATTAAATTAAATCCTCTATTTTGAAATTTACCTGACTATATACCAAGTATTCTATGTTATATATATATATATATATATATATATATATATATATATATATATATATAACAGAGAATGAATGCCTATTATGCTTAATCATGAGCTGTTCTAAGCATCGTATTTTGACTTTAATTTCAGCTGAAAATAAAGACAAATTTTGTCCAACATTTGGATACTTTTTTACGCTTGTTCTAAGCTTTCGACCTACATAAGCCATCTTCAGAGTGGTTATAGAGACGTTAACATAAAGACATTCACCATCAAAGATGATATTATCTTGTGTTGACAAAACATTTCTATGCGACGATAACAGTCACTGAATAGCAAACGCATGTCGTAAATTTGTAATGCGGTCCTATGACGTCGAACCACGTGAGAGACCGAAATGTTAACAATAGTACCATATGACTAAATGCAATGTAATGTTTTGTGACTAGACTGAAATGTGATTTTATTGTGGTTGTTTTGATTTCATGTAGATGGCCTTTAATATCTGAAGGTTCTTTTTATTGTGTATATGCGTGAGTATTATTGTGTTATCGATTAAAATTTGTCTAATAGTACATACATGGCTATGTTTTTCTGAGAAATATTGTTAAATTGAACTATGATCAGAAAGATGGCAATTAAGCTTACGAGTGAGCGTGATTGTAGTAAAACTGAATGGGTATGTAAACTGATACACTACATTGGTTTTCTGTAGAGGATTTAGTTATGTGGTTGAAGGGTTATTAAAGACTATGAAATAAATTACTTTAAATTTTTTGTAATATATGATGAGGTTAATTTTTATTATTATTAATTGGTTTAAAATTTCTACCTATTATGTTTTTGAGTGTTTGTAATTACTATGCATTTGGTTGCAATAGTATAGTATATATATGTGATTTTATAAGCATAGCTTAGATGTAGAACAAGGACTAAAGTTTGGAGCATCCAGCAAGGATAGAAATCAATATATATATATATATATACATATATATATATATATATATATATATATATATATATTGTGTGTGTGTGAAGGCTGGTTTATCTGAAACTACTTCATTACTTATCTATGCATAAACTTATCAAACACTGAGTGTCTTTCTTCTTTTATTGTTTTTTAGACAATCGATGCATCGATGCTTTGAGGAATGCATTTTTTGTTTTATTATGGAGCAGCACACGAAAACTTTTTCCTCTGGGGGAAAACTCTCTCTCTCCCTCTCCCTCTCTTTCTTTCTTTCGCTCTCTCTTTCTCGGTGGTGGCTCTATTTTTATTGATTGAATTTTCCCCTTTTGCGACTTGTGGCCCGCTTCCCTGTTGGATCATTCAAATGAGGTACTTATCCAAAAGTGTCTCTTCATTTTCACACAATTATCTTTCATTGTCGGTTAAGTTGTTTCTCCTGCGGCGATCATGACCGGTTTTATTTATTTATTCTCACAAAGTAGAATATATCGTGAACAGCTCACCGAAAGAGGACGCTGGTATCTTTAGCTTATTCGTTTGCCCCGTAAATAGGAAAAAAAATTGAAGCCAACAGAATAATAATAATAATAATAATAATAATAATAATAATAATATAAAATATTGTGAAAATTGAGTCGTAGATGGAAAAAGGAAAGAGAATATATACAAAAAAATTAACGTGAAGATATGGGTAGTATTCTTGTTAAAATTGGATAATTTTTTGAGTAGAAGTTTTTTTAACCATATTCGCCTATACAAAATAATACATAAAACTTTTAACAACCAGAGGGTAAAATAATATATATATATATATATGCACAACGAATAAATTAAATAGCATTGCCTTTACTACAAGCGATATCGACAACAGTAGCAATAATTGCAAACTACTAAGGTGATGCTTTTGTAGAGAAGTTACAACCTAAAATTTAAACACACACACACACACACATATTTATATATATATATATATATATATATATAAATTATAAGTATTTTAAAATATGGCCTTACTTTTTAATCACCCTGCATATATATATATATATATATATATATATATATATATATAAGACAAAAAGAAAACATTAACCAGGCAACATGCCGTGATATAATGCCTCAGAGGAAGAAAAATGTCGGCTTAGATAAGTTTTACTATTGTTTTTATTCATATTATCTTTTTATATATATAGGCTATCTGAAATTTTTACACACACACACACACACACACACACACACACACACACACACACACATATATATATATATATGTATGTATGCATGCACGCATACATATCTAATAAAATCAAGAACAAATAGGAAACGTTTATCACTCTAACATGTTTAACTTTTAATAAAGCTTCATAAGAGACTAAAGTTACTATAATTTGTAACGTTTTGAATTTAAGGATAAACGAAGCGTCCATCCGAATTTTCAAGAATTTAATTATATACATAAATGTATTTTATAATAATATATAAATGTATTATTATTATATATAATAATTATTTTATATGATAATGGTCAACCAAATGCAATTTGCAGAGCAAATGTAGAATGGGAGGTAACATGGTTTGCACAGAAAAGGAAGGCAGAAAATCGCCTACCACAGAAACCTAGAAAGAGGTTTAAGGATAATCTGCAGGTTAATCTGGATGCATGGATTTGCAGCATTGGGAAGAACGGACTTTAAATCGAACAGAATGAGGATTATATAAGAGAGGGAGGAAATGCTTTTGATGATGAACGTGTGATCTACGAAGAGTTATTCACTCAGATTTGCTAGCTAATTTGCAGTCTTGCAAACGTGGCGTGCGTGAGCGCATGTTGAGGAGTGCAGGTACGTAAACCATCTGAAAGGTCATCACGACGACCAGAGGCAATCCAACTATATCATCCTGCCCACAATACCTGTTGTTTTTGCAACAAGGTTTGCAGATCACGATCTGGACCGAAAAGACACGTAAGGGGATTTGTACGCCATGCAGATTCAATCAACCCAAACAAGGCTACAAAGTTTATTAGACATGTATGCGTGATATCTATGAAATCGAATGCTGGTCTCAGGAGTTATCTTAGACGCCATTTACTCGAAAACAAAGCTAAAGTCATTACAAGTGATGCTAAGTGAAGGAATGACTCACATCTGAGTAAAGTGAGGTAATCACTATATATAGGGCCCAAGGGGAAAACGAGACATAGTGATTGAAGGAATCAGGAATTTTGATGAAGGACAGTGACCATAGACTGCTGTTTTTCAGTCCAAACAATGTGTTTAGACTACATGGAGTTATACTGATCCGATGAAGATATCATCGAATAACCTGATTACAATGACGTCATTAGCAATATTATTCCTCCTGTAATCTACCTATGATCTCCTGCCAAATGCCACCAACCTCAACCTGTCGGGGTGCACTGACGCATATGTATGCGCATTGTGTAGAATTGATTGAGACACTTTACGTTATGTACTTTCTGCATGCCCACAATTATTGCAGATGTTCACGTGGCTTCATAAACAAAAGTGCTGGAAGTGGACATGGTCTTAGTCAGTACACAGTATGAAATAGCCAATGAACAGACTATAACGGACAGAGAACCTAAGACCTGTTTTCACAAGAAAGGTGAACGTTCTGTGCGGAAAACCCAAATAATTCCGAACATGACGCTACTGCATTTACATTATTCGAACTATTGCTCTCATCTTTGTTACTATTTGTAAGACGTTTCAACCGTTGTACGCTTCGGACTTCTTCAGGTGGTAGGAATTTCGAACCGAACCCTTTATTACTATCACTGGGGTTCGGTTCGAAATTTCTAGCACCTGAAGAAGGCTGGAGCCTAAAACGGTCGAAATGTCGTACAAATGGCAACAAAGATGAGGACAATAGTCCGAATAATATAAACACTATAAATACTATCTCATCTCAGAAATATGGACAACTGACTCTACTGAGTGTAGCACGTGATTAGAGGATGTTAGTTTATCTTAAAACACTTCTAAAATTTCCGGTAGAGATGCACGCCCTGACATTGTAGCGTGGTCTGATTCAAAGAAGTGTGTCTTCCTAATCAAATTAATGGGAGGAGAACAGGAAGAAGGCACAAAATAAAGAAAAAACCGCTACGAATCACTGCAACCCGACTGTGAGGAAAAGGCGTGGACATGTCATATGCTGCCTATTGAGGTCGAATGCCGTGGACTTCTTGGATGGTCAACGGTTTTCCTTCCTTTTGAGAGTGGACATCACTGGCCGGAACCTGAAGAGTGCTTCATATCGTCTCCAGACTACGGTTCAACAGGCATCGGGTTGGATCTGGTCAAGATCTAAAATAAAGAAAGTTGATTGAAGTTATTCTTTCGACGTGAAACACATATATTTACCTACTATTCTACGTTATTGGTTAACGATGAAAAGCAAGCACTTTTAACTCAACGTTGAAAATCTAAATTTCTGTTGTAAAAAAATAAAATTCAAGAGGCAGATAATTCAACCCAAAAAGCTGTCCGATGGCAAAAGCTGCTGGTGGTGACAGGGGTGGCAGTAACACCTTAACCACCGAAACTTTGTTACCTCCCCTGGTTTGCGGCAGACGAGGGCAAGGTTTCGAATGTAGAAAATATTGTTGTTGCCGCAATATAACTTTTTTCCTTTACGTGATCGTGAAACTCGGGTTACGACTAGGGTCATTCTTTCATAAGAATGTTGATATGTTGCCTAGTGTTTTTTACTCTGCTGAGTAATCTAGTCGTTGAGCACTTTACTGAATAGGTAGGTGTTTGCCTTTAGAACTCTTTTTTTCTTATCGCTGCCCTTGTTCAAGTTTTTATCTTGTTTAATGGTTGTCCGTTAGTTCCAAAAACGATTTTGGTGTGTATGTGTGTGTGTGTGTGTGTGTGTGTGTGCTTTTCAAATTCTTATTAAATTTATCCAATTTCTGAATTAGTTCTTTTATGTAAGCATTAAATTTACCAAAGTGAATTTTTTTTTCCTGAGTACTTTCGAATGTTTTTACATTTGATTTCAAGGACTTCGTTTTTTTTTTGTGTTTCTAAGTAACAGTTCGCTTGCTAGAATCAATTTCAAGTCACTCAAGATCACATCATTTATAACTTCGATAAATTGAAAAATTGGATAGAAGTAAGTTGTCAATATATATATATATATATATATATATATATATATATGTATATGAATGATAAATTTTTTTTTAATCATATCAACCCAAGCAAGGCGATAACGCTACTGATGCGCAGGGGGCTGCGTAAGGAATGGAAAGGGAAAGCCGGAAACCACATCCTAAACAGGGAACAAGGGATGAGCCTCTTCACCTGTTCAATAGACGTGGGCTATATGAAATAGCAAAACAATTGTATAACAGGTTTCGTTTCTTAGGACTTCATCGGACTAGTATCATTTTTGAGGTAATAATATGCGCAGGAAGGGGATATGAAAACGCAAATGTTGGCTATGTTTTGTATCGTTAAGAAGCGATGAAAATGTTGAAGCGTTGAAATTTTTAACATTTCGACTGAATTTTCTATTTGAACATACCTGGGTATATATTAAGACATTGAATAAGTTATAGCTGTTTTCCAATATATGGCATTCCCAGAACTGCGCGGGTATAGTTTCAAATATTAACACATCTATAAGGAAATACTATAAGCAAGTTTAAAATTAAGTGTATGTTATTTCAACGAAGTGTTAACAACTTTGTTTTTAATAAGCATGTCGGACATCATGCAAAAGAAAGCGTATTTGTGGGGAATTTTATTGCACTACTTTATTCAGAAGAAATCTTCAGCTAAAGCATAGCGAATTCTTGTTGAGACATACAGAAAAAAACATGCAGAGATTGATTTAGACGCTTAAAAAATAATGATTTTGATTCTGAATACAAAGAACGTTATGGCGCACCGAAAAAGCTTGAATCATTCGATGGGGGGAGTTATTACGGATAATTAAGTTAGTAGCATTGTATTTTTCTATAATATATTATTATTTTTTATTGTATTTTTCTATAATATATTATTATTTTTTATTGTATTTTTCTATAATATATTATTATTTTTTATTGTATTTTTTATGACATATTATTAATTTTTACTTTTTATTTTTAATTTTTTAAACCAATGTTTATAGAAAGAACAGCTTTTTTATGCTTTAACGCGTGCATGACCATGACATTACAACAGAAAAATAAAAAAAATCCATTTTCGATTATTTTCATGTTCTAATGAATGCTAATCAATTTGTCAACCATTATATTTGAAGTATATGTTACTGCATTCTGCGACTAGAAGTTTCATCTGGACACTTAGTTGCTGATGCTATTGTCTTTCAGTCCTCAGTCGGTATATCGTGGAAAGTAGTAATATATAAGCATTGTTCTACTTGGTCTTGTGATTGATCTCTAAATGTTGTGCAGTTTGGCTATTTAGATGTTTTACATTTTATTTTGAGGACACCCGTTCTTGTTCTTTCTCTGAATTGACACGAACTAAATATAATGATAACGACTCTATCACATATGTAAGATTATCCATCGCAACATTTTGTTGAAAAGCTAAGCAGTGTATTGAAAGAGAGGAAGATTTCGTTGAAAGCCAAGAAAAGATTACTGGATTGTCATGTGATATCTGTATCCCTATATATTGTTTTAATCGTATCACCCCGAGGAAGGCGGTAACGCCACTGATGTACAGGGGGCTACATAAGAGTAAAAAGATTATTTAGAAGAGAGTGAAGAGAAAGACGAACCAGTTAGAAAGGAGCAAGAGAAGGATGGGAATACAGGTGTGATGACAGTTGCAAAAAGTGGAGAGAAAGGAAAGTATATACGTGGTGGTGAAGAAAGAACTAGAGTCGTGTGGTAAAGAGATGAGTATTGACATTGTATTTAAATTTCTGGAGGTTGTAGCCGTCAGGAAAGCAAGAATATGGGAGCGAGTTCCACACACGAGAAGTGCGAGAGAAGAAGCTGAAGGAGTAGAATTGTCGTCTGCATTTGGTTAATCTAACTGTGAATGGGTGGGACCCAGTTGCCAATCTGGTTGCACGAGTAAACAGCTGTTGCAGAGGCACTAGTGACTTAAATTCGTTGGAGCAGAAGCCATGAAAGGATTTATAGAACAAAGGGAGGCCACATCTCGTCGGTGGAGAAGTGGCTGTAGTCGATCCGCCAAGTCAGTACCTATCACATTACTGATTCTCCTTTGGAGCCTGTCGAGAACACTGAGATGAACAGCAGGAGCGCCTGAACATATATGGCAGCAGTATTCCATGCACGGACGAATATGGCAGTGAATGCTGAACGATCTCAGCAATTAAAGAGAAACTCAAAGCAACAGAAATGTGATTATACAGAAGGATGCTGAGGATACCGTGGACCGAACATGTGAGCAACGACAATGTGTTGGAGAGGATGCAAACGAAAAGGAAACTTATACTTATCAGGACGAAACAGTTGAGGTTTCTGGGACACGTAATGAGGAAAGGGTGTTCGGAAGATCATATACTCACAGAATGGATAGAGGGAAAGAGAGACAGGGTATAACAGCGCGAGACATACTTGATGGGCTTGAGCAGGTTGATAACAGAGCGGGGTTTGAGAAAGAGATTTCAAGAAGAAATGTGTTGAATGCTATAAAGATAAGGGTAACTGGAACTCTATGAACCGCCTACGTCCTGAAGGGACACGTCAGATAAAGAAGAAGAATACTACACAGGCAAAAAGACATAAACACACACATGTATACGCATACGCTCACACACACACACGTGTATATATGATATAGTAAGAAACAATTCTGCATACATAATCTCCTCTACTGAGTGTTCCAGGATTTGTTTCCAATTTGCCAGGCGGCAAGAATATACATATACATATAAGGTCTTTTCTTACCTTCTAAAACCAACCTATTAAAATACTTTAATGTTAAAAATGCTTTTCTGTCATATTACAAACTAAAAGAAATATTTGCATAAAATCAGATGAATTAAACTTTAAATCACCTAATCTTCCTTATATAAAGTTTTAGAAAAATTTACATTATTACTTAAGAAAATTACTATTGTTGAAAAATTTGTAAATATGTTCAAACTCAGGCATTTTAATGATTAAAATTTCAAGATAATTGAAATACTAATTTGCATATATATATATATATATATATATATATATATATATATATATATGCGGAATGAAACAAAAATTTCGATATTTAAATCCGTTGAATAGCCATTTCTACGAAGAAATCCTCACTTCTTCAGGATCAGGTTTTTAGGATTTACCTATCTGATTATACATATAAGTAAATTAACCTAGTGACCCAACAAACCTATCAAAGTTTCACTTAAACGGATCTTCAGGGAAAGTTGACTTCAGGGAAGCCAACCTTCCCTGAAGATATATATATATATATATATATATATATCTTCCCTGAAGATATATATATATATACTACGTGCCAAATTATTATAGAGATAACTTTTTCTAATATTTCAAAAACCGTCCAATCAATTCACACAAAATTTTCACACAATGTTGGCAACATTAACCTGTGCAATCATTTAAATTTTCTTACTGATCTGGCAATATGAACAAATTGGCGCCATATTTGTTTTCAGCACGGTGATTTGAGCGTGCCAAATTATTAGAAAGGTTTAGTAAAATTCCCAGAATTGAGAAAACAAAACCTTTATTAATGTTGCACGTGGATATCCATGATCAAAAAAATCTAATAAATATGCTAATCACACAAATGATAACAGATATGAACAAAGGCACAGTTTTAAACATATTAATAGGGAATATGCTTTCTCGGATTTAAATTACTTGAAGAAGTCGACGAGCCATAGAATTTGTTAATTGTCGGATGTCATCTGCTGTAATGCCGCGAGATACCTCAAGAATTGCTTCCCACAACTGAGCGTTGCTCTTGAATTGTCGTCCGTTGGCATACAGTCTTCGCTTTATGATGCACCAAAGGTTTTCGATTGGGTTCAAACCTGGAGGATTTGCTGGCCACTTAATTTTTTGAGATCTATCGAAGCCTAATTGTTTCAAATATTCAGTAGTCTTGTGAGCAGCATGTGAGGGAGCATTATCTTGCATAAAATAATGGCCCTTCTGAAGGCAACTCTTTGCCTTTTCATCCACGGTTCAAGATGCTCCTTCATAAACGCTGTGTATGCATCAGCAGTCATTTTGACGCCATCTGGTACTCTCCATGGGCCCACTAATGATTTTTCAATAATACCACCCCAGATCATTATGCCCCCACCGCCTTGTTGACATCTCAAACGCTGATGGTGATTCTGTCCGTTCATAACCCAGCCTTTGCACCATCTATCTTGCCCATCAAGTGCTGCTCGAGTTTCGTCTGTGAACAAAATTTTAGAGAAGTCAATCTTCATATTGTCCTCGGTCCATTTCAGTCGATTTTGAATGCGATTTCACGTCAACGGAGGCTTCGATACAGGTTTGATTGTTGTTGCTATTTCCCTCAGATACAGACACCGAGTACTTTTAGACAGAGTAAGATCCCCAATGCGACTGAAAAGCTCTTGACTGGTAAGTCCAGGTTTCTTCGTGACATGAGACGACGTGAAATAACCCTCGGCTTGCCTTTATCTGAGCTTTGGCGTATTTGTGTAAGGGCGGCGGTGAACTTTTTCACTGTTTGATGACACCTCCCTATCATTTTAGAAATTTCTAGGGTAGATTTACTTTTTGAGAGTTCTGAGGTGATAGTTTTCCTTTCAGCATCATTTAAACTGCTTTTAGGGCCCATCTTTTCACTAAATTCTTACACTTTTCTAATAATTTGACACACCGTGCCGATAACAGATATGGCGCCTGTTTGTTTACATTGCGCAGATTAGAACGAAAATTTCAGAGATTGCGCAGGTCAGTGTTTAGAACATTGTGTGAAAATTTTGGACGATTTTTGAAATATTGGAAAAAAGTTATCTCGATAATAATTTGGCACGCAGTATATATATATATATATATATATATATATATATATATGTGTGTGTGTGTGTGTGTGTGTATTTATGCATGTATATATAAATGAACGTGAGTAGGTAATGATTCTTTGTTTATAATATATATTTACATAAACAAAAACAAAAAAATATCGCTTACTCACTTTTGTTATCAGACACTGTATTACCCCACATCCATGATGTCAGTTAAGATGAGATTTACTCTTGTCTTTATTCATATCGCTCTTTTACAGATATAATCGACCTGAAATTCTTACATTTAAATCCCCCCCCCCCACAAACACATATTTGTATGCGTGCGGGTGAATGTGTAAGACATTTTTCAGAACGCATCTACAAGACTGGTTCAAGACAGACCGGGTAGCATTATATTGATTCCAGCAGGAGGCATAAAATACAGCCCTGTTCCTAGGCAGATATATTGATTCATAATCAAAGTCATTTGCACAGCTACCGTACTAGTCCTGTAGTAAAAATTATAATATGTACAATATTTGCTTTCAATGTCGATCTTAAAATTTACAGATCATATTTCTACATTTTTGACGTTGAGAACATTCACCTTTTCGCTTAATTTGCAAAGACGTTTACAGATTCTCCAAAATTGTCAGCTTCTCTCGTTTAAGAGCGATTATTAAATAAAACTTATGAAGTGAATTCGGGAGCTGTCATTATTTCCCTGAAAACACGAAGTTCGAAAACACAGATAAGAAGGGGCCAAATGTATATACATATGAAGAGGGAAAAAGACTGTAAGAGAATTTTAAAGAAAGTTTTTAAACTTACAGTTTGTTGTTGAAATTTATTTCTTACAAAACAGATGTGAATATTTGAGGACTAGGATGCAAATAAAATTTCGAAGTTCGTGTGCAAATAAAATAACTGCGTGCAAGAATCGTCAGTTTCCATCTGCAGATCTCTGTTAAAAGTCATTCCCGATTTTAATGGCAGCCGGACGTACTTCCGGCGGGATCAATTTAGTTTGAAGGTATATTCATGCTTTTCTCGTACATCGAAAAAGGCAGATCATAAATATAATATAAATATACTATGCATATTTTGTATACTAACTATATATTAAAAAAAAACAACAACAAAAATCGAACACGTTTGCGTATGCACTTTAACGTTCATGAAGGAACATAAAATCATGTACACACTGACAAATGCACATACACACACATTTTATTCTCTCTTTCTCTTTTCCTTCTCAGATATATATATATATATATATATATATATATATATATATATATATATAGATAGATAGATAGATGCATATCTCTGGTATATGATAAAACTGAGATGTCCGGAAATATCTATCTATCTATCTATCTATCTATCTATCTAAGAAACTGATATACCCAGAAAAGGCGTGTCACATGGAATTAAAACAATCTACCAACGTGAACTAAATAAAGAGGTAGGTTAGAAATTCCTACGTATATCACCTGAAGATGATCGGATCGAACAACGACTGAAACGTCGTGAATATGACAATAAAAACAAAGACAACAATCCGAACAATGTAAATAGTGTAAATTACGACAGAACCTAGTACAGCAAAGTCACTCTCAATCACGAACGACTAAAATAAAATACCCTTCGCCATGAAAAGCAAGCGACTTCTGACGAAGAGTTGAATTTTGCGATTGGTTGCGATAATTGGAGTACATAAACCTCCCGAAGGAAAGGATCTTTGTCTTCTATTGGTAGATTCGTTTGTTATGTGGTCTGGAATGCTTAAATGATCAGTGCCCATCTCTTCACATCTGTGCCTGTACATGCAGGATATAAAACCCGTTAGTATGGGAGGGCAGTCTATTTATGAGAAGGAAATATAATTCCAATCTTTTGGATGAAAGATATGAAGTAGATGGAGCTCCTTCGTGGGTCTGACGGCAATTAAGGATATCCAATATAGGCACTTGTGAAGAAGGTGTAAATTCAAGATTGGTATCTGGCACGAGTAAACATATTTGAAAATGAAAGAAGGCCTTATTTACACCTGCTTCCATATAGATGTTTCCAACTCTTGCGTCAGGGTACAAAAATCAAACTGCCCGAAAACGACAGTCAAGAGTAGGCTGATAGAACTAACAGGAAAATGTACCGAACGAAAGAGACCACATCCTTGAACGTAGCCATATGATCAGAAGAGTGGATCAGGAGTTCTAGACTGAAGTGAGAATGGTGATCGGGGTATCATCCCAGTCACCTCGGAATAGTATGTTACATGTAACTAGAAGAAAAATACCCCCAAAATATAGTCACTAAACTCAGGTAACTTTGGATAAAACTATCCCATATTAGTGCCCTGACGCCTTGAACGTAGATAGCTAAAAATGAAAAGATTAATAATCAAGTATGGTTGATTGTTGAACAAGAAAATATTTGCAGAAACAGGTGTCTCGAATGTAAACCGTGAAAAATATGGAGAACACTGAGAGAGAGAGAGAGAGAGAGAGAGAGAGAGACAGACAGACAGACAGACAGACAGAGACAGAGACAAACAGACAGACAGACAGAAATGATGATTATGATGATGATTATGATGATGACGATGATGATGGCATTTAGCTTGAAACAAAAGATTTCCGGCAATAGTAAACTGTCGTCATGCCATCACTATATTATCAGGAGAGCGGAACCGCATTCTTCACTGATGTGATAACAGCGATTTGGTATTATTCCAGCAGACTTGGGTTGGTGAGTAGTATGCAACCTGAGCGAAAATAAAAAAAACGTACACTAAAGGCCATACTGTTTGGGGAGCACTATCTCATGGTAATGCTTAATCCACCGTATCCGGGCATTGCGGAAAAAAAGAAGAGATAAGTACAAATATTTGCATAGAAAACCTCTTAGAGCGATTATGTAGAGTGATAGGGTGTATATTAAGGATGGTAAGTATTAAAGGGAAAAGGTAAGAAAGTCCAAATCAAGAAGCAGAAGATAATTGAGGAAAACAGGACATAATAATGAAGAAGAAGAAGGTGAAATGAGAAGAATATGAGGACAAAGAAAGAGAAGGTCAGCAACAATGCATCAGACGTAGAAGAAGGAATGGAGAAAAAGATAAAGATGGTTAAGAAGAACGAGAGAAGAAAATGAAGTAGAATAAAGAAGAAGAATAATAATAAGAAGAAGATGACAAAAAACGGAAGATGAATCTTGACGAATAAACAGATCCAAAGCAGAAGCAAAATGAAGAAGAAGAAGGAGGAGGAGGAGGAGGAGAAGAAGAAGAAGAAACAACAGGAGATGACAAAAAAACGGAAGATGAATCTTGACGAATAAACAGATCCAAAACAGAAGCAAAATGAAGAAGAAGAAGAAGAATATCCAGGGAAAGAAGAAACAGAAAAAAAGAAACAAAATAAGAAACAGAAACAGAAGAAAAAGAAAACGGAGAAAAGGCAGAAGATAAAGAAAAAAAAAGAAGAAGCAGAAGAAAAAGAAGAAGGAGAAGAGGCAGAAGAAAAAGAGAATTTTCAAGGAAAGAAGAAACACAAGAAGAAGAAGAAGAAGAAGAAGAAGAAGAAATGTTCAGGGAAAGAAGAAACACAAAAAGAAGAAACACAAAAAGAAGAAACAGAAGAACAAGAAGGAGAAGAAGCAGAAGAAAAATAATAAGAAGAAGAAACAAAAAGAAGAAACAGAAGAAGAAGAAGAATCAGAAAAAGAAGTATAAGAAGTAGAAGAAACATGAGATGAAAAAAGCTACAGAAGAAAGAAAAACGAAAAGGAAATAAATTAAAGAAAAGATGAAAATAACGAGAAATTAGATGAAAATTATCAAATTAATAGCAAAATATTGAAAGAGGGAAAAGATTGAAGAGTAGAAAGAAAGCACCAAAGAAGAAGAAAAGAGAAACAAAATAATGCAGAAATAAAGTAAATAAAAAAAGAAAATCAAGACAAGGAAATGAAAGAAGAAGATGAACGAGGGGAAGAAAAAGGAATGAAAATATGATGTACGACTATCAAACAATGACAGTAAGAAATACGTCAAAGCATTACGACTTTTGTTGGTAACAACAAAAAGGACATTTTTTTTTATTATTGATGGTGCCAATATCAACAGATTTAAAGATAATGTTACCGATTGCAAAAAAAACAAAAAACAAAAACAAACAGACAAAAATCCGAAGACGATTACATCAAGCCCGCATACAAATAATGACAAAAGATACTTCTTAAATAACACGCATAAATGAAACAAAATAATGATCCAGTTACAAAATATAAAAAAGGGGGAAAAAAAAACGAAAATACTTTTCTCGACTACGAAAAACCAGTTTTTCAAAAACCACTTCAATATGACAGCCCGTCACAAAATGACAGTTTCAAAGAAAATTCCATTCGCCATCATATTTTTATTTTTTTAAAAATACATATATTTTCAAAACAAGTTTTAAAACTTCAAATTCTTCATATTTTTTTCATTGCTTTTTCAAAATAATTCTTACAACGTGAATTATTTGTTTATTTACAGCTGTATTTTATTTGTCGATCTGAATATGCGTTTCGGCAGCCGATCAAACTCATGTATACACGCATGCTCACATCGATAAGCTATCTTATGTCCATACGCCGACATTTTTTTTCACACCTCCTTCTTCCTTGAACCCCATTTTCGTACAGTCTGACGTCTTCTATCTTTTCTTTATCTTGCTAAACTTTGTTCGTTTATTTATTTTTAAAATTTGTTTTCCATTTTAAAAACATGTGAAAGTTTTTAGTGATTTTAAAACGTAAATAGGGTGTTTGTATGACTTTCCCGGTAACTATCGATAAAGATATTTTTTTCTTACTAAGATAAGCATTAGCAACATTGGTGCCTGCCGTAGAGCGGTTTTATTATTAACGCCCTGTTAACTGTTTTGCTTGTATAATAAGTTAACTTGGCACCAGCTACACAGTTATTTATTTAGTAAATTTTTAGGAGCGTTAAATATAGTACGATGGTTCTCAAGCTTTATTTACAGACCAATCTGTTATTCTAGATCTTGGTAACACAATAAACTACATCTGGTAGTAAGGCCCCTGATCGAGAGATTAGTGGTTTTGAGGGGTGTGAAACCATTTCTTAATTGCCGTTGTTTCCATGTTCATCCTGAATCGGAGTAGTATAATCTTTTATGTTCTCAGGTATGGGGCCTACGGTCATATCACGTCGAATACACCGGTTCTCGTTCGATCGCCGAAGTTAAGCACCGTTGAGACTGGTCAGTACTTAGATGGATAACCGCTTGGGAATACCAGGTGCTGTAAGCGTTTATTGACGGATGTGCGTTGAGGTGCAGTGGATGTCAGCTACAGAAACGGATTCCAGTTGAATGTCCTGCATTCATTTACGCGCTAGTAGCATTAGGAAAGGTATTGATCCGTCCCTTCCCTCCAGTTACGGGTTAAATAATAGCGTAGGACTTGGGACCCTGCTCTTAAACTAATCCCACTGAAATTTTCTCCGTCGGGGAGGAAGCTGGCTCAACTCACCTAGGGTGTGTGGGGATTGGACGCACTCAGGTATGAGAAAATAGCCAACCCTCAAACAAAAATTAAAAGACTAGGAAAAGATATTTTTATAATAAAAATACCATTTATATTTGTCTATATTTCTGAGATGAAGTAGTATTTACAGTATTTACATTATTCGGACTATTGTCCTCGTCTTTGTTGTCATTTGTACGACGTTTCTACCGTTGTGCACTCCGGCCTTCTTCATGTACTAAGAATTTCAAACCGAACCCTTTATTACAATCATTGGGGTATATGAACTCCATTCCTTGCGTAGTAATGCCCCTTCCTTAAGGACACATAGCCCAGTGGATGTAGACGTTGGTTATTTCCTGTGACTTGACCCAAAAAGTTCTGAGTTCAATACCAGGTTACAGCAGTGGTGAGTAAGTAACTTGCAGTGTTAGAGGGAGATAGCTCATGACTACCAGAAGAGACATTACTACGCAAGGAATAAAGTTCATATACCTTAATGATTGTAATAAAGGATTCGGTTCGAAATTCCTAGCACCTGAAGAAGGTCGGGGCGCACAACGGCCGAAATGTCGTACAAATGGCAACAAAGATGAGGACAATAGTCCGAATAATGCAAATACTATAAAAATACCAGTAATAAATTTTAATGCAAAATTACCAAGAATTATTTTTATAGTAGAATTAACAAAATATATCTTTATAGCAAAAATACCAGCAATACATTTGAAAGTGAAATTATTAACAATCTATTTTTATAATAAAATTACCATCAGTTTGTTTTTATAAGAAAATTTAAGGCATACCATAAACATGGTCAAAATTTTAATGTTTTCTTTAAAATAACTATGATTAATCTCATTTCTTTTAAGGTGAAATACGTTTTCATCCTTCATTTGATTTTATAAGATTATTTTTGAAAAGATACAGTGAAATAATTATAATTAAGTCATGAAATAATGTAATTCTCTTGAGTTAATTATAAAGTTTGTGCATGTCTTGGCGAATGACGGTAGACTACAGTAAATATCTGGTTAAATATCGCAAATCTGTTTCTCAGTTGCTTGACAATAACCATTTAGGCACTTATCCTAGAGGCTGACGCACAGTGTATCTCTGTTCATGGGTGGGTGTATCGGAGATGCGTTATGTTCCGGTGTTGAGAGATTATATTTTTAGATTTTAATCACGTGGCAGACAACTCAACTTTGGTGTCATTTCGTGATATTTGGAATTACATCTTTAATTGGAGACCGTCTGAGCGAACTTATTTATCCGACCCGAAGATATATCGAACTGCGTCACACAATCAAAACGGTTACGGAAAGAAGATTAGCAAAATCAAAGGTAGCACTTTTTAGAAGAGGTCCAGAAAATGGCACATAGTGAAAATGTTCACCCACACAAACAATCAAGAAGGGTACGGACAAGAACATTAGCAAAATCAATGGTAGACTCTATTTAAAATAGGTTCAAATATTGCACTTAATAAAAATGTTCATCCACAGACAATCAAGAAGGTTACGGACAAGAACATTAGAAAAAACAATGATAATCATTTTTTAGAAGAGGCTAAAAATATTGCACTTAGTAAAATGTTCGTTGAAATAGACAATCAAGGATGGTACGGATGAGAACATTCGCAAAATCACTGGTAAACTCTTTTTTGAAGAAGTTAAAATATTGCACTTAAGGAAAACGTTCGTCTACACAAACAGTCAAAAAGAAAAAACAGTTATAAAATGACTGGCAACCCCTTTTCAGGAGAGGTTCCCAATATTGTACTTCTTAGAGATTTTTATCCTTAAAGACAATCAAGAAGGGTACGGACAAGAACATTAGTAAAATCATAGGCAGCCTCTTTTTAAAAAAGGCTCAAAATATTACAGTCCGTGAAAATGTTTATTTACATAGCCAATCAAGAAGGGTACGAACGAGAACATTAGCGAATTCAGTGATAGCCTATTTTTAGAAGAGGCTGAAAATATTGCACTTTTTGAAAATATTCGTCTACACACAGAGTCAAGAATAAAACGGACAAGAACGTTAACAAAATCAGTAGTAGCCTATTTTTAGAAGTACAAAATATTGCAGTCCGTGAAGTTGTTTATCCACACAGACAATCAGGAAAGGTACAAACAAGAACATTAGCAAAATGGTAGACTCATTTTAGAAGAGATTCACAATATTTTACCCGGGAATATATTCATTCACGCATACAATCAAAAAGGGTACAGGTAAAAACATTTTCAAAATTAATTTTAACTTCTTTTTAGAAGATTTTTAAAGTATTACTCTTCAGATGTGCGTTGTGGTGCGGTGTATATCGACACGAAACAAAAGATTTGGGGAGTTGAATTAGAATTTCAGTTGAAATACTCGCATTCACTTACGGGCAAATACCCTTCGGAAAGGTATTAATCTGTCTCTTCCCTTCAGTTATGGGTTAAATAACAGGACAGATTGGGTTCTATAGCCTTGGTCGGCAACCAGTCTACCGCAAAATGCAATGGCAACCTACTGCGGGATAATCTTCTACCCAGTCGGTCATGTCTCATCCCAACAGAAAATAAAGAAAGTTTCGGGCAAGAACATTCGCCAAATCACTGGTAGCCTCTTTTTAGAAGAACTTTAACATATTGCACGCCGTGAAAATGTTTCTCTACAAAGGAGAATCTTATCAATGTTATGAAAATACGAGCATTTTACATCTTAAGTATGACTTGATATCAGAATTTGCACAAACAATGTGCATATGTCTACAATCATATTTTACCTGAGGCTTCAGTCATGACCCCTGTAATAGATCGTTTTTGAGTTTGAGTTTTGTTTAATAGCATATCAACTTCTGTAGGTTATTTAATGCCAAAAAGGTGGGGTTTTAAGGTATATTTTTTAATGTTTGGTTATCGTGAAAAAGTTGATTTAGTCAGATTTTAATGAAAAATTTATTGTTTTTATTATTTTTTATTTTAGACAACTGAAAATGTCTTCTAGTTTTGTATTAAAAATGCTTTGCTGGGAATTGTTTGCCTTCAAAAATGGTAATAATCTTTTCTTCAAAAATGTTTTGTTGGTAATATGTTTCCTTCAAAAATGTATGTTTTTCTCTAAAAGTCTATTTTTATGTATATATTTCTATAAAAGTGTATTTTTACACTTTCATAGTGTTATGACCCCAGTTTGGTGGTTAACTATTTTCCCATAGCTGGGATCCTAGCAGGTGCTACCATTCCGGGTCAGGGTGGACCGGAGAACAACAGCAAGTAAGAGGTAGTTTCATGCTCCTCACAACCTTCCAATCAGAGGCCTTGCTGCCGGATGTAGTTTACCGTCATGCCCAGGACATTAATAGATTGTACTAAGCAAAAAGAAGAAGAAAGTAATAATGATAATAATGATTACGCTAACAATGATAACAATAGTAAGAGGAAAAGAAGAAGAATGTAATAATGATAGTAATTTATTGGAGTAGATAGACTAAACTATCGCCCGGTTCACACTCCACCCACGTCTATTGAACAGGTGTAGAGGCTCATCCCTTGTTCCCTGTTTAGGATGTGGTTTCCGGCTTTCTCTTTTCCAATCTTTTCACTTTTCCTTTTTGTTTATTTATTTTTTCAATTGGAGTAGATAGACTAAACTATCGCCCGGTTTACACTCCACCCACGTCTATTGAACAGGTGTAGAGGCTCATCCCTTGTTCCCTGTTTAGGATGTGGTTTCCGGCTTTCTCTTTTCCAATCTTTTCACTTTTCCTTTTTGTTTATTTATTTATTTATTTTTTCAATTGGAGTAGATAGACTAAACTATCGCCCGGTTTACACTCCACCCACGTCTATTGAACAGGTGTAGAGTCTCATCCCTTGTTCCCTGTTTAGGATGTGGTTTCCGGCTTTCTCTTTTCCAATCTTTTCATTCTTACGTAGCCCCCAGCACACCAGTGGCCTTACCGCCTTGCTCGGGATGATATAATTTTAAAAAAAATAATGATAATCATAATCATAATGATTATGATATGGATAAGAATAATAATGTAATAATGGTAATGAAATTAAAATGCCAATAACGATGATAGCAATAATTTTTATGATAATGATAATAACACTACCAACATAGTAATGATGATGATAATAGCATGTGAATAAGAAAAACTTAGATTCTTAACGATGATGTTGATAACAATAAGAGTAATGATGATAATAAGAAAAAGCTAATAATGATTCTATTCATGATGATGATGAAGATGATGATGATGATAAGAATGATAATATTCACCGAGTGCATGGTCATCAGTAAAAAGGGCAGCCCAATATACCAAATACAGGTCGGGGATACTAGAAACAAGCAGGTACAAAAATTTAAATACCTGGGAAGTGTTCTAACAGAAGACGGAAAGTGCGACACAGAGATCCGAAGGAAAATTAGCATGGCGAAGGAAGCATTCCAGAAGTTGATTAAAGTATTAAGAAACAGGACAATTTTGATAGAAACAAGGGAGAGGGTACTGGATTGCTACGTGATGTCGGTTCTTCAATATGTCAGTGAATGCTGGACAAAGATGGACAAAATGCTAGACAAAGATGAAGAAAAAACTTGAAGTAACTGAAATGTGTTTCTAGAGAAGGATACTGCGAATATCATGGATCGAGCATGTGAGCAATGATGAGGTCTTAGAAATGATGGAAACAAAAAAGAAATTAATACTGAGCATCAGGAAGAGACAGCTGAAGTTCCTGGGACATGAAACGAGGAAGGAGGGCTTGGAGAACCTGATACTAACAGGTCAGATAGAGGAAAAAAAGACAGGGGAAAGCAACGGATAACATATTTGAATGACCTAATCAGATGGATGACGGAACGAAGGTTGCATGGTGTAACAGAAGAAGTCGTGCTCAGAGCCACCAGGGATAGGGAAACGTGGATAGCCATGATCACCTACGTCCTGAATGGACAGGGCACATAGAAGAAGAATGTAAATAAGAAGCAGTCATAAAGATGATTACGAAAATAATAATAATAATAATAATAATAATAATAAGAAGAAGAAGAAGAAGAAGAAGAAGAAGAAATGAAATAGAAAAAACGTGGAAATTGAAAACAAGAGTTGTGCCAGTGATAGTAGGTGCACTTGGAATGATAAAAAATGGAACAAAACAACACATTGAAAGAATCCCTGGAAACCCCAGCTTAAGAGATATACAAAAAAATGTCTTATTAAGTACAGCCCACACATTAAGGAGAACTTTGTCTATGTAACGCTAGGGATGACAGGGGAGATAGAAAAAACATGAAACGGAGCCATAACAACACGCCACGACCTGCCTTAAGTCATCCCGCAGACTTGGTTGGTAGTGCGACTATAGCAGAAATCGAAATATAATAAAAACTGAAATAATAATAATAATAATAATAATAATAATAATAAGAAGAAGAAGAAGAAGAAGAAGAAGAAGAAGAAGATTTTAAGTGTCCAGATAATGGCGGTACTGTGGTCTTAGAAGTTACTGAGAAATATACTTATGATCTGAGGAAACTTAGTGTCACTCAGTCACCAGCGATAACCACGAGACATTTGATGTAAACATGAAAAATGCATGGAATAATAATAATAATAATACAGATCTTGTCTGTTACGAGTAAATTTTTATGTCCATATCAATCAAGTTCAAGATTATCGACATTTTTTATTCATAATACATTCCCAAAGCCAAGAAAATAATAATATAAAAAAATGCATCAAATTGAACAGGAAAATGAGATGCTGTTTTGAACATGGACACGACTTTGCATATCAAGTTGTCCGTACAAAAATCCCCCTAATTCCTAATGGAATGTAAAATGGTGTTTTTGGCTGACAAAGATTGAACGACTGCCCGGATGTATAAATTCTAAATAACTTATCGTATACCTGAACATGATAGCCCAGAATGCATTGTAGAGTTTTATGACAGCTGGCTTCTTCGAATGTAATGAGGTGGAGTCATTTTTGAGCGTTGGTTACAATGGATGAACCAAATATTTTGCTATAGAGAAAGATGGAAAATATAAACGCAAATAAACAAAAGACGATGTTCCTAAAATTGGTTCGAATGTTATGACTTTGAAAGAAAATACTCCCAATGTCTGACGGAAAGCAGTAAAGAAAATGAAGAAAGGTTATGGGTCAAAAATTGGACACCGGTGGCCATTATACTGTCGGTAATACATTGCCGAGAGTGGGGAATGTTGTTTTGATGATGAGTGATAAATATTGCCCAAGCTATCAAAATATTTCGATTTCGGGAAAGTTCGAGGATGTCAAAGAGATCATATTTCTTTGAAAGAAATATGGAGTAATTAAGGAAATAGTATTTAAATTAAGACGATAGCAAAAAGGGGAGCCCAAAATGAAAATTACAGGTTAGGGATATAAAAATCAAGCAGGTACAGAAATTTAAATACCTGGGAAGTGTGCAGCACTGAGATCCGAAGACGTACTGTGATGGCCAATGACACATTCAAAAATGTCAATCAGTCTGTTAAGTGCCATACGCGATGCACATTTGGGTGATCATGTCTTGAAAGGGACATGTCTGACTGGGCAGACGATTACCCCGCAGTAGGTTGCCATTACTTTCTGCGGTAGACTGGTTGCCAACCAAAGCTATAGGACCCAATCTGTCCTGTTATTTAACCCATAACTGGAAGGAAGAGACGGATTAATACCTTTCCCAAGGGTATTTGCGCGTAAATGAATGCAACAAATTCAACTGGAATTCGAACTCCGAGCCGATATCCACTGAACCAGAACGCACATTCCAAAATGAAAGCAGCTTATCAAGAGACATGAAAATTTCGTTGGAAACAAAGAAAAGATTACTAAACCGTTTCGTGATATCTGTCCTTCCGTATAGCAGTGAATGCTGGAAAATCTCCTCAAAGATTAAGAAAACTCGAAGAAACAGCAATGTGATTCTACAGAAGGATGCTGAGGATATCATGGATTGAACATGTTAGCAACAAGGTTTTGGAGATAATATGAAAAAAGGAAACTTATACTTAACATTAGGAAGAGGCAGATTAAATTTCTCTGATATGTAATAAGGAGAGACGGCTTGAAAAATTTGACACTCAGAGAGCGGATAGTGAGAAATAGGGATTTTTTTTTTCTTTTTTAATCATTTCACCCCGAGCAAGGCAGAAACGCCACTGATGTGCAGGGGGTTACATAAATGTAGAAAGATTAATTAGAAAAGAGTGAGGAGTACAAGCTAGTTAGAAAGGAACAATAGAAAGCTGAGAAAGCAGGTGCAATGACAGATACATGGGCGGAGAGAACGTGAAGATTATACAGGGGAGGGGAGAGAGCTAGAGTACAGTGGTTAGTAGGTGAGTATTAACTTTGCTTTTAAATTTCTGGAGGTCGTAGCCGTCAAGAAAGCAAGAATACGGGAGTGAGTTCCACAGGCGGGAAGTGCGAGAGAGGAAGCTGCAGGAGTAGAATTGTCGTCTGCGTTTGGCTAATCTGACTGTGAATGGGTGGGACCCAGTTGCCAGTCTGGTTGCACGAGTAAACACCTGTTGAGGAGGCATCAGTGACTTAAGCTCATCCGAGCAGAAGCCATGAAAGTATTTATAGAAGAGACAGAGGGAGGCCACATTTCGACGATGGGAAAGTGGCTGCAGACGAGTCGCCAGATCAGTACCTATCACATTACAGACTCTCCTTTGGAGCTTGTCAAGAACACTGAGGAGAACGGCAGGGGCACCTGACCATAAATGGCAGCAGTACTCCATGCACGGACGGATGGTTGACTTGTATATATGCAGGATGGATTCAGGTGGAAAAAACATCCTGGATCGACATAGTGACCCAATCTTCTTAGCAGTAGATTTTGCTATGGATTCAATATAGTGCTTCCATTTGAGGTCTGAGGACAGGGTAAGTCCGAGGATATATGAAATTTAAAATAAAGAGAGGAGTGAGTCAAGACTAGCGAAATAGTTTGTATAAATCCGAATGAAAGTATGGTCAATAATATTTCACTAGTCTTGACTGGCTCCTTACCTTATTTTAAACTTCTTGTTATGCAATTTAAAAATCCTATTGCGTATTCAAAAATAAGGCGTTAGGAAACCAGGTAATCTATAACGCCTGGCGATATCGAACGTTTGAAACCTTGTTAGCGTAATTGGCTGATCTTCCTTATTTTAATATTTAAAAGCTCGACATATTGAAAATTTATCTCATATTTTTTCTTTAAAAGTGTATTGAGCACAATATTTTACAACTGTATACTGTTCTAATTTGACCCTGACCAATAACTGTTTAATAATTATATGACACACACACACACACACACACACACACACACACACATATATATATATATATATATATATATATATATATATATAATAATAATAATCATAATATTTATTAATAAATTATAACATTGATATGTTATAATATCACTACAAATTAGCTATTTTGTTTCGACACTTTTTGTGTCTTTTCAAGTGATGTTGTTATTTCGAAATATTATTAGCTCTACTTTGTATTGAGCACTTTTTTAAAAATAGTGTTTCTTTGGATGGGGAATATTATTCCACCCATACTTGTATATATATATATATATATATATATATATCCGCACACAGATCTGCTCAATCAGGGTGTGATTGTGTGATTGTGTATTACGGTAGCAATCTGTCTTTTATGCAGATTTATTTAAAAATGACAGACCAGGTATTATGGTTAAGTTTTATATAATTTCTTATTTGATCTTAGGATTTTTTTCCTTTTCAGGACAAAAGTTATATAAAAATTGTCCGAATGTTTTGTTTATCCGAGCTCTTTCGACTATACTTTTAGCAGTTATCGAGGATTTTATTTTACGTGTATGTAGTGTTATGTCTGTAGAGTAGTGTGTATGTTTTATGTTCCGAAGACGATAAGCACGTTGTTAGCGTGTTCGTAGTTGATATTACTGACTGTTTTTTTTCTTTTTTATTAATAACACTTCGATTATTTTTATTCTTATTTTTGCATGAGGATAATACTATGATATTTGTGTTGTCAACAAGCATGTTACGGGTATGGTTTGAATATATATATATATATATATATATATATATGATATATATATATGATATGATATATATATATTAAATATGATATGTATATATTAATATATACATATATATATGATATATATATATTAAATATATATATATGATATGATATATATATATTAAAATAGTTTAATCCAAACGGAAAAGTAGGAAGGTAAATCCCAAAACCTGATCCTAATTAATATTAAATTTTAATATTAAAAATGATACAGGAGGAGAGCTCAATGCAATTAAAATTACAGAGCTAATATAAAATAAAATAAATTTTCAATATTCAAAATTGTTGAATGAACATTTCGACATGAAATCTCTAAGAGAGATTTCACATCTCATCAGCAACAAGCTTTTTGATGGATATCGGCTCAGAATGAGAAATCGGGGAGCCGAGTTCGAATTCTAGTTGAATCCACTGCATTCACTTACGCGCAAATACCCTTGGGAAAGGTATTAATCCGTCTCTTCCTTCCAGTTATGGCTTAAATAACAGGACAGATTGGGTTCTATAGACTTGGCTGGCAGCCAGTCTACTGCAGAAAGCAATGGCAACCTACTGCGGGATAATCTTCTGCCCAGTCAGTCATGTCTCTTTCGAAACATGATCGCCCAAGCGTGTTTCACGTATGGCACTTAACTAACTGACTGTTGTTGATGAGATGTGAAATCTCTCTTAGAGATTTCATGTCGAAATGATCATTCAACAATTTTGAATGTTGAAAATTTATATGAGTTGAATATATGGATCGGAAGCCTACAAGATGAATAGAATAAAGAACAAGTAGGAAAAATCCAAGAGACAGTATGTTGATTGAGGTACAGGTTCATTGTTCAGATATATCATTTATTCTGATTAATTGTAATATTGCAATGATTTAGTATGGTAATTTATATGCATGTTTCTTATTTATATATTATTACTTAGTTATGTTATTGTAATAATTTTAATACATATTTAGTATTTTATTATTTCATTGAAAGATTGTAACCGCTAACATTATTTTTCAAAAATTACTATTTTTTTAAAGTTCACTTAATACTTTTATTCACGAGAATTTTAAACGGAAATCTATTTTGTTTACGATTCATACTTATATACGCACAAATTCATACATAATTCTTTCATACACATACATTTATACATGATTCTCTCAGGTTATTTAAAAGAGAAAATTGTTCCATCACTTGACGCATGATTAGTGTTTAACTGACTCATAAACACACACATCCACACATGATTTCTCTCAAAACATGCATTTATAACTGATTCTCTCAATGTATTTGAAAAGGAAATTCGTTCCATCACTTGACACAGGTGTACAATGCTTATTACATATTTTGAACGGGAATGTATTTCGTCACTCTCATTCACACATACTAATGTTATCGACATATACACACACTTGGTTCGTTTATGGTTTGGATGCGCTTAACACACATTTTTTTCGCTTACATATACTTACATTTATAATAAACATCTAAATTTTTACGCATTGGCACACACATTTAAACAGACACAAGTTTTTCTACATTTAATTTTCATCCATTGCTTTATCACACGTGACACATATCTGACCAATGAAACTATACCTTAACCAACATACTGTTTCTTGGATTTTTCAATCATTCGTCTTTAATAAATCTCTGAAGAAGCTTGTTATAAGTGAAACATGTTAGAATGAAGACACTTTTTTCCTAATTGTTCTTTACTTATTCTATTCATATATATATATACTAGCAGTATAGCCCGGCGTTGCTCGGGTGTAATGAAAGCTTTAAAATTAATCCATGGTCCTGGAGCTCAGACTCAGCCTAAAGAATATTGTGTGAAGTTTGATGAGAATCGGATAAAAATTGTGGATTAGTATAAAGTACATACAGACATATAAACAGCCACACACACAAACATCTTGCCTGTTTTATATCTATATATTTAATCGATTTTCTGCACTATTGTAAGAACTGCAGCCTTGAAACTTCTGAATATCGTTTCTTATGTCTTTGTCTATGAGTGCATCAAATTTGATTAAAATGGGACCACTCCTTCTATAACCCGATTTTTCGATTATCGATTTTCGATATTTATCGGAGGTACCTCGACACAAAACCTAGCTAAGAAAACTCGCAGATGCTTATAGTACAACTGTGTAAATTTTCAAGAAAATCCGTTCAGCCGTTTCGGGGGCTATAAGTAACGGACACACACACACACACACACACACACACACACACACACACACAGAGTTCCATTTATAAATAAGTTTATATATATATATTCATAAAACAATAAACATTATTTTTTGACAATGGAATTCAGAGCATTTGTTGAATTAGAAGAAAACTGAAATGTTACCAAACCCCTATGTGCAGTTGTGAAAAAGAGTAAAAAGAACAAAACCTACACCCTTAAAATCGTCAGTGCAGTGGGCGTGTGAACTGTATAGGAAGGATTCTGTGCTGGAGACTGTTGTCTCCAGTGAGGGCATCTGAAGTGTATTAGCAAGAAAAGCATGCCTAAGAGCCAGTTTTAGATTTCCAGCGACTGTTATGCATCAAGAAATATTCAGAGACCTAGGAATTCTTTTAATAATTAATGATAAATAAATTATTTTAACTTGTGTTAATTGATGGTGAAAAATATTTTAAATTGTCTTAATTAAGTGGGAAAATGTTGGGTTTTCCGGAAAGTTCATGTCGATTTTAAGCCGTTCATGTTCCAACACGTTAGAACAAATGAGATTTATTGACAAATATAATATGCTTCGTACTCTTTATTTACCGTCTCTTTTCAGAATGTAGGCGATCATGGACTTTCACTTACCCTGTTTCTTTTCTCTTTTAACACTTTATCTTTTGGTATCTCCCGGAAACTCTGCTTTGTCATCTACTTGCTCAAGCCCATCAAGTACGTCTCACGTTGCTTTTTTCTGTCTCTCTTTATCTCTATCCTCCTGCGAGTATTAGATTCTCCAAACCCTCCTTCCTCATTACATGCATTACCCAACACAAAAATTGGCAGAAAATGACGCTTGGGTACTCAGATCACTACGATATTTGGGTACCGCATTATCTGAGTAAAAAGAATACTTTGGATATAATTTTTTACCTGTGATATGCTGTATAGAGGCAATGAAAATGCATCTTTTTTTAAGCAAATTGTGACAGGTGATGAGAAATGGATAGTTTACAACATTGTTTGGAAAAAGAGATCTTGGGGTAAGCGACATGAACCAACTTTGGCCACCCCAAAAGCAGTGCATCTAGTGGGGTTAAAAGACATCATGTACGATGAGTTTCTTCTAAGTAACCAATCAAGGGATTCTACAAGATACTCCTCGAAACTGGACGAATTAAAGGCTGCAATTCAAGAAAAACGCCCAAAATTGGCGAATAGGAAAGGTGAACAGGAAAGGTGTGTTTTTTCCCATCAAGATAATGCCATATCTCTCGTTTCTCTCTTTGGCAACCAGGCAATAATTGTTGCAGTTTGACTGGAATGTGCTTCCCGTCACGCCATATTCATTGCTCCTTCGGATTTTCAGTTATTCAGGCCCTTGCAAAATAATCTCAATGGTAAAAATTTTAATTCTTTGGATAACATAACAAACACACCTTAATGAGTTTTTTGATAAGAAAGCACCGGAATTCTGGGAAGACAGAATCTTTAACTTGAAAGAATAATGGAGAAAGTTTGTGCATCAAAATGATTCATATTTAGTTAAATAACTATTTAATGAAATAATTTTGTATTGTGTTTTAATTTCCCTTAAAAATCTGCATGAACTTTGCGGACAAACCAATGTATAAACTTTTATGTTAAATCGGTGTTTTGTTATTTCTAACATTATCTACTATCATAATGATAAAAATATTTACCCTCAAAAAAGCCTAGGAGTCTATTTTACAGAAAGTGATAAAATAAGCTTAGAGGCATATTTGTCTATTTTACAAGGGCTGGCAAGTAGTCTATTCCTTTACGTAAAGAACACTCTCCTGACAAAGATATTTTCCTTGAAAGACTATATCTGCTCACTTTAATATACAAAGTGTAAACAAAGCAATTTCTAAAGAATTAATGTATTTTTTTAATATTAAATTTTTATTACTTGAACCGTTAATATAGTGGAAATTTGTACTTAAAATAGACGCACATTTTCTTTCTTCTTCAAACAGGAAGTTTTTCCCGTCTGAAACCATTCTGCATATATATAAATCTACCATCCGCCCGTGCATTGAATACTGCTGCCATATCTTGTCGGGTGCCTCTGCTATCCACCTATGGGCCCTTGACAAAATCCAACGGAGAATCAGTAACGTGATCGATCCCGACTTGGCAGCTTAGATACAGTCACTTTCTCACCGGCGTAATGTGGCTTCCCTGTATCTCTTCAACAAATACTTTCACGGCTTCTGCTCCAATGAACTGAGCTCACTGGTGCCCCCTATGTATGAATTTACTTGAGCCACAAACTAGCAAATAATTCACACCCTTTTACTGTGAAACCAATAAAATTTAACCGCAGTTTCTACTCCAACAGCTTCTTTACTCGTACTTCCTGCCTGTGGATTCCCCTTTCGTTTACTTGCTTTCCCGACAGCTACATTCTCCAAGAATTTAAATGTAAAGTCAATAGTCATCTCATTTCTCACATGACTTGCATTCTCTCTCTCATGCTCCTTTTTACATCCACTCCACTCTCATCAGTATTTTTTATCTTTCTCTTAACCACTTCCTGACACCTCCTGTGACCTGTCACTCTTTCTCATAACTTTCCTCCTATGTAAGCCCCTGCGCACCAGTGGCAGTAAACTGCCTTGTTTGGGTCGATATGATTATAAAAAAATATTTTTGGCAATTTCTCGGGTGCACAAACCGAAAGTCGTTATAGAAACTGTTTACAGTAAATATAAAAATGTAGCGACTATTTAAATACGAGTATCTATTATAATTAAAAAAAACAGTAAATAAAATTTCAGAGTTGAAGCGGAAAAGTTAGAAATATAAAGTTAAAGTATAATTTACAAGGAAACGGAAAAAGAATCCTAAACAGAAAATAAGGGATAACCCTCTATTCTTCTTGGAAAACGGAACAAAACACGGAGTGTTTGAACTAGAAAATAGGTGAACCTATCTACACATGGCCCAGTGGATATAAACTTTGGTTAGTTCCATTGAGTAGTGAGTTCAGTATCTAGTTACAGCAGTGGTGAGCAAATAAGTTAGTGTGTTGAGTTGAAAGGAGATAACTACACGGCATTCAAAAGTGGCATGGCAAATGGAATGAGAATGAGAGAGCTCAGTGGTCGGAAAGGGTTCAGCTTTAAATTCCTAACACCTGAGGAAGGCTAAAGCGTACAATGGACGAAACGTCGTAAACATGGCAAAAAAGATGTCAGAACGGCGTAAATAATATTTATCTACTCGTATTAGGAAAAAAATTCAAGATTTAGGCGGCGACATTAGAAATATAGAGTTGAAGTATATATATATAATATCTCTGTTCATGCTACATTGAGCACTTTTTTATTACAATCTTAATAATATCCTCATATATATATTTATTCACACACACACACACACACACACACACACACACACACACACACACACATATATAAT
>JBBBDQ010000738.1:5110000-5192500 GCA_037127315.1 Ascarosepion bandense
AAGTATAGCTCTCTACATCTGAGTGTAGCTTCCATCAAGTTTAGACACTACGGTTTTAGTTAATGTTTAAGAAGTTGTACCTTACATTAAAACCACCTCTGTAGTGGCGCTAAGGGATCTTAGTTCAAGATTGATTGCTAGATCAGATTTTCAGATAATATACATTTTATTCAAGGCAGTCTAGGCTTTAGATATGCAAATTTTCTTAGCGTTAAAACAGGAGATGAAATAAAGTTGCCCGAGTTGCTTCAATTCATTCCCTGTTTTTATTATTACTGAAACAATAAGAAAGGCATAAACCTTGATAAAAATAAAGAACAAATGAATAAACGATAAATAAAATAACGAAAAATGAATAAATAAAATAGAAAATGAGAAGAAATTAGATAAAATCTAATCTCTATAGCAATACAGCTGAAGCGAAAATCAAACCTTCAGGCCGCTTAACGGGAACCACTTTTGTCTCGCTCAGGTAGATGTTCATTTGTAATAGATTTTTTTTTTCTAAAGAGACGGATAGATGACGTTAAGTAAAAAATAATCAAAACTTTATACATTTTATAAACACTTTCGATAACCTTTGAAATGTTAAAAGATTTTGATTTTCTGGATTCAAGATAGATAGAGGATAGATAGATAGATAGATAGATAGATAGATAGATATTGCAAGGAACTAGATAGATAGATAGATAGATAGATAGATAGATAGATAATTTATTATATATTCGGTTGAGTTAGCTCGGACATTCATGAGTTTATCACGCTAACCATCACCAACCTGTATCAAGGTCGGAAGGTCACTGGAATGTCATTCTCTGTCGTAACATAGCCGGTCAATGTAGGTAATTGCTGGGCAGTCAGCCTGTTCTGCGCCATAGCTACGTGTCCAAAACAGAATCAGTCGCAAATTCTTGTTTTGCTCGCCGGCAGTTTCTTGCAAAATCTCCTACTCTTTTAATTTGTACGCAATATTCCATTTTCTTTTTGTGGGAAAAAAACACAATGATTTGGACATTCTTGCTAAAATAAGAAAATTTTCGGATTTTGCCTAAACTATTCACAATTGAACAAAATTATTCTTTAATCTCTTTATTTTTTCTCAAAGTCTTGGTAAAAATCATTTTTGTTTTACCTCTGTCACCTGCTGCTCTTTCGAATTTATTCAATTTCCAGAAATTTGTTTTGTAGCGCTTAACTCTCTTCTTCTTCTTCTATGTACCCTGTCCCTTCAGGACGTAGGTGATCATGGCTTTCCACTTTTCTCTATTCCTGGTGGCTCTGAGTACGCCTTCTCCTGTTACACCATGCAATCCTCGTTCCGTCATCCACCTGATTAGGTCCTTCAAATATGTTATCCGTTGCTTTCCCCTATCTCTTTTCCCCTCTATCCGGCCTGTTACTATCAGATTCTCCAAGCCCTCTTTCCTCATTGCGTGTCCCAGGAACTACCTGATGGTCTCTACCTGATGCTCAGTATTAATTTCCTTTTTTTCCATCATTTCCAACGTGCTCGATCCATCTTATTCGCAACAGTCTTCTGTAGAACCACATTTCAGTTGCTTCAAGTTTTTCCTTCATCTTTGAGGATATTGTCCAGCATTCACTGCCATATTAAAGAACGGAAAACGCGTAGCAATCCAGTAATCTCTTCCTAGTTTCTAGCGAAATTCTCCTGTTTCTTAATACCTTACTCAACTTCTGGAATGTTTCCTTCGCCATGCCAATTCACCTTCGGATCTCTGTGTTGCACTTTCTGTCTTCTGTTATAACGCTTCCCAGGTATTTAAAATTTTGTACATACTTGATTCTGGTATCCCCGACCTGTATTTGGCATTTTGGTCCGCCCATTTTACTGATGATCATGCATTCGGTTTTTTGCAGTTTAACTCGGAGAATGTAATTATCAATTTTGACACACGATCCCCATTTTCAGTTACTGATTAGTACAATATAAAATCCAATAAAACTAAGATATTATTTGATAAGAAAACTTTTAATTGTTTTTAATAACAAAATGGGCACTATTTTCTTAAGAAATCATTTTTTTATGAATGATGGATTTTTGCCACAACTGTTTTCATTTTGAAAAAAAATTAATTAGAATTTTTTTAATCGTTTCACCCTAAGCACATAGGAGAGTAATAGTTTAAGCAGGAGGAGAGTGAAGAGAAAGACGAAACAATTACAGGGGGTGTCAGAAAAATGGAAAGAGAAGGATCGGAACACAGGAGTAAAGAGAGTTGCCAAGGTAAAGAGAAAGAAAAAGAATAAGATACTCGGGGTGATATAGAAAGAACTGGGGTCAAGTGGATAAGAGATAGGAATTGGCATTGCATTTAAATTCCTGGAGGTTGTAGCCGTCAGGAAAGCAAGTATACGGAAGGGAATTCCACAGGCGGGAAGTGCGAGAAAATAAGCTGATGGAGTAGAATTGTCGGCTGCATTTGATTAAATTAACTTTAAAACGGTGGGACTTTGTTGCCAGTTTGGTTGCACGAGTAAATTCTCATGTAGAGGGCACCAGTGAACCAAGTTTGTCGGAGCAGAAGCCATGAAAATATTTGTAGAAGAGCCATGAAAATATTTCTATGATTTTATAGTTTTTAAAAATGTTGTACTAATTTGTAGCAATCAATTCATATTAAATAAAATCTGGATTTACTAATCATAAATAGAATCGCTTACAACAATTCAGTTACCTTTTAAAAATAATTTTGAATTTATTTTCCCATGTGTTCAATTACACTAGATTGAATCAAATATTACTTACTTTTAGGCTAAAATATCGCAGAAAAGCTATTACAACACGAAAGTGTATTTTTATGAGGTGTTGACAGATCTATCGACAGCCTGATGTTTGCTAAATTAAAATGAGGAAGAGATAATTGTAATAAAATTGGATAACGAATACAATGTAAACGTTTTATATATATATATATATATATATATATATATATATATATATATATATATTAACACCTGGTAATCTTTTAAAAAATATTTTAAGTATTCCAGGATTTTATGGAATTTTAGCTTCCTTGGCTTTATAGTATTACTTTCAAAGACGCTTGTTTAGGAAATGTTAGAAAATTAGCAATAATTTTAATTTACTATTGTTACTGTCCTTATTTTCTGATAATATCATGTATGAATACTAAAAATCGGAAAATTTATACACAAACGAAAAAAACAAAGTCTTTTTTTAAAATACTGGTGTTGGCTGAATTCATTTCCATTTATAATTACTAAATACAATTTTACTTTATACCAATATCACCTAACCACTACAAGTTATTACAGAGGTTTAAAACATAAATTATTATATTTAGAACTTTAAGAAAATTCTATTTAAATAATGTATTAGTTTTATTGCATTTATTTATTTATTTTTTACATAAGTGATGTTCTGTAACAATGGTTCAGTTTTACCAAATAAAGATAAAAATAAAATATACTGATGATTTAAATTCTCCAAGAACTTGTGCTTATAACATTTTTCAACATAAAACTATACAAAAATGAATTTTATCGACATTTCATGGAATTAGGTGAGATGGGGGTTAAAAGATGTAAAATAAAAGATTATTTTTTCAATGATTTTCTCAAAAGTAAAAATTTCTAAAATAAATTAATTTATTTCTGAATAAGTCCTGAAAGTTTCATTAAAAACTGGCGAATATCGGAATGTTGCGAGAATTTTCAAATCATTTTATTTTTTATTACAAAAGGACGCTAAATTTGCCGTATGGTCGCCCGATTGACACAAAAAAAAAACCCCAAACTTTTGTAACCAAAATTTGAAGGTTTTAGAAAGGATTAAAAATATAATTTAATAATAAAAAATTAATTGATTTTTCCTCTTAAAAATCACAAAAACATTTTTATGATAAAAGTTTGGAGTATCGAGTAGGCTCACTTTTTCAACGAATCTATGGGGATGTGCGTTGTGGTGCAGTGGATATCGACTCGGAATTACAGATCGGGAAGCCGAATTCGAATTCCAATTGAATTCGTTGCATTCACTTGCGCAAAAATACCCTTGGGAAAGGTATTAATCCGTCTCTTCCCTCCAGTTATGGGTTAAATAATAGAACAAATGGGGATTTATAGCCTTGGCTGGCAACCAGTCTACCGTAGGAATCAATGGCAACTTACTGCGGGATAATCAGTGACTTTCGAGACATGATCGCCTAAAGCCTGTATCACGTATGGCACTTAACTGACTGAAGGGAATACCAACTATATATATATATATATATATAACCCGTGAGTGGTTAAATTAAGCAACCACCCTGTCTAATAAATAGATAGATATACTGATATTTGGATAGATTGATAGGAACAGGTTCAGGCCAATGTATAAATATGGACAGTATGAGATTACTCGATAGAAAAAAGAGAGATAAGTAAGGGTCAACCCCCCCCCCCCAAAAAAAAGATAAAAATTGTCTCAAATGCCAAAATCTGAGTTAATGCAAGCGGGGGCGGCGGAGAGATGAGGGTCACAAATCTCCTTAGATTTATTTGTGACTTTTTTTTTCTGTTTTTGCTCATACTTTTTTTTGTTACATTTTTTTTTTTCTGTTTTAGTTTTGATCAAACGAGCGTAACTAATAACTGACGCCGGACCCTGTTTTAATGCGTCTACTACTGATGGGCTTGATGCTGTGACTGGGAAACTTATTGTCATTTATTTATTTATTTATTCGTCATTTCGACCCTAAGAAGGGAGAGTCGGGTGTATTGAATAGCCTACGAACTTCCAAATCTATCTATCTACGCCTTTGCACCCTTTCACTCACAACAGCCACCACTCCGATGCTTAAATCTAATACTCCTACACGTTGCTCTAATCTTTATATGCAGGTATCTCCCGCCATTTTTTGAAAGTTCTACGCCATTTTGTTTTTTAAAAAAGACCTTACATTACGACATCTTTCACAATTCGAACTGATGTAAAACGAAGAAGCAATTATAATTAATTTATGAAATTTCCTTTGCTAACTGAAATTGTGCAAATCGAAGAAACAATTACCATTAATTAATTAATAAAAAAATAATAAAAACTCTGAATTAGAAAAGGTCTCTTCCGCTGTCTGTAATGATGTAAAGCGAAATAGTAGTTATAATTAATTTCTAAAAGACCGACTATTGCTATCTTAACTGGTGAAAATTAAACAAGCGTATTTACAAAAAAAAAAAAAAAAAAAAAAAAAAAAGCAAAAAAAGAAAAAAAAACAAATAAAACAGCACGTTCATACACACACGGAAAAAGGAAAATATTCAAATGTCTTTTAAATTTCTGGGGGTCGCTGAATTATATTAAGCTTTTCTACTTAAGATTAGTAAATATAGTCTGTGTTTAATAACGATATCACCTAACCGCTACAAATTAATATAGCATTTTCAAACGCTTAAACTTTTAAAAATGATCATATTTAAAATTTTACAAAAATGAAAATAATTCTTGCAAAATTCATTATTTATCGAAAAAACATTTTTCTTCAGAAAACAGTGACTATTATATATGTTCATACAAACAATTGCAATTCTTTTCTAATTAATGTCATAGACTTGTTGCATTTTTTTACGATTCAGAGCAGATTTTTGAAAACTGGGTTCTGTTTTACAATAAATAAACTAATAAATAAATAATAAGGATTTAAATTGTCTAAAAATATGCGTTTATAATTAATATAAAGCTTAAAAGAGACAAAAATGAATTTCTCTAAATTTCATAAAATTAAATATGTGGGGAGGGGTATAAGGTGTAAAAGGAAATATTTTTCCCCAAGATGTTTGAAAAAGATACATTTATAAAATAATTTCATTTATTTGTGAACAAGTTCTTAAAGTTCTTAAAATCCAACAATTATTTGATTTTTGTAGAAATTTTAAAACCAATGTTTATCACCGGTTATTAAAATTAAAATTAAAATTTATTCTACTAATTTATGGTACCCAGTTGACGAAAACAAAAAAATCCAAATGTTGAAGAATTTATATTTTCTTCAGTAATGAATTTGAACACTCTCGGCTACTGGCGTGCGTTTACATCGTGTATATAACACGCTAAAATCTACCTTCCTCAACCGAGCGCTCATAGCTTAGATGTAGAATTGCCGACTGATGTCAATTCGCTGACTAGAAGCAATCGGATGGACTGATGAACTGTGATACAGCAAAACAGAACTGTCTGCGGATGAATATGTTGAAGATTTATATAGAAATGATGTCGGATAAAAATCCATTTAAATTTCTATCTATTTATCACTTTACATCGATGTATCTACATCAGCTAGTTCTACCCATGACTCTATATTATATCAGGTGTTATTATGCAAGCTCATTGTTTACACAATATACTTTGTGTTTAGTTAAATTTCCAGAATATACATATATTGACATAATCATGTGAGTTTCAGTTTCTGATATCTGTACAAATTAAAAACGTTGATAATATCTTATTTTGGATGAGTTAATAAGCAATGCAACTTAAATTTTATTTAACCCTAAATGATACTGGCCATGTAAAACATGTATTTGATTAACACAGTATCTCATACTTTCCGAAATGGTACTTTCACAACTGAATAAATTTTTGGAATAACTTTTTACTCGTTTGAGTTTAGACTTTTCTTACGATATGTTGCAATCTTTATGTCTGAAAAGAAAACAATAAACATAAAAAAATTATGGGAAAGGGATATATATATATATATATATATATATATATATATATATATATATATCAAGAACAATTTTAAGGGAAAGAAGTATGATAAAGCAGGTAAAGTTTTACCTAATTAATTAACATACTTCCAATATATTGATGATGCTCTTTTAATATGCCCATATAGACTATCGGCCATAAATATTTGTTATGGATAATTCTAAATTATCACCAGACTAAATATGACAAAAATAGTTATTACATGGACAAATGGGAGACATATACATGTGTAAGATATCTTCAGGAGAAATAACTGTTTAACACGAGACAGTGAACGAGCTTTCCTAGCTGCAGACCTAACTATTGATTCAATATAATATTTCCACTTTGCTTTATGTTAGCTGAAAATGTTAACCGGAGACTGTGCAAGAAGTCACTTTTTGGAGGTTAGCATCAGCCATGCTGCTGGAAGCCAAATATGATTCTCTCAAAGAATATAGAGCAATTTCGTTTTGGATGGGCTAAATTGAACAACCCATTCATTACCCCAGTTAACAATAAATTTTTAGTAATTTTTTTAAATCACTTGTCCATTTGACCTTATCGTACCGATGAGACTTACAATTACGACAGCAGCAAGTAATTGTGTCATAAGCATAAATAACAAATTGAGAACTGGATGCTCGTTCACGAAAATTAAGAACAACGTAGGTATAAGTACAGAGCTTTGGAAAAATAACGCAAAAATAGTTAGAAGAGTGGTCGTTCAAAACAACTTTAATTTTGCATTTTTATAAGAAAGACTAAATTAGTTCAAAAGTTCGTACAGAAATGCCATAACCTTTCAAATTGTGAAAAAGACCAGCATACCAAACCCTCTCAAACGAGATATACAGAGCAACAACCCGAGTTTCACCATTCGTATGTAAAACTTGAGAGACTTTTTCATTTGCTATAGAAATAACCGCAGATATACTTAAAAATCTGTTATCATTATTTGCTATCAATAGTTAAATATCTGTAGGCGTAGGTAGGTTGTCCTAATGGGCATCGGAATATTGAAAACTATCGTAATAATTGATGTTTTTCATATTTTTCATTTGCTTTTTATTTTTTTCTTAACTTAGATTAACATAGGAAGATTATTTCTGAAAAAAATAACAACTGAGCAAAAAAGTAAAATATTGAAATTTTATATTGAATTTAAGCAAAATTTTATTTACCTCATAATTTTGAGAAATTTGGAAATTTTATAGCCACAAATTTTTCCTGATACGACGCCACCCGATTATTTTCATTAGGGTTTCTTTAATGAGGGTTTATACGTAAAATTCGCAGACAATTCAATAACTATTAGATTATTAAACAATGTAATGGAGAAAGCCAAGTAAAAAAACAGTGGTAAATTTTGAAATTCGTGAGACAACCGTTGAAAACTGGGGGCAAATGATGTAACTGAAAAATTCCGGAAGAATTTCTGCAGATTTCGTCAATCCCCACGTCGGATATTCTTTTTTGAAAAGTACGATGACTTGACACTTAAAATCAGTGAGTTATTTAGCCATACAAAAAAGGCAGGACGAAAGACGAAAGATATCTGCAAATAACCTTTAAATGACAAGTCACAAGATCGATCAGGAATTAAGCAATCATAAAAGAGCCAATCAGAATTAAGTAATTACGCGAGAGTCGAATGATTATTCAAGGTCATGAATATTGAAAAAAATTATTCAAGTCTTATTCAAGGTCAATTATTCCTGAAAGATAAAACGCTGATAGTAAATTTGCCGCATTTTTTTAGACACTCTGTAGAAAGAACGCGTTTATTTGACGTAGAAAACGGAAGATATTGAAGAATATTTTTTTATAATTAAATAGGAATAAATTTCTACTATTTGAATTTTTATTCTGTATAAAACTATTTTTGAATAATAAAAATTGAGTTGAAACTGCTAGATTTTTAAAACGCGGAGGTGACTTCTGGGATACCTTTTATAAAAAGATGTTTTTCTTTCTCAAAAAAAAAAAGAAGAAAAAATAAAAACGGGAAACAAAACATCTGGTAATATACGCAAGAAACAACATCCTCAAAAACTCTATGAACAATAATAGAAAAGAAATTCCTATATTTCATGGTAAAATGATTTCGAGTTATGCGCAAGTTTTACGTCAAGCCACTCATCAGGGTCAGATGTTCGCTAAATCTTTTGAATATATATATATATATATATATAGAGTTAAACCTGGTCGCATACGACAGGTGGTCGCTCACTAAAAGCTCATAGTCATTTACGCCAGGAACGTATATTACACTCAACACAATGTACATATTAAAATTTTACCATGTAATCTGGTATCATACTGAAATCTTTCAAAACTGACAGGAATTCAGTCAGTTAAGTGCCATACGTGATACACACTTGGGCGATCATGTCTCGAAAGAGACATGACTGACTGGGCAGAAGATTGTCCCGTAGTAGGTTGCCATTGCTTTCTGCAGTAGACTGGTTGCCGACCAAGGCTATAGAAACCAATCTGTCCTGCTATTTAACCCATAACTAGAAGGAAGAGACGGATTAATACCTTTCCCAAGGGTATTTGCGCGTAAGTGAATACAATCGATTCAACTGGAATTCGAACTCGGCTCCCGGTTTCTCGTTCCGAGCCGATATCCACTGTACCACAACGCACATCCTATAGACCTTAAATTTCACAAATGAAATGCCTATCATGATTAGTCAAGGTCATGAATATTAAAAAAAATTATTCAAGTTTTATTCAAGGTCAATTATTCCTGAAAGATAAAACGCTGATTATAAATTTGCCCCTTTTTTTATTGGACACTCTGTAGAAAGAACGCCTTTGTTTGACGTAGAAAATGAATGATATTGAAGAATAATTTTTTTATAATTAAATAGGAATAAATTTCTAGTATTTGAATTTTTATTCTGTATAAAACTATTTTTGAAGAATACTGAAATCTTTCAAAACTGACAGGAATTCAGTCAGTTAAGTGCCATACATGATACACACTTGGGCGATCATGTCTCGAAAGAGACATGACTGACTGGGCAAAAGATTATCCTAAAAAAAAAAGAAAATTTATAGTCACAAATAATCTTCCTATGTTAATCTAAGTTAAGAAAAAAATAAAAAAGCAAAAGAAAAATATGAAAAACATCAAGATCTTTTAAGTATTTAGAAGCAGGTATATTAATTATTAATTTATTGAATATGCTTATGTATTTAGCACATTTGTGACAGAAATTCTGATATTACAATATGTTAATGCTTATAATATTTACGTATTTTAATATGTGTCTAATTATATATCGATATATTTCTGAGATGAGGTATTTATATTGTTCAAATTTTGGATAAAACATGGCTTTGTGGATAAAAGCGTTGGTTGGATCTAGTGACATGACCGAAAGAATTGTGAGTTCAATACCTGGTGACAGCAGTGCCTAACATAAAACTTAGAGAGTTGCGTTAAAGGCAGATTTAAAACATCCGCAGCATGCATGACCCATGGAACAAGGTCAATCTACCCCGGTGATCGAAATAAAGGGTTCGGTTCGAAATTTCAATCACTTGAAGAAGATCAAAGTGTACAACGGCTGAAACATCGTAAATAAAAACAATAAAGATGAGGATATCAGTTTAAACAAATCATATATATAGTGAAACCTGGTCGCATACGGCAGGTGGTCGCTCACTAAAAGCTCATAGTCATGGCCTATTTACGCCAGGAACGTATATTAAACTCATCAGAATGTATATATTAAAATTTTACCATGTAATCTGGTAATAAATAAACAAGAACATAAGAAAATGGCCTAACTTTAAAGAAATTTATTCAGCATAATTCATTTTAGAATTTTAAAAATCGTATTTACAACGGTCAACAAGAGACCAAAATATTTATTCACAAAAAATTCAGTTTTTTTCTTAGAAGTGAGTAATAGCAAAAGAGAATCTGCGATAATACATGAAAAAAAATTACAAAAAACTGACAGCGATAGTGAGTGGGGGTAGAGAAACAAAGAGACAGAGAGAGATATACACAGATAGAAATAGAGTTGATAGATACACAAAAAAATAAAGGAACAAAAGAGATAGACATTTGAGAAAGGGACATAATTTTGATTTTCTCAATCCCTGAATTTATCCAAGTCAGTACAGAGACTGCGATAAATCCCTTGAACATGTCAAATGCAATACATGTTGCAAACTCAGGCAATGTACATTTCAACAAGAAATAACATTTTGATACAACACTACAATAACAAAACAATGAGGAAGTGTTCCTGACTTAGATCAAAGCAAAATGAAATTAGTTTCTCTTAATTTAGAAGTACGACCAAAAATGGATTTTTTTTTAAAGCGGTCGCTTGATCAGTGATTTTCACTCGTTGTTGTTAGTCTCTGGTCGCGTTCTGGAGGTGGTCGCTAATTAAGGGTCAATTAACTTTAGCAAATCGTCCGTACTTAAAAAACGATGGTTAACAACAGGTGATCGGTGACTAAGTGGGTCGCATAAGGCAGGTTCCACTATATATATATATATCATATATAAAAAATGACAGACAAGGTATTATCATAAAGTTTTTTATATAATTTTTCATGTGTTCGTATAATTTTTTATTTTCGGAACTCAAATGATATATGTAAATTATATTATGACGAGAGGTTTGACATAGCACGTTTCCCACAAGAGTCCCATCCGATCTCATTTAAACAGACATCGAAATCTTCCAGGACCTGCCCGTGATATCTTTGTTGATAATACGTACATAATAGAAAAAAATTAAAAATAATGGAGGCATGACTAATAAAAAAGAAAAATCATACACTTAATAACATCAATTATGAACACGCTAACAATGTGCTTAACGAGTTTAGAAGTTAACATACACAAAACTCTACGTGCATAAACTTTACACATGTTTATTTACAAGTAAAACAAAATTAATTCTTGATAATGACCAAAAGTATAGCCGAAAGCGCTTGAAAGTACAAAAGCATTGGACAGTTCTTATATAATTTGAGTTCCAAAAAGAAAAAAATATATACGAACACATGAAAAAATATATATAAAAACTTAATAATAACTTGTTTGTTATTTTTAATGAAACCCTGTATGAAAGATAAAATATTATGCAAATACACAATAATATAATATAATATAATATAATATAATATAATAATTAATAAATATACATATAATCTACATCTATATCACAACTCGGAGTTTCATGTGTTATGCAATAATCAGGTGCATATTATGATTTGAACTAAAACTTAATCATGAAAATTTAAAAGTTAAATTAATTAAAACTTAAATTAATAGGTCGAATGTTTAAAGTCAGATGCTATATGTTTTTTGACTATGTGTCAAGAGGGATAAATAAAGTAAAAAAAGATCTTCATACAAGAATCTGTGTTAATCCGGAGTCAACGTATTTGAGCAGATATTTATTTCTATGCTTGCTTGAAATCCTCAATTCACTTCTTTTGTTTAGTAAATTTAGCATTATATACTTAATTTAATTCAAAATTAATAATATATATTTGATAGCTCTGTTATATGACATTCAACACTATTTTATTTCCACCAGAAAAATATTTATATATGTTCTTTTAATTGCGTTTATATGCATATATATATATATATATATATATATATATATAAATGCATATAGAGCAAATATAAGAAAAATTAAGGCAGACACGTTATTTCATGGGCCTATTTCAGGCGAACCATCAGCTTCTGTATTTATTGTACAAAGGATTTTAAAATCCTTTCTACAATAAAGACGGCAGCTGATGATGGTTCGCCTGAAATAGGCCTAAACTTTCGATTTACCATGAAATAATGTGTCTGCTTTAATTTTTCTTAATATATATATATATATATATATATATATATATATATATGATAGAAAAGAATATTCTATATTTCATGTGTTCGTATTATTTTCTTCTTTTCGGAACTCAAATTGTATATATAAATTATGTTATGAAGAAAAGATAGACATTGCACCTTCCCCACAAGAGTTCCATCCGATCTCATTTAAACCCACATCGAGATCATCTAAGACCTATCCGTGGTATACATGTTGATAGTACATGCACAATAGCATCATCCACATGCAAAAGAAGATTACAAAATATTGAAGGCATTACTAATAAAAAAAAAGAAATCCTACACTTAAAAACATCAATTATAAACATGGTAACAATGTGTTGTTACTGATTATTTACGATAAATGTTGTTACGAAAATGTGTGCCAATCAGCAGGATTCGAACCTGGGACCCTATCAACATAGGGAGAGTCACTAATTGATCTAAGTTTATAGGGGTCAAAGGTTCGAATTCTGCCGAGTAACACATAATTGTAACAAAATTTATCATTTATCAAAATTTATCATAAATAAGTAGGACGGTATAAATAAATATATAAATATACTGTTTGATTAAAAACAAACTACCTACTCAAATACGAGCATCGTTCAAATTGTTCAAACAAATAATTTAAATATATTGGTTGTTAAAACCATTTGATTAATCTTCGGTATTTTCCTCAACAATATATATATATATAAATGAATTAAAACAAAAGATAGCAATTTTCTTTGCCGACGCGTTTTATTTAATAAATAGAAGTGAAAATGTGAGTTTTTCAAAATTTACATATTTAAGAACTCTCATGAATATGATTCAGTCTAATAGAAAGGCAAACTATGGAGGATGACTATTTACGCTCTCACACCCTGGAAAAATGATAGACTTTGAAAAAACAATAGCTACTCTAGCATCTACGCATCGCTCATTCAGTAATGAATTAGAGCACTGGCTATTGGCGTATGATACATCGTACGCTAAAAGTCTGCCTCCTTCTTCCGAGCGCCCATAGCTCAGCTGTAGAATCGCCGACTGACGCCAATTCGGTCGGGTTTCAATCCTGGGTTAAAAGCAATCGGATGTCTATTCGTGCTGATGAGCTGTGATACAGCGAAACAGATCTGTTTGCGGATGACTATATATATATATTTAATCTTACGAATGACAAATTTATTAAAAAGAAAATACTTTACTAAACGGGAATATATATATATATATATATTTTTTTTTCATCATTTCACCCCAAGCAAAGCATTCCACTGCCACTATTGTGCTTGGGGCTACATAGAGGGAGGTAAATAGGAAGAGTGGTTAGATATAGGAAATGTCAGAAGGGGGGTGATAGATAGTTGGGTGGGTGGGAAGAGTGTTTGAAAGAATGGAAGTTAGTTTGTTAGGAGGTGTCTATTGACCTTACATTTAAACTCCTGGAGATTGTAGCCGTCGGAGAAGCAGTCATGTGGAAGTGAATTCCACAGTCGGGAAGTGCAAGAAAAGAAACTGTTGGAGTAGAAGTTGCGGTTGCATTTTATCTGTTTCACTGTAAAAGGGTGGGATCTAGTTGCTAATCTAGTATCTCGTGCAAATTCGAACCTAGGAGGCACCAGTGATCTAAGTTCATATATATATTATTGTATGTGTGTGTGTGTCGGCGTGCGGAGCAGTTCGCTGTAGTCTAATTGTTAGCACGCCCATCTCGCTAGGTCAATTATGAATGAGTAGTGAGTTCGATCTTCACTGAGTGCTCCATTTTTGGGCCTTGTGCCACATCCGAGCTACGCTTAGTAAAAGCTTGTGTGTGTGAGTGCATGTGCGTGTGTTCCGCGAGTACCAGTAGTTTTTACAAATGACAAATATTTCCATGAAAAAACAAAAACAAAAGAAAACACGTAAAAAGCTCTCAAAGAAAGCATACAGAGTAAAAGAGAATATAACGAAACGTAAAAAAGGTCATGAACCTTGTCTATTGAACCTCAAATAAGCCGAGTTATGGCCGCTCTTTTCCCGGTGGCTGGTTGGACCGCGGCGATTCTTCAATCGTTTGAGGAAAAAAAACGTAATAAACGGAATCGCATTAAATCGACTTTGATGGCTGATCTGCGCCAGCAAATATTTGCTTATCAAGTACTTTTTTTTTCTGGTGGGGTTATCCCTCTCTTTCGGTCTCATTCTCTTTCTCCACTAATATTTTCTCTTTGAATCCCTCTCTTTATCTCTCTTTTAAAAAGAGAGGGAGAGATGGAGAAGTGGGGAGGAAGGAAGGGAGAGGGAAATGGCGAATAAACACTTGAAATATTCAGAAAAATTTCCCGCTCTTTATAAGATTACGTCGCCTGGACAACTGGAACAGACCAGAGTTTGACGCGAAAGGAGAAAAGTACAATTCAAAGACAAATTTTTATTCCCGAACTTTTTTAAAATTTACTTTTTCATTTGTTGATCTCATTTTGAAGACGATTTTTTAAACGTATTTTTTACTTTATAGGAATCATTTACTTTTTTTTCTTTCCATATTAACAAATGGCAGAAGTCTCTGTTCTTTCTTTGTCGTTTTTTAACCCGGGTTTGGATTGTGTTGTTATTAATTTCCTTAAATTTTGTCACCGTCTTTATCCCATTATTTTTTTCTTTTCTATTGTAAACATGGCTTCATTTCTTATTTGTTTTTTCTTTTCTTTCTTCTTCCTTTCGATGGAAGCACTATTCATTCTTTCTCTTTTCTCATTCTTTTACTTTCATTCTTTGGAAGAATTATTATTTCTTTCTTTCTATGGAAGCATTATCCATTCTTCCTTTCTCACTATTGAATCATTATTTTTCATTTCATGGAAGCATTATTCTTTCTTTCTTTCTTTCTTTCTTTCTAGGGAAGCAGTATTCGTTCTTTCTCTTTCTTTCTTTCTTCCTTCTCTTTTTCTTCTTTCGTTTATAAATCATCCTCCTATATTTCTTTGTTTCTTTCTTTCTATAGAAACATCCTTTCTATCTACTTTTTAGTTTGTTTGTTTGTTTCTTTCTATGAATACATCATTCTTCAATTTATGAACGAGTAATTCTTTCTTTCTTTTGATGGAAGAATTATTATTTGTTTTTCTTTCTTTCTTTCTTCTATAGAATCATCATAGTTTCTTTCATTATTTTTCCTTCATTATTATTGTGCAAGCATCATTTTTCTTTCTTTCTTTTCCCATCCTCCATATATTCAGTTTTTTCTTTCAATAACAGAAAGAAAATAATTCGTGCATAATTCTTTCTTTCTTTCTTTCTTTCTTTCTTTCTTTCTTTCTAGGGAAGCAGTATTCATTATTTTTCCTTCATTATTATCGTGCAAGCATCATTTTTCTTTATTTCTAAGGAAGCAGTATTCGTTCTTTCTCTTTCTTTCTTCCTTCTCTTTTTCTTCTTTCGTTTATAAATCATCCTTCTATATTTCTTTGTTTCTTTCTTGGTATAGAAGTATTCTTATTTCTTTTTTCTATAGAAACATCCTTTGTATCTACTTTTTTGTTTGTTTATTTGTTTATTTGTTTGTTTGTTTCTTTCTTTCTATGGATACATCATTCTTCAATTTATGAACGAGTAATTCTTTCTTTCTTTCTTTCTTTTAAAAACAGATCTTTTTTAAAATTCACTTTTTTTTGGTTATTCTTGCAGATATCTGAATGATTATTTTCTTCCCTTTAACAAATTCTTTCGATTTTCCCTTTTGTCGATTTAAATTTTCTTTATTCTCTTTTTTCTTCATAAAAAGTTAGATTTAATTTTATTTTTTCCATCTGCCGCGACTGTTTCTTTATTCTTTTTTTTTTGGTCTTTCCTTACATTTCCTTCATGTTTACTTCTTTTCTTTTCTTTATTTTTACTTCCGCTTCTTTCTTTCAATGTGACTCTTTCTGTTCCTTGTTTTGTTTGATATTTTCATTTTATCTTTCTTTTTTTCCCTTTTTGTTTCTTCTTTTTCTTCTTCTCTTTTGATATCATTTTTCTAATATTTTTTTTTGTATTAGCACATGTGGAAAATTCAGAAATATAAAGATTTAATTTTTAGATTTTTTCCATTTCGTCAAAATTGCTCAATGTTTTAAACGCGTTAAAATATGCAAAAATCACTACGCACAGAATCAGAATTCCCCAAATTAATATTTCTAATAAAAATGCCGAACGTATTAAGAAAATGTAATCAATGAATATATTAAGTTCCTTGCTGGCTGCCCCATTTGGTGGCATTAAGCAAAACTAATTTAATCATGGTTAGAAATGAATTAATGCATTTGGTTGATGTAAAGATTAGAAGGATTGTTTGTTAACAAAAGCATTTTATTCATACTATTTATTATCATTATTCAAATATCAAAATATTTTCCCTGGCATTTTCTGAATTTATCCCACCTTCAGCTAAAAGTTGTATTTCATGGTAAAAGAAAATAAAACACACACACACACACACATATATATATATATATATATACCTTATTCAGCAGTGATAATGGAATGTCGAAAGTTTTTTTTATAAAAGCAATACATAGACGCTTACTTGATTTCCAGTCGCGCTCAACACATTCCTACTCGTATTCAACACGACACAAAAACGCATCTGATACAGTCTAACATGAATAGAAAATAACAACATCCCAAAATATACCCCCATGAAAATGGCTATAGAAGTGGTCAAAAACACTTGTGAGAATGGACAAAAAAAATTGAATTTGACTTTCCTTGGATTTTTATATTCAGCAAAACATGCTTAAAAGAAAAGAAACTGCCCATATCTATCTATCTATCTATCTATCTCTCTCTCTCTCTCTCTATATATATATATATATATATATATATATATATAGAGAGAGAGAGAGAGAGAGAGAGAGAGGGAGACAGAGAAAGACGGTAGAAACCTGGGTTGCGTAATAACCCGTTTACAAATGAATATATGTGTGTGTGTGTGTGTGTGTGTGTGTGTGTGTGTGTCAAGTCTCTAAAAGTTAGATTTCTATTTCGCAAACAGGTGAAGCAATAAAACGATGTTAATAAAAAAGTGTATTTCTATATAAAGTGCGAGATGTGTAAATTGTCGCCATTTTTTGTTTTGTCTTTTATTTTCATTCTACATAGTAAAATAGGGTCAGTTGAGTACCGTTTGTTAGAAAAAGAGTGCCATGACGAAATTAACTCAGATGGAAATTTGGAAACAGCATGCTACACTGATTGGCATTTACACCAGAAGTTCTAATACGAACATTTCAGAATGCTTGGGTGTCAACCTGTGGGCAATGCAAAATAGTTGGATGAGTCTAATGGTGATTATGAACGTACGGAGGCTAGGAAAACTCACTCTGATCGTTCATGATAGAAAAAAATTTGTTGATGTGGGCCTTAAACTCAACTCATCCAGTAAGTTGAGAAGATAGTGCTGTCCTGGGTCAAGAGAGTGGCTGCTAGAAGACCCTGTGTCTAGCAACAGGATGCTGTACCATATCACACAATCAGGAGAAGCTTATTATAAGTAGGGCGAAGTTGAGTGAGAGACCAACAAACTCCCTGTAACACTAAAAATGAACTGAAGGCAAGGATTATGACAACATTCACTAACTTAATCAAGGAGACAGTCCAGAAAAGTTAAAAGAGTTTCTGAAATCACCTGGAGGCTGTAGATGAAGCCAAGGGGGATTTTACTGAATAAACTTATTCTTTTGTTTCAAGATAATTTTTTCGTTTGTAAATTTGGTAAATATAACGGCTAAAATGAGTTGTAAGTGTTGCTTTTATTTTTTCATAATGTTGACAACAATTTATTCATATCACACTATATATATATATATACACACACACACACACACACACACACACACACATATATATTATAAATTGTAGTTTCGAACATGTACGAATTACAATCTACTACAAAGTGTACATTTTGTTTCGACATTAAAAGGACAACGTCTTATCAGTTAGTAAACGCTATAAGACATTGTTCTATCAATGTCGAAACCAAATGTATCCTTTGTAGTAGATTGTAATTTGTACATGTTCTACACTACAATTTATAATTAATAATCATAGCTTTATTTCTATATTGAGCACTGTTTTAAACTAATGCTTTGAACGTTGTTAATATTTTTTCATTCCTTATTCACTTGGATATATATATATATATATATATATATTGTCATTCGCAGACAGATCTGCTTCGCCGTATCACAGCTCATCAGTACGGTTAGACTCCGATTGCTTTTTTACCCAGGATTGAAAGCCGACCGAAATGGCGTCAGTCGGCGATTATATATATATATATATATATATATATATATATATATATATATATATATATATACAAACAGTTATGTATGACTGACAAGGCACATCTTTATTGTTTCGTCTCCGATACAGATATCTACGATTTCAACTTATTGAATGTAAAAATTCTTCGAATGTTTGTTTTCCTATTTACATATTAGAAAAATTATTAGAATTATTTTCAATCATTTTTAATTAAGTATTTATCAGCGTGGGAATTCTGGCCAAATACACCTACACGCGCATTCGAGCACTCATACACACACGCGTGTACGCGCACAAACACGAGTGCGTGGAGTGCGTGGTGTGTGTGTGTGTTATGTGTGTGTGTGTGTGTGTGTGTGTGTGTGTGTGTGTGTGTGTGTTTTGCTCAACGCAGTGGTTTGGCCATAATTTTGATTTAACAAATACTACTATAATGAAAAGAGAATGCAATTTACCACGATTCTTCTCTTTTGTCATTTTTACTTAAAATTGTTCTTGATATATCTATCTATATATATATATATATATATATATATATATATGTAGTAAGAAAGTGACAGAACTCGTAGATTTTAAACCGATTGTTCAAGCTTTAACTTTTATAAAGAGTGCTCGATACAGAGTAAAGCTTTATATTGAAATAATTGTTTTCATGTTTTCATGTTTCGGATCACAACAGCTCCTCTTCGGGTGATGCTCCGAGGCATGAAAATTTTTGTATTGTGATACTATGCTTTTATAAACCATTGTAACAATTATCACTATATATATATATATATATATATATATATATATATATATATATATATATATATATATTACGGAAATTAACGAAGTTTAACGAAATGGTTATAAACAACCAACAATTTGAAATTATTTGTTTGAAAATTATTTTGGAGCGAGACTTGTATTTAAGTAGATATTTTGTTTATAATCAAACAATATATATATACATACACACACACACACACACACACACACACACACACACACACACACACACACACACACACACACACACATATATATATATATATATATATATTTCTACCGGCCTGATTATTTACGATAAATTTTTGTTACGAAAATATATGTCATTCAGCAGGATTCGAACTTGTGGTCGAGAGATCTAAAACGCGCCAGATCAATTGATGCCTTCTCCTATGTTGATAGGGGTCGCAGGTTCGAATCCTGCCGAATGACACACAGTTTTGTAACAAAAATTTATCGTAAATAATCAGGCCAGTAGAAATAAATAAATATACTGTTTGATTATAAACAGAATATCTATTTAAATACAACTATCAATGAAAAATAATGTTCAAACAAATAATTTATATATATATATATATATATATATATATATATATATAGAGAGAGAGAGAGAGAGAGAGAGAGAGAGAGAGAGACCGCCAAAAATGTTTACACAATTCAGGAAAAGAAAAATTCTAGAGATATTCCATTATTAAATTTATTCAAACATCACGAGAGTAATACAAGTTAACTTGGGATTCTGAAATCATAAGAGATCTTCAAAATGGTGGCATTTCGCTTCCAGATATTTATTAACACGGCGAACTCCTGCTTTGTTAATGTTGGTCAAAGTGTCCAGTTAGATTACATCACATGCATTTTCAGTTTCCTGTCTAAGGGTCATCAATATAGACGTTTTTGGGTTTTTTTTTTCAACACACAATATCATTTAGGGTTTCCATGGGTAAAAGTCTTGCAATTGTTAAATCAGGAAAATATCTTACTGCAGCAATGTTTTATCGCAATTTGATAAAACAAAGAAAGGCAAGTTTTTTTTTCTTTTTATCAAGTGCGTATACGTTATATATGTTTACACACAGACAGACACAGATACAGACACACTCAGACACACACACACATATATATATATATTTATATATGTATATATATGTGTGTGTCTGAGTGCGTCTGTGTGTGTGTCTGTGTGTGTGTAAACATGTGTGTGTGTCTGAGTGTGTCTGTGTGTGTTTCTCAGTGTGTCTGTGTATGTGTAAATATATATAACGTATACGCACTTGATAAAAAAAAACTTGCCTTTCTTTGCTTTATCAAATTTGGCTTATCAAATATATATATATATAAATAAATATATGTAAATAATATATGTATATATCAGTCAGTTAAATGCCATACGTGTGTTTACATTTATTACAGTATTTACATTATTCGGACTATTGTCCTCAGTCAGTTAAGTGCCATACGTGATACACGCTTGGGCGATCATGACTCGAAAGAGACATGACTGACTGGGCAGAAGATTATCCCGCAGTTGGTTGCCATTGCTTTCTGCTGTAGACTGATTGCCGACCAAGGCTACAGAACCCAATCTGTCCTGTTATTTAACTCATAACTGGAGGGAAGAGACGGATTAATACTTGCCCAAGAGTATTTGCGCGCAAGTGAATGCAAAGAATACGACTGGAATTCGAACACGGCTTATATATATATATATATATATATATATATATATGTGTGTGTGTGTGTGTGTGTGTGTGTGTGTGTGTGTGTGTGTGTGTGTGTGTGTGCATTGTCATGGGATTAGTGGTTAGTTCCATCTCCGCATCAACGTAATGTGGTAACAATTTGGCAAGTGCTCGGAAATGACCGATTGGGCTCACGGTTTGGTCTCCAGAATTCTCCTTAAAGTAATTATAGACAATTGAATGACACGCTGCATTATCATGCTTGAATAACGCATATTGTGGTATACAGATCATTGAATTGACACAAATGAACTTAGAACAGTGTAATCTAGCGGTATTCACTCAATGACGTGTTTAGGTAAATAAACAGCCCTTAACTGATGCATCGTGAACACACCAAACGCCATTTTGGAACCTCTACTAGCCAGCACAATGTCTTTTAGGGTCCATGACCTCATTGGTCTGCAACGCAAATAAATCTTACCCTCATCTCGAAACAACTGAAATCACGACTTACCGAACCACGTCACACGAATGCCGTTGCTTCAATGTTCAGTTAGTGACATTACATCTAGATTTGTCCGATGTATTAGCGCGAACAATGACATTTTGGTGGATCTGTCACTTTCATATTTCAAAGAAGCTAAAGAACGCGTAACTTTGTGGATATAAATCTGTTACCTCTTGTATTGAATGTAGATGCGATTTGAGCCAGACTCGCTTGTCTTGGAGCTTACACAATTCTAGCCAAAAGCTTCTGCTTACAATGATTAAGGATACATGATCGACTACTTCGTTGTCAACGATGGGAGATAATAAGAGAAATTTGAAAAAAGGCAAAATAATAATGATAATAATAATAATGATGGACACAAGATCTAAAAAAATATACACATGTACAAAACAATTTTCTTTGAAATATTTCTTCAAAAAGTCCGAATTTTAATAAGTTGTGATAAGAAACAAGTGTTTTCTGAGAATTTCAAAATTTTTCTCATCATGATTCTCTAAGAGCATCATAATATAAAATCGTTATTATTATGTTGTCATTTTTTATCATATTTACATTTCTGCTATGGTCGCACTACCTACCAAATCTGAGGGAAGACCTAAGGCAGGTCGTGGTGTATTGTTATGACTCCATTTCATGATTTTTCTATCTCCTCTAACATCCCTAGCATTACATAGACAAAGTTCTCCTTAGTGTGTGGGCTGTAATTAATAAGACAATTTTTGTATATCTCTTAAGTTGGGGTTTCCAGGGATTCTTTCAATGTGTTGTTTTGTTTCATTTTTTATCATTCCAAGTGCACCTTCTGTCACTGGCACGATTCTTGTTTTCAATTTCCACATTTTTTCTTTTTCAATTTCCAGGTCTTTATATATTGACAGTTTTTCGAATTCCTTGGCTGCTATGTTACAATCTGCTGGACATGCCATATCAATTGATGAGCAAGTCGTTTTTCTTTTTGATATGTAACAATAATGTCCGGTCTATTTGCTTTAATTTTTCTGTCTGTGTAGATGGTGTAATCCCATAGAATGGTGACATCTTCTATTTCTGTAACCGGAGCTTGGTGGTGCTCATACCAGTGTTTGTTTACATATTTTCCATAGTGTTTGCACATTGTTTAATGTAAATATTGCCCCACTCTATCGTGACAATTTTTTATTCATATGGAGCTTGTACAGACCATCCTGGGATCTGATGGTCTATTGTTTCTTGGTATTTATCGCAAAATCTCATTTTGGATCCACATTATTATGTATAATATTTGCCTGAAAGTTCCTAGTGAAAAGACTTTGATCTTGCGCAGCAAGAATAAAGCCTTCAGTTTCAAACTTTAATCCAGATGCACGTGACCATCGATGAGTATTAACTTTATCAACATTGGATTTATTGGCACGTTCTGGTTATTGGTCATGCAGAGGTTTGTCTTGCCAACGTTGTTTCATCTGTTCAAGAGCTTTATCTTTGGCTTTCTTTTTCATATTATTGCTGCAATAGTTGGTTCTTGGCTTCCGTTTTGCTTTTCTGCAGAATCTACTAAATGTAAATCTTGTTTGTATTTACCGCCTTCTTTCATTAGTGAATATTATTATTATTATTGAATTATTATTATTATTATTATTATGTCATTTTTCATCATATTTTGATTTCTGCTATGGTCGCACTACCAACCAAGTCTGCGGGAAGACCTAAGGCAGTTATTATGACTCCATTTCATGCTTTTTTCTATCTTCCCCATCACCACTATCGTTACATAGGCAACGTTCTTCTTACTGTGTGGACTGTAATTAATAAGACAATTTTTGTATATCTCTTAAGTTGGGTTTCCAGGGATCTTTAAATGTGTTGTTTTGTTCCATTTTTTATCATTCCAAGTGCACCTAGTATCACTGGCACAACTCTTGTTTTCAATTTCCACAATTTTTCTATTTCAATTTCCAAGTTTTTATATTTTGACAGTTTTTCAAATTCCTTGGTTGCTATGTTACAATCCGCTGGACAAGCCATATCAATTAATAGGCAATTTATTATTATTATTATTATTATTATTATTATTATTATTATTATTATTATTTCCTTGGATTTCTGTTGTATATAAATTTACGTCCAGGACCAAATCAGAGAGCAAATGTCATAAATGGCTTCATGACATTTCCCTCACAAAAAACAAAAAAGAGAAAACAAAACACCTAAGATCACGCATATTTTGCATAAATAACGCTCTTGTAATATCATTGATGTGTCACAGTTTTTACAATTTAACTTTAATGTCATTGTATTTTGATAGTTTTTGAAGATTATGTTCACCTGTACTTGTAATCGTTTGTCTTGTAATAACCGATGATCTAGAGCAAGTGGAAGGATGTGATTTTTTGTGTTCATTTAATAACTACCCAAAACTATTAACAAAATACTTAAATGGACAAAGCTCTACTCAAGATATGGATTGTGATTGTTTAAAAAAATATCTGTTGCATTTCTTGGGGAGATAATGAGTCGGGGATTTTGTTGATTTGATCTTGAATTTCTTTATAAAACCCAAAGCTCCAACCACATCAGAAAGATTTGTTTAATCCACCCCAAGCAAGGCGGTACACCGCTGATGTGCAGGGGGCTACATAAGAGAGTTAAGAGTTTAGACGGAAGGAGTGAAGAAGTGAAGACAAAGACGAACCAGCTACAGGGGGTGAAAGAAAAAGGGGAAGAGAAGGATGTGGACACAGGAGTGAAGACAGTTATGAAGGTAGAGAGAAGAGAGAGAAAAGAACAAGATACTCAGGGTGATATGGAAAGGACTGGAGTTAAGTGAATAAGAGATGGGAATTGACTTTGCATTTAAATTTTTGTAGGTTGTAGCCGTCAATAAAGCAAGTATATGGAAGGGAGTTCCACAGGCGGGAAGCGCGAGAAAAGAAGCTGATGGAATAGAATTGTCACCTGCATTTAGTTGATCTAACTGTAAAAAGGTGAAATCTTGTTGCCAGTCTGGTTGCCCGTGTAAATTCTTGTGGAGGGGGCACCAGTGACCTAAGTTCGTCAGAGCAGAAGCTACGAAAATATTTATAGAAGAGAGAGAGGGAAGTCATATCTTGCCGATGAGAAAGTGCCTGGAGTCGAGCTGCCAGGTTGGGACCAATGACATTATAGATTCTCCTTTTGAGCCTGACGAGAACACTGAGACGAACAGCAGGGGCGCCTGGCCATATATGACAACAGTATTCCATGCACGGTCGAACGGTTGATCTGTATATGTGCAAGATGGATTCAGGCGGAAAAACTTTCTGGCCCGACACAGTAACCTAACCTTCCTAGCAGTGGATTTAGCTATTGATTCAATGTGATGGTTGCAATTGAGGTCGGAATTTTTATATGTTCATTTATTTCTATTTCCATCTCCAGGTATTATTGTTATTTCTTTCTTTTTCAAATTTCTTCTATCGTTCTACTATACTTAGATTCAATAAGAAAAATTCCTGGACTCTCCTTCATCTATCTATCTATCTATCTATGGTGATATGGTTAAATTGTAACAATTGTGTTGTTAGTGTTTGATTTTGTTGACTGCCTGCAAAATATAGTAGGGTCAGTTGGGCACCATCTGTGAAAAAAAGCATCTTGAGTGAATTCACTCCGACAGAAATTTAGAAACAGCACGCAGTACTGACTGCTTAGCATTCGCTCCAGAAGCTGGAATACGAACATTTCAGAGAGTTAGGGGTCAATCCGAGAACAGTGCAGAGGATTCGGAAAGAGCTGAAAGATATATCCCGTCAACATAATGGCGTTTGGCGTGATTACAAGATATGGCAACGTTATGCCTCCATTCATCTTCCCACAGGGTCTTAAACACAACACAGAGGCTTACAACAAGTACCGTGAAGAGATAGTGCTACCTTGGGTCAAGTAGGTGGTTGGTGGAAGATGCAATGTCTGGCAACAGAATTCTGCACCAAGCCACACAAGCAGGAGAATCAGACTACGGCTGTCTGAAAATTTATGTGACCACATCACTCGATATGACCATAGCACCCGTTATATCTGGCAATGTAACTCCCCTCACTGTATGTGTGAGGCGTAGTTGAGCGAGAGACCAATGAAACTCCTTGTAACACGAAAAATGAACTGAAGGCAAGGATTAGAGCAGCATTCACCAACTTAAAGAAGGAAACCCTCAAGAAGAGATTCAGGAAATTCCAAAGTCGTCTGGAGGCAATGGTTGAAGCCAATGGCGATTTTATTAAATAAATTTACTCTTCAAGATATTTTTGTGCAATTTTGGTAAATAAATCTGTTAGAACAAGATGTTAGTTTTATTTTGATTTTTGCGTAACTTAGATGACAATATATATATATATATATATATATATATATATATATATAGTGTATCGAGGCAACAGCTAATTTTCAAAAGTGTGACAGAAAAGCAACTTTCCGTTTAAAAATAATTATAAATAAATTATAATAGTTTTAAAATGGGAAGTTACTTTTTAATCACCCTGTATACATACATAAATTCATAAAAAACACACATACACATAGATGCACACATAAACAAAGCCCATGCTACATACACATATGCACGCTCTTTCTTTCTTTCTTTCTTTCTCTTTTCTAGTAGGCTCACATTTAATTGTGTTTTTCCTGTCCCGTGTCAAACCATTTTGCCTGTGACAATTAATAAACACCATTTAATAAGAAATAGCAGAACATATCTGGTATCTGGGCAGCGGCTAACAAGAAGCCAAAGCGGACGTTTATTTGTTCACTCAAAAAAGGAAATAACATGTCTTGACCCTCGAAACCCCTGCCCTTACACCCTTGAGCTTCAACCCCTGAAAATGAGCATTATTTAGATATACGGGCCCCCAAATGCTCATAAAGATGTAGATGAGTTCAACAATAAATTTGGTAAGAAACTTTAACTCTTAGAGATATATGTATTTTTTACACACACACACACACACACACATTGTATCTTGAACATAAATACATATATATCTTGTAAGTATATATCTATTTTTGTTTTGTACATCTAATTATACATTGTGCATTGTACACACACACACACACACATATATATATATATATATACAATTTTATATATATGTATACATGAATACAAATTTATATGTATATTATGTCTTGTACATATAATTATATATTCCGTATTGCACATATATATCTAATATATAATGTGTACTGTAAACACACGCACACACACACATACGTATATATATATATCTATATATATATATATATATATATATATATAAGATTAATGCAGAGAAGTTTGCAATTTAACTGAGCAGAAGCATGCGACTTAGAAGTTTCTTGAAGACACCACTATGATGTCATCACTCGTCAGGTGTTAAGTCACATTTTAGCACTAAGCTTTATCACAACTCAGTACTATATATATATATATATATATATATATATATATATATATATATACATCATCAAACTCAATGGATAATATATAAATATATATATATATACAAATGTATCTTATACATATAAATGCATATATTGTCCATTGTACATATATATATATATATATATATATATATATCTTTCTTTGCCCTGCTTGTGCATTGAGCGCTTTTTTGTTTTAGGTTACTCGTTTTTTTTTTCTTTGGGCTACGTACTTTGACTGATATTCAAGTGCTTAGCTCCTTCTTTTTTTATTACCATTTTTTTCTTCCGCGTGTTTACTCGGAAGGTTTTTCGAAACGAGTATAGCGATAAGTTTAAATGTATATTTATATATATATATATATATATATATATATATATAACTACGATAATCAAAATATCATTTAATATAATGTAATTTTCGGAGTTGTATTTGAAAATATACGTATTTGACTCTCTAAATAAATACCAATTACACTGAGCCCTCAACCTGGATAATTTTTAGTATTGATAAAATTAATATTAATAGGATTTCTTCTGAGATTTTACCTACGTGCAATTTTTGTTTTGGAATTATATATATATATATATATATATATATATATATATAGAGAGAGAGAGAGAGAGAGAGAGAAATTTTTCATTGTTGTCACCATAATCATCTCAACTACAGAGTTCCGTAGTTCACCTAGATGGAATTACTCTGCCTCGTCGTTAGTTTTTATCGGCAATTGACAAATTTTTGATTTTTTTATACGCATTTTCACTGGTGCAAGTTTTTTTCATAGTGCATGTATGCGTATGAGCGTTCGCGCGCGTCTGCCCACACGCCTATACGCCCGCCTGCGTGCATCTGCGCATGTCTAGAGAATGTCGTGACTATTTGTCCTTATCCACAATTAATGGAATTTATTTTTAGTCAGAAATGTTTTTATGACTTCAAACGTCATTTTATTGTACAGCACATTTGAGTAGATGATCCGTTTTATTTTAAACTGTATTTTTTTCGTCTCTCTTTTTCTTATTCACTCTCTCTCTCTCCCTCTCTCTCTCTATATGTATATTGACATTTCTACACTATTATTTTTTCAAGCCAATATATATATATGTATATATATATGTGTGTGTGTCTGTGTGTGTGTCTGTCTGTGTGTCTCTCTGTGTGTGTGTGAGTTGAATATATGGATTCAAATCCGACAAGATGAATAGAATAGAATAAATAACGAACAAGTAGGAAAAAGATTCTTTAATTTAACATGTTTCACGTTAACAAGATTTTTCGGCTTTAAAAAATCTCCTAAAAAACTCATTTAAGTAACACATGTTAATTTAAAGACACTTTTTTTTACTTTTTCTTTACTTATTATATTCATATATATATGTAGACTGTAGACTTTTTGAAAAAAAAAAAAAATATATATATATATATATATAGTGTATCGAGGCAGCAGATAATTTTCTAAACATATACTCTTAAATATAAAAGACAATGAATGCCTATTATGTTTAATCATGAGCCGTTCTAAACATCGTACTTTGGCTTTAATTTCAGTTGAAATTAAAAACAAAAATTCTCCAAAGCTTAGAAACAACTTAATAAAAAATTATCCAGATGTTACAGAATTTTTGTTTAGAACGGCTCAGGATTAAACATAATAGACATTGTCTGTTATATTTAACAATATATGTTTAGAAAATTAACTGCTACCTTGATCCACTATATATATATATATATATATATATATATATATATATATATATGTATATGTCTGTGTGTGTTTATTTGTTTATATATTACTTATTATTTAACGCCTTTTTTTTAACCTTTCTTCTTGTTTCGTGTCTTAATTCCGGCACAAACCCGACACTACAACTTTGTGGCAAAAGTTTGTCACAATTCCACAACAAATTGGTGACGAAAATCCACAATACTATCTATCTATCTAACTGATCAAAATCTGTTCATTTCTTTCTTATATTGGATCGAAAATTTTGACATTTCATATACCTGGTAGCATGGTACCCACCAAATTCGAAATAAAAAATAAGGTTAGCCATTTTCCCATTTTTTGTACTTTCCACTGTCCTTATTCCCTCTCTCCACCCTGTGAGTATCAGATTCTCTCAGTCTCCCTTCCTCATTACGTATCACAGAAATTCTTTACTTCTTGATGTTAAGTATAAGTTTCCTTTTTTTTCCATTCTCTCCAAAATCTTACCGTTGCTCACATGTTTGGCACATGGTATCCTCAGCATACATCTGTAAAACCACATTTCTGTTGCTTCGAGTTTCTTCTTCATCTTTGAAGAGATTGTCTAGCATTCGCTGCCATATAGAAGGATAGATATAGCATAAGAGTCTAGTACGCTTTTCTTTGTTTCCAACGAAATCCTACTGTCTGTCAGTTCTCTGCTTAGCTTTTGAAATGCGTCCTTGTCCAGAAAAATACGCCCTCGGATCTATCTTTCCTGCTTCTGTTTCTCTTTTTTGTTGATGACCATGCATTCAGCTTTCTTGTAGATGAGTCCTTTCCTTTTATACCTTCTGTCAGCACTGTGTCATCTGCGTATCTTATATTGCTAAGAGGGAGGCCGCCAATGATAAATCCGGGCATGGCTTATAGTTATACTATTGTCTTAAAATAATCATATCGCATTTTAGTCAATGGGAGAAAAATAACAGAAAATACCATTCAAAATGCCACAATAAAAGCAGATTAATGTTAGCGAAAAAGCAATCCGTAATGTTCGACCTTTCTGAAAACTATATCCCTTAAAATGTGTCACTTATCGTATTACAGATTCAACTTTTTTAATCCAGCGTCGGACTAAAAAAAAAAAAAGTGCCGGATGACAGAAATCCTCTCAAAAAAAAAAAAAAAAAATCTCACGTCAACATTGTTTTTTTTTCAGCTCATTCCGCGTTTGCTGTGTTAACTATGGTAGAATAAAGCTTAAAGCAAGAAATAAACAATCATTAAGGCACCCAAACAAGGTATTTTATTGCTTCATGCAATCAGTTAGTTAAGTGCCATACGCGATAGATGCTTGGACGATCAGCCCTTTTTCCATTCATGACTGAATAGACAGAAAATTTTCCTGCAGTAGGTTGCCGTTTCTTCCGGCAATAGATTCGTTGCCAACTAAAATTTATAAGATCTGGTCAGTCTTGATATTAAACTCATGGAGAAAAACTGATGGATTCACACCTTTCCGGAGAGTATTTGCGCATAAGTGAATATGAGTGCGCGGGCGTTGTAGTACAATGGATAGCGACTCGGAATGAGAAGTCGGAGAGTCGAGTTCGAATTAGTTGCATTCACCCAGACGCAAATATCCTTGTGTTAGGTATTAATTTTTTCTTTCTCTATCTATGACCTGAACAGAAGGACAGAATGCGTTCTGTAGCCTTTGTCGACAACTATTTTACCTCAGAAGGAATGGCAACTTAAAGCGGGAAAATTCTCTGTCTAGTTAGTCATGGATAAAAAAAAAGGCATGATCGCCCAAGTGTGTATCGTTTAACTGACTGACTAAATATACCGAACCTAACTAGTATTTGAAATCGGATCTCCGATTTCTGATTCCCTGAAGATATCCATAAAGCCACAACACACCTTCGTTTCATGGGTTTTTGGTTTTAGGATTTTTTAAATTCTTTGTTTCATAAATTGAATCAAACATCCCAAAACCAAAATATAAGAAACTAGAACACCTACTGCTTTTGTTTCTTGAAATCATGCACAATGAATAATCCGACGCCATGGTAGCCACACAAAATTTTACAAACATTCCTTTCTCTAATTTTTTCGGTCACTCCATCTTTTCAAGCATAGGTAAATACGAAGCTATATATAAGAAATGAACAAGACCATATGTTATGTCGCCAAGTATAAATGAATAACTCAACAACAGAATCAAAATATAAGTTGTATTCCGCGGAAAGACGGTTAGTATGTACAGAAGTGATTAGTAATATTTACAATAGAAAGATACAAGAGTCCAATCCGTCGTAAGACGTGTGTATACGTGATTACTTCCGGTACACCACCGGAAGTGTGACTAACTCTTCACTGACTCGCACTGACTCTTCAGTAACTCATTAGAGACTCTCAAGTGACTGTATTTACTAGCCTTCCCACGCAAGGCTGGATGTGACACATGATCATTTTATTGTGGGTATTCCCGGCCATATAGCCGGGCCTAAAAATGTCTGTCTATTTTTCCCCAGTCGGGGTTCTACCCTTCGGCGGAACCACGACTGGGTTAATGCTCTCTGCTCGGAAGCAGATAGCGCCCTCTACCCGAAGGCAGAGGGCTGACAGTGTCGTAGAGTCGTCAGTCTAGTGACTCAAGCGACTGTATTTACTAGCCTTCCCACGCAAGGATGGATGTGACATATGGTCATTTTATTGTGGGTATTCCCGGCAATATAGCCGGGTCAAAAAATGTCTGTCTATTTTTCCCCAGTCGTGGTTCTACCCTTCGGCGGAACCACGACTGGGTTATTGCTCTCTGCTCGGAAGCAGAGAGCTGACAGTGTCGTAGAGTCGTCAGTCTAGTGACTCTCAAGCGACTGTATTTACTAGCCTTCCCACGCAAGGCTGGATGTGACACATGGTCATTTTATTGTGGGTATTCCCGGCCATATAGCCGGGCCAAAAAATATCTGTATTTTTCCCCAGTCGTGGTTCTACTCTTCGGCGGAACCACGACTGGGTTATTGCTCTCTGCTCGGAAGCAGAGAGCGCCCTCTACCAGAAGGCAGAGAGCTGACAGTGTCGTAGAGTCGTCAGTCTAGTGACTCTCAAGTGACATTATTTATTTTTGTAAAATTTACAAAAAATGCGGCACAAGGCCAAAATTGTGGGAATGGGGAAGGCTGGTCTTCATCTGTCTTACATTAACTTAGCCAAACTCACTCACTGACCCAAGCAGACAGTATAATATCCCTTGCACCAAAACATCACAATCTTACGTACCATTCTTACTACGAGCACCACAATGCCTCAATACACTCTGTGAAAGTCTAACTAAACCCATATGTACAATTTGTCTGTGGGGGGTGGGGGAAATAACACTTAAAATTGCTAACCCCAATGATTTTTATACAATGAATGAAAATATATACAAAAACTAAATAAAATTGATGTTAGTATTAAACCCCCCACAATCTCTATCCGTGACAGAAACATCAGTTAGCTGGGCGAAATTCTAGCGGGGCTGACAGATCTCAAACAGTCATACATACAAACACGCACACACACAAACACAATAACAAGTACGAAAATAAACACACTCGAAACGAAAAATGCCCCGCATCTACCAGGGAACTGATATCTCTAATCACCTAAAAGGGGGGAAGGGCTGGGGAATTAAACCAAAAAAGAGAGGGCACAAAAAAATAAAAAGTGGGGCCGATGCCCATGCATACCCTAGCTAAGTTTAACCATCATTAAAACATAAAAAGACAAATTAACTAAACTATCCTACTTTCGGGAGGGGTTGAAAATGTTTAGTCCAGGATCCCCAATATCCTGATGCCTAACCGTCATCAAAATGCCACTCCAAATCAGCTCCTTTCACTCGACAGATTCGCGCAAGATTTACCCACCTTTTGCCAAATTCTGATGGAGGGAGTCGTCGCCTTTCCGTCCTGATTTTGACTAAGCTGATGCTTAAAAAACAAAATCAGTTGGGAAGAGGAAAACTTCTCGTCCCCATAGAATTCCTTCTGTCGCGTGGTCCAAATCACGACTCGCATAACACCTAGTAAGCATACGAACACATAATGCTCAGCCCTAGTCAACGACGGCACCACATTGCTACAAACAGAAGCGACTTCCAGGACAAAGAACTTTCCACGCAGCATGCGAACCATGAAGTCTTCAAGCCACTTACACAACGGTACTACGACACTGCAATGAAAGAAGGCGTGAGACAAAGTCTCGACCACCGACCCACCGCAGCGAACGCAGTTTGGCGAAACAACCAAACCCGCTGCTTTAAGCTTCTTGCCGACCCAGACAGCCTTTCGTATCACCAGCCAGGTGAGGGATGCCTCGTTGTTTGTGAGGCATTTCAACCCGGGCGCCCAAGGCCATATGGAGCGCGCCTCCTGCTTCGTCAAACCGAGCTCGTCAATCAGATTATCCCGAACGGCCCCCCTCACTAGCACCCGATATAATGCCCGAAGGGACAACGCCTGGACGCCAGAGAGGCCATCTGTCGCCCGTAAGAGAAAACTGAGTGCTCGCCGGCATTCACGATAGAAGGAGCATTCGCCTCGAGGTAAACGGCCGGCCTCTTCCTCGCACGAATGCACACTTCTTAGGGATGGGAAGCTTTGGCGGGCATCTTCCTTCCAGAATTCACCATTCTCATCCACTTGCGAACACATTCGGTCTAGGAAGGCAATGCGAAGCGTATGTTGACGAATCTCAACGCTTGGCATTCCCAGACCGCCCTCAGAAGGATGGAGGCTACAGATCTCGCGGTGCACACTTCTTAGGGATGGGAAGCTTTTGCGGGCATCTTTCTTCCAGAATTCACCATTCTCATCCACTTGCGAACACATTCGGTCTAGGAAGGCAATGCGAAGCGTATGTTGACGAATCTCAACGCTTGGCATTCCCAGACCGCCCTCAGAAGGATGGAGGCTATAGATCTCGCGACACACCTTACGAGACTTGCCTTCTCCCCAGAGGAAGGAGTACAAGACCCTGACTAATGTCATTAATATGGCATACGGGAGTGGAAGCACAGAGAGTCGGTAAAGGAGAATCGGGTAGATGTGTGAAACACATACTTCCGCCCTCCCCTTTAAGGAAAGCTTCCTCAGAGACCACAGACGAACTGCAGCCTCTGCCTTCTCTTGTACCTCCGACCAATTCATTTCCAACTGGAGATCAGGACCGAACCAGACGCCGAGAATCTTGACCGGCCCGTCCGTCCAGTGGAAAGGCCCGGGAAGAGAAACTCCCTTCCACGCACCCAATTGCAAGCCATCAGACTTATCGCGATTGATCTTGGCCCCTGTCACCGTCTCATAAGATCTGATTTCTTTGCTAACTTCGTCAATCTCGGCTTTGCTCGACACAAAAACCGAAACGTCGTCAGCATAGGCGGAGTACCTGGCCGAGGTGGTAGCACCAGGTACGGAAATTCCGCGAAGGACCGGATTCGCCTTTAACTTTCGAAGGAATGGCTCCAACGCAAGAACGTAGAGCAAAGGCGAAAGTGGACAACCTTGACGAATGGAGCGAGATAAAGTGAAGGGCTTCGACCTTACCCCATTCACTTCCACCAGCGCACCGTGGGACTCATACAGTACGGCCCGAAACCGGCGGCGGAAAGGACAGACTCCCAGAAGCGATGGTCAACCCTATCGAATGCCTTGGACTGATCCAAATTGATCAGCGCGGCTTCAGTGTCGGTTTTCTCGATGCTCAGGCGTACCAAATGAAGGCTGTCCTGAATAGTCCTGCCCTTCACAGCACAAGTCTGTTCGGGGCCAGTCAGACTAGAGAGGACAGCCTGCAAACGGCGGGCCAAGACCTTGGCAAAAATCTTTAAGTCAGTATTTAACATCGTTAAAGGCCGATAATTATTTATGCCACCCCCACCGCCCTTGCTCTTGCGAAGCAACTTGATTACACCCCTGGTGAAGCGTCGAGATATAGACCCCTGCTCCATCCAGTTGTTATAAACGAGCGCCAGCAGAGGAACAAAAACGGACGACTGCCTCAAGTACAGTTCGTAGCGAAGACCATCCAATCCTGGAGTTTTGTCCCGGCCAACCAATTTCAGCGCATCCCAGATTTCCGACTCTGTTATGGGCCCCTCGCACCTAGCTGCTTCAGCCGCCTCGAGGCGGGGAAAGTCAGCCAAATAGGTGTCGAACTGAGCAGAGCTCAGACCGGGCTCCCTGGTGAAAAGATCCTGGAAGTAATCCCGAAAAGCCCCACATATACCCACGTCTGTAGTCACGGTGCGTCCATCCGGCAATGTGATGTCCTCGATATGCCGATTGGCTGCTTGCCTAGTTTCCTCTACACGCAATTGTGCGGCCATATTCGTTGCCTCAGATAACATTCTTTTTAACCTAGCCCTAACTACCAGAGCTTGACCCTTCTTGATATGCAAGGAGGCCAGCTCGGCCCTAGCTAAGGCTACGTCCCCACTATTACGGGATTTCACTGCCCGATCGACTTTTTTCTCTATCGCCGTTTGCGCCGCTAAATTAGCTAAGTTGAGCCGACGACTATAGTCGGCAGCAAACGACCTAATTTTGGATTTAAGTGAATCCCACCACTTATTTCCAACCACAGCCCCCGTCAATTCCCGCTTTAGTGTTAGTAATAGCTGTTCCTGGAAATCTTGGCTATCAAATAATGACGCGTTCAATTTCCAGTATCCAGCCAACTTAACCCTAGGCTTATCTAAGTTTACACGAACCCGGACGAGCCTATGATCCGTGTAAACTATCGAATGGAAACTTGGACAACCTAAGAGCCCTACGTCGACTCTCCTAACTAGGACTCGGTCGAGGTAGCTTGCGCATACCTTCGAATCCGAGCTGCCCCTATTAGTCCAAGTCCACACTACCTCCCGGGGGTGCTCATTTCGATATTTATCGACAAGATCACTCCTATCGATAAATTCCCGAAATGCTTTCACATCCGGGTTGTTAGTACCCGATCTTTTTCCTATACGATCTTTCTCAGGGTCAAGGACGGCATTCCAATCCCCCGCTAAAATTACCCGCCTAGATGTTCCAAAGAACGACTCGAGCCGCCGAAACAAAGCAGGACGCTCCGCATTGCTATTGGGCGCATAAACCCCAATGAGCCGAAAAGACTTCTCCTTTATGGTAATATCCAGCACACAAATCCTGCCCGCTGGATTCGCGAAGACAAGCGCACACACCGCATCCAATGACTTGCTCACTAGCCAGGAGACACCTCTAGAACGACCATCAAAACATGCTGAATAGAGATCGTAATCCCTAGACAGTATGCCCTCATAGTCGCCAGCTAAAAACCGGGTCTCCTGTAAACAGCAAACATCCACACCGAGGCGCTGGGGATCATGAGTGAGTCTCACCCTCCGAGACTCAGACCTCAGCCCCCGGGAATTCAGACTTGCTAACCAAAGAGCCATTGTGATCCGAGATTAGGGTTGAGTTTCTGGACAGAACATGGACGGGGAAAGGATGCCGACAGCCTCTCCCATAGATCCCTTGCCCATTTCTTTATCAACGGTGCCATCTTGAGAGAGGCCACCAACATCCCAAGGAAAAGTTAGTTTCATTGTCCTGAAAAGGGAGGGGTGAACTAAAATTGGGACCCGTCCTACACAACATTCTTTTAGTTTTTGTAATGACTCCTCCTCCGTTGTTACTATAGGTGGGGACATCTTGATGTTTTTCTACGCTTCCAGGAGCATGTCCCACACCTTTCCTGTACCCGTTCCTGTTCTTACAACTGTTAGAATTCTTTTTGCTTGAGGGAAAGTTTTGGGTTTCTCAATGTCTTTTTCCTTACACTTTTTCATGGCTAATAGGACTTTTAATTTACTAATCCTATTGCCAAAGTTCCTGGCCCTATCTTCCTGAGCTGGAGAAATTTTACAGATATTTTCCCCCATCAAGTAAGGAGCTCTTGTTGCCTTCTTGCGTGCCTCCCTATCTTCTGCTGTGGGGCTCCTTTGCCTCTTTGAAGGTGGCGGTAACAGCTTTTTGGGAGAGGGGCTGGGGCTTGGTTGTGTTGGTATTCGGAATGGGCTGGGGTCTCTACTAAGAGGAGTGGGCTGTGAGGAGTGGGACTTTTTGGGGCTTTTCTTTTTTTCCAGGAGAGGACGGGGCAGAGAATGAGGGACGTATTGGGTTCTTTGCCAGTTCCTCCTTTAGCTTCTGTAGTTTCTTCATGCCCTCGTATCCCTGATCATATGCTTTGCGCATCTCCTCAATTGATGGTGCAGACCAGGCCGAGGCGTCGCCCTTCTTGCTGGTACGTGCCTTTAGTCCTGGGAGCATCAGGGGACTGAGGTCCCGCAGCTTGACGCTTCCCTCTGGTCCTACCAACAACCTGCCATTCCCCTTTTTCCTTCTCCGATGCTACACTTGTAGCAGGCGAGGGCTTTTCGGGGAATGAGGGCCGATGTTTTGACCCAACCGGGGGTACTACCACACCGGTCCTGGTTGCTGGCATGCCCACAACAGGCGGGACGGATTTTGTCAAAGAAGCGGCCAGAGGGGTATTTTGGTCTTCAGGGGCCTGGCTTCCAGAGGCCTTCTTCTCTGGGCAGGAGGAGGAGAGGTGACCAATCTCTCCGCACCTCCAGCATTTGGGTTTGCGACCGGAAACTATTACCGGTAGTCTCAGGCCCCCAACGTCAAGACAGTTGGGGATAGTCGTGAAGGCTTTACGGTTGATCATAATATCGAACGACCATCCCCCGGTCAGGTCGTCGCAGGAGGCATCTACAATCTCACCGAATTGAGAAAAGTAGGCCGCGAGATGCTCCCCGATGACCTGAGGAGGGGCCTCGTACACTGCTACGTTGGTCCTACGCATGCCTTGATATTCAGTTCTTATGATGTCTTTCGTTATAATATCTTTCGTTACCATTTTTTGGCAGTCTTCCGGCGTGGGCAGCAGCACGTCCCACATGAAAAAGCCCGCGCCTTTTACGATCCGTAAGGGCTTGACCTCCTTGGACTGCAGTGTCTTCAACACTGTGTCTTTAGTGGAGTGACAAATTTTGCGCGAACGCTTGTCCAACACAAAGACTGACAATTCTTTTTTCAATTTTTCTTAATTCCTGGGGATCCTCCAAGAGTCCACCTTCTGTCACAAGGTGAGCGTAACTCTTGGCTTTCTCCAAGAACTCCGTCAAATTGATCGTTACCTTTGGTGGGGACTTCCAGCCCAAGGGCGATTCCCCGGCCTCGGTATCTTTGGTTTGGTCTTTAACATTTGCCTCGTCCTTATTTTTCTCTATACTTTTTTCCTTTTGGCCGTTCTCGGCCACCATAGTCTTGGTCTCAACTTTTTTGGTCTTCTCTTGTTGTTGATCCTTATTTTCCACAGTTAGAGGGGGAAAAGACTCATCATTCTTTTCAGGTGGACCCTTCCAAGGAGGGTGAAACGACAGTTTTTTCTTCACAGACCGACTTGAGTCGGCCATTTTTTTAAATTAAGCAACTCAACGTCGCCAATATATTTTTTCCTCCGTAAATCCAAATGTGAATAGGGAGGGGAGGGAAAAGCGGGAGAAATAGGGGGGGAATATATGAACGAAAAAATAAACAAATAAACCTCGCAAGGTTAGCACAAAATAACGGATTTTACCACAGATATAACAGTAATGGCAAAATAAAATTAGCCTAATATGGCAAACAAAAATAACAAAACAGCTTACAATTAAGAAAAACTTGCCTTTAGCGGCAAATTAACAATTTTAACAAAATAAAAGAAAATAGCCTTAAACGGCAAAAACTAACCTCTTGAGAGGTTTCTCAAAGAAAACACAAAAAATCACCTAAAGGCGATAAACGTTAAGTGGCTTTACAAAATTTACAAAATAAACTTTACACGTTAACGAGAAACAATACTCAAAATTAAAAACGAAAGAGTCGCCTAAAAAGGCTACTAAAAAAAATAGGGGGAGGGTGTGAACACTAAACGTTAATAGGTTTCAATTAACTTTAAAAAATAAAGTTTCTAACTATACAAATAAATAAATCAAGCAAAAAGAGCGGAGGGTCGCCTAAAAGGTTACTTCCGTAAAAGTAATATGGGGAGGGGCTGGAAAAGAAAACGTTAAAGTGTGGAGAAAATCAGATGATATTCAGTAACAAGTCACGAGAAAATTACAAAATAAAAATAAAGTTTAAACAAAAAATAAATGTAGCACGTAAGGCAAAACTAAAAACTGTAAAATGAAAACAAAAATTAAGTCACACGGGCCGACCTAAACAAAAACAAAAATGGCCGCCAGAAAAAAAAAATACAAAAATAAAGTAACAAAAAGCTAGAAAATAAAATGAATAGAACAAAACAAGGAAACGAAAAATTAAATAAAATTAAAAACTTAGCAATACAGAAAGTGTCTTTAGCAGGAAAGCGGGTAAGTCAGAAGGAGAAGGTAACTTTTGTCCGTATTCCGTCAAAGACTGGACTGAAAAAAGGACTCGGCGCGACTCTCCTGTAGAGAATCCACCATTGCTCTATATAGCAATGGGAACAGTCCATTTGTAGTACAAATAGGAGCGGCGCCCTAACACCATATCACCAACACACTCTGCTGTTGTCTGCTACTGCAGAAAGTTGTAAACAATGTTTGTCACCGCTCCTGTAACTGCTCAACGAACTGACTGACGGCTAATTTAAATAACGTGCCGGACAATGGTAGCTGTCGGACTATGGTATTTGCCAGACCACAGAGTGCTGGATTAAAGAGGTCGGCATGTAAAATTCTCATCATTTGATCATTACTATTAGTGTGAATTCGATACACACTGGGTGCCTCATGCTTTTAATTTTTAGCTGTATTAAAACAATCTGAGTATATATATGCGTGGTGGCATGATTAACAATCAAGAGTAACACGGACCATTAGTATTGCGAGAACTCTGAATTCCAGATGAGGTCCGTAGATAAAATGAAAAAATGTATTTGTATTTGATAGACTATTTGATAAACATATTTTAGAAATGGCGACCAAAGTAAAATTAGCGTTACTACTATGGTCGCTACCGGAGGGGCGCATCTGAGTTAGGGGAAAGAGGGCTTGAAGATAAGTGGAAGCAAGTAGTTAAAACTGTGGCGAAGAAGAAGGTAGCAAAAACAAGAAAAAAAATAAGCGATATGAATCTATCTATCTATCTATCTATCTATCTAGAGAGAGAGAGAGAGAGAGAGAGGAAGAGGAAAGAGGGGGATAGATGTGAAAGTTAAAGGAAAACCAAAGAAGAATTAAAATAGAAAGATGAAAGTAAAACAAATTCATGTAACAAATACTGATTTTGAGATATGATAAAGCAAAAAAGAAAAAGAAAAAAAGAATGAGTTAAGGGTGTTAAGTAGGAAAAAATTGAATAAGAGAAAATAAGGACAAAAAAAAGAAGAAAAAGAAAAAGAAGAAACATCTTGAAGAAAATAAGACATAAAAATAAAATAAGACATAAAAAATAATCTGAAGAAGAAAAAGAGTAAAAGAAAGTAGAACAACAAAGAAGGATGAGATGAAAGAAAATACGAAATTAAACATAAAAGAAAAGAAATACTATTGAGAAAGTGAAAGAGGAAGGCATAAAAGAAATAGGAAAGAAAATTTGGCAAAAGGAGAAAAAGAAAAAGAGGAAAAAATGAAACTCAGATTATAAATTAAAAGAACGAAGTGAAGAAGTCAGGGAAATCAACAAAAAAAGTCAAAAAAGAAGAAGAAAAGAGGAAAAACAAAGAAGAAGCATGTAATGAAATAAGAAGAAGAAGAAGAAGAAGAAGAAGAAGAAGAAGAAGAAGAAAGTTAAGAAAAGAGAAAAGAAGAAATATAAATTAATTAATGGGAAAAGAAACGGGGAAAGAAGAAGCAAGATAAGGAAAAAAAGATTGATGAAGAAAAAGTTTTAACTCCAAATTAAGAAAGAAGAGGGAGAAAACCAATAAACAGAAATATTTCGGAGAAAGATGAAGGAAATGAGCTAAACAATACCTGGCTGTCTCCTGCTTTTCTGCTTGTTAAAAATCCTTTTTCTGTAGTTCCAGTCTTTAAAACCTCAGGTGAACCGTCTAATCTTTTTAATTATCGGCCTTTTAGCCTTCCTCTTTTTGACAAAATAAGACTCAAATCAACAGACAATTGACAAAACCTCATACCTATTGAAGCCTTTGTTTAGACGAGTCATACAGCTTACATTTACTAAGTCAACTGCTGATGTATTAATGTTTATTGCTGAAATAATCTATCAAGCTTTAGAGAAGAATGGTGAATCTCGGGTTGTTGCTTTGGATATCCAAAAAGCGTTCGACATAGTTTGGCATATGGATCTTCTTCATAAGATATGTTTTTTCTGGGCGAATTTTGAACTGATTTAGTCTTACTTGTTAAATTGCGGCATGAAAGTTGTCCTGAACGGCTACTCGTCTAGATCATTTGCATTAATGCACGTGTTCCCCAGAAATCAAACCTTGAACCTACATTGTTCCTACTTTTCATCAATGACCTTCCTGAGGTCATCAACTCTGTATCTATGCTGATTACACGACTAGTTACTCCTGTCTGATCGGTACGATAAGGTCAAATTGACAGCTGATTTAAGTAGTGACCTCCAAACTACTGTTAAATGTGGCAAGAAATGCTTTGTTAATTTTAATGCCTCCAAAACAAATTTTGAAACGATTAAAAAAAAAAAACAGAAAAAAATAACAATTTTTTTAAAACAAGTTTTTTTTAAAAGCTGCCTATTTGAGACTTAAGTACATAAAGCTTGTTTTCGCGTAACATTAGAAGTGATGAGAAGCTAAGTAGATTATATTGCGCCAGTTTTATAAAGATAAACTGTTTGGGTGCTTCTAAAAACAGCTTTTCAAACGTTAGCATTTGCCTAAGGTCCAACTCTGACCTTTGATATCAGTGGGAAATAACAACGCTACAGTTTGAAATTCCCAAACAATACACTTTTACTTGCTGACTAGATTAACTGCCATTATTTTTTAAAATATAACATTTGCTTCCCTCTTCTTTTTTCGTCGTTTAGTACAGTATGAAGCCACATCGACGCAGAGAATGACAGTAGGAATGATCTGTTACTCCAATCTTTTACGTTAGAAAAGTCTGTCTTTAAAATTACCAGTCTAGACACGAATCGTTTTGAACTGATTCAGTATTTCTTATCAAATCGCGATATGAAAGTTGTCCTGAACGGTCACTCTTCTAGATCTTTTTGTATTAGTGCAGGTGTCATCTAGGGATATATCCTGGCGTTTACTTTGTTTTCTTATTATTATCAATGACTTTCTTCATGGCATCAGTTTCTAACTCTGTATTTATGCTCATGACAGAGCTAGTTACCCCTGTCTTAATAGTAAGTCATGATGAAATTGACAGCTGATCTAAAAATTAAATACAACATACTGTTAACTTGGGCAAGGAATTGCTTGTTATTTTTAACGACTTCGAAACGAATCTGCTTTCTATTAATCATCTGAGAGACCACTTTCTCCCTCCCATCAGCATGGTTGATGTTGACCTCCATTGCGACTTCCTGGGCTAACATTTCCTGCTGATATGAAATGGAAAGATTATACAGAATCAGTCTGCTGCTAAGAAAGTTTTTTCACTATGCCTTATTAGACACTTTTTCTCTCCAGAATTTATTTTACGTATTTATACGTCTACCAATCGCTTCCTCTTAAAATATTGGTGCCACATACGGTCTGGTTTTCATGCTATACGTTTAGAGTTTCTTGGTAAAATCCAAAGAAGATTCTGCAATATTAGTGATGTTGACCTTGCATTTGGGCTTCAGTCATTTTTTTTTTGATTCGTAATGTAGCTTCATTTGTCATTCTATAAATTGTTTCATGGTAATTATTCTGACGAACTTTCCGTTATGGCACTTTATGTTATTAAGCGCAGTTCTAGATGGGCAACAAGATTTTACTAATTTACAGTTGGAATGGTTAGATGTAACCGTAGGTTTTATGGTCATAGTTTCTTCTCTTTCGCTTGTAGAACTCTCTTCCGGCTTCTTATTTTCCAGGCAACTGTGATCTTCAAAACTTGAAATGCAATGTTGTAATCTTCTGTCTTCCTGATTCTTGCTCTTTCAATGTCCTCTCTCCTTAATAATGTTTCTCTTTTAGTTTACTCTTTCATACTTGTAGCTTAGTGATTTTACTGCCTTGATTGGTGGTGGGGATGATTTAGCAAAAATATACCAGTCAATCTAAAGAAAAAATTCTAATGAAAAATAAGAAAGTCGAGGAAGAGGAGAAAGAGAAAAGGAGGATTGTCGATAAGGAAGTGAAGAAAATCGGGGAAGAGGAGAAAGAGAAAAGGAGGATTGTCGATAAGGAAGTGAAGAAATAAACAAGAATAACTTGCAAATTAAAACGAATCTACACATAAATTACAAAAAAAAAAAGAAAAAAACAAACCCGAATGTATGCTAATCATCAAAAAGAGCGGCCTAAACTGCCAATTACAGTTTGGAGATACTAAAATCAAGGAAGTACAAAAGTTTAAGTCCCTGGGAAGTGTTCTAACGGAAGACGGAAAGTGCGATACTGAGATCCGAAGGCGAATTGAAATAGTCAAGGACGCATTCCAGAAGATGAGCAGAGTATTAACAGACAAGAAAATTTCACTAGAAACAAAGAAGAAAGTATTGGATTGCTATTTGATATCGGTCCTTCAATAGCATCGAAGATGAAAGAAAAACTTGAAGCAACTGAAATGTGGGTTAACAGAAGGATGTTGTGAATATCATGGATCGAGCATGTGAGCAATGATGAGGTTTTGAAAGGATGGAAACGAAAATGAAATTAATACTGAGAATCAGGAAGAGAGAGCTAAAGTTCCTATGACATGTGATGAGAAAGGAAGGCTTTGAGAACCTGATACTAACAGGCCAGACAGAAGAAAAACAGACAGAGGAAAGCAGCGGATAACATATTTGAAGGGCCTGAGCAGGTAGATGGCAGAGCGGGGTTTGGGTGAGGTAACAGGAGAAAGCGTGCTAAGAGTCACCAGGAGTAGGGAGACGTGGAGAGCCATGATCGTCTTAATCCTGAAGGGACATGGCACAGAGAAGAAGAAGAAGAAGAAAAAGAAAAAGATGTCGAAGACGAAAAAAGTTAGTGAAGGAGAAATAATAGAAGCTTTAACATGAATGAAAGAAATATACCGTTTGCCTATCTCCCGGTTCACATTCCTACCCCATGTTTTTTTAGCAAGAGAAGAGGTTTATTCCTTGTTTCCTATTTAAGAACTAAGTTTCTGGTTTCTTTTCATTCTCTTTCACTCTAAGTAACCTCTTGCGTCTTAGTCACATTATCACCTTGCTTGGTGTGATTAAAAAAAAAAAGAAGAAAAATATAAGTTTAACGGAAGAAGAAGCAAAATTATATTTTTTTTAGATATTAGATACTTTAAGAAACTGTATGACTATAATAAAGCCAAACGATTCCCTTTGTCTCTTTGGGGTGGGCTTTTACCCGCTTTACGAAAACTAACTCGTGTTCATAATGTTATGAATGCAAAGGTGGTGGTTTTGGTACTATCTATCTATGCCAGTCATTCACTGTATTCAGCCATCACATGACTGGCCCCATCTGATTAAAGACAGTTCGCTAGTTAGGGGAAGCGGTGATGATAGCGATATGATATGAAACAGAATGTGGGCGACTTGACAACTTGGATATTATTATGATGGATTAGTCACGGGATAAACATCTTCTGTTTTTCATAAGAAGGCTTTCTTTTACTTTTTTTTTAAGCAACGGGCGCTGTATCTTGGAAGTAGGTATTTCGTAAATTTTTTTCTCGAGGTTATTGGTAGTTAAGGAGAGATGTTTTTTTTTTCTTGTCAATAAGCATGAAGAGGTGGGTTTATTTGTTTAGTTGAAATCAGACGAACTTAGCTGTCTCATTATGGGAGAAAGCAAGTTATCTTCATCATTTTCTCTTTCCAGGGTTTTAATATTTTTTTATGTTCCTCGTCTTCCGTTTTTTTTTTTGTTTTTTTTTTGTGGTTTGTTTTAAATAAAGATGCGTATTCCAAACGTTTTTCCGACGATGGATATTTATTTTTGTTACTTTAAATTATTACCACAACGTTTGTGCCGATCTAGTCTTCGGGCTTTCTAAGGTATACCAAACGAAAGAAGAGGTCAGTCGTAGTTTCGACGATTAATATATTCTCTTCGTTGTTTTATTTCATTTTTTTTTCGATAGTGAAGAATTGGAAGGAGGATGTCATTACCTTTGCGTAGGATATTGAAAACAGTTTTACTGTTTTTATACCTTAACGCTTCGACAGATCCATTCTTCGGCTTTCTGCGTGTGTGAAAGAATGCGGTAATGATTATTATCAAATTAGTTATTCTGACCATTGATTTCAAATTTTGGGATTACTTCTGCTGTTACCATACGGTTGATACTTCAGTTTTCCCCAGGTGTATAATTTGAAAGGTGGTAGACATTTTCCTTATATCAGTTTACATTGTTCGAACTATTGTCCTAATAGTTATTACTATATTCAAGACGTTTCGGCTGTTGTACGCTCTGAAATTCTTCAGGTATGTAGAATTTCGAACTTAACCCTTTATATCGATCATTGGGATAGATTTTTCACGTTCCAGATAATGTTTTGTTACTTTTATTGTTACTAAAACGGTTCAACCAATCAATTCTCCGATCTTCCTCATTCTACACGCAATAAAAGATTACTATCATTAGAGTGCTACACTATTTACATTATTTGGACTGTTGTCCAATTTTTAATGCTATATTTTCGACGTTTCAGCCGTTGTACGCTCCGGCCTTCTTCAGGAATTTAGAACCGAAACGTTTATTTCGATTATTGGGGTATATCAGTCTCATTCCATGTGTAATGCAACTTCTGGTAGCCAAGTAGTTATATCCCTTTAATTTAACTCTATATTATTTGTACACCACTGCTGTAACCAGGTATTAAGCTCACAACTATTAGGGGCAAGTTACTAGAACTAACAAACATCTATATCCATCTGGCCATTTGTCCTCAAGGTGAACAAATAACATAGAAAGTTAATTTAAAGGAAGATAACTACATGGCTACAAAAAGTGGCACCTCACATGATACGAGAATGATATATCCCAGTGATTGAAATAAAGGGTTTGGTTCAAAATTCCTTCTCACCTGAAGAAGACTGGACTATCCGAAGACCAAAACGTTGTTAATATAGCAATAAAGATAAAGGCAATAGACCGAATAATGTAAATTGTGTAAATGCTACCTCAACTCCAAAATATAGCCAAATCATTTGAGCAGTTATTCAGAGGATTGATAAATTCATTTTAAGTGAAATTTCAATTTATTTTTATATTAGCATGACGTTTCGATCGATCGATTCCTTGACCATTCTCAGGTGTACAGAAGAACATAATTACCATTACAATAGTTGTTCAGACGATCAATTTTATTTTGTTGGATACTTCTGTTGTTAATGCAATCGTTTTTTTTAACAGTCTTCAGGTATACAATTCTTATTTTCTTTTTATTTTTTTAATCATATCACCCCGAGCAAGGCGGTAACGCCACTCATGTGCCGGGGTAAGTGTGAAAAGTTTGGAAAAGAGAAAACCGGAAACCACATCCTAAACAGGGAACAAGGGATGAGTCTCTACATCTGTTCAATAGACGTGGGTGGAGTGTGAACCGGGCGATAGTTCAGGCTATCTACTCCAATTGAAAAAAAAAGTGAGAAGTTTGGAAAAGAGAAAACCGGAAACCACATCCTAAACAGGGAATAAGGGATGAGTCTCTACATCTGTTCAAAAGGACGTGGTTGGAGTGTGAACCGGGCGATAGTTCAGTCTATCTACTCCAATTGAAAAAAAAAGTGAGAAGTTTGGAAAAGAGAAAACCGGAAACCACATCCTAAACAGGGAACAAGGGATGATCCTCTACACCTGTTCAATAGACGTGGGTAGAGTGTGAACCAGTTGAAGAAGAAGAAAGAGAAGAAAAAAAAGGTAGCGTTGGTGGGTAAACTAAGTTTCAACTTAGTTAAAATCCGGTCAAAGAAAATTCTTTGAAAAAATGTAAAGAACACCCGTTCAAACAACCATGAAACTATTTTAAAATTAGCCACAAATAATAAAACAAAATAAAATCAAAGCAATTGTTAAAGAATGGGGATTTTTAAACGCAGCTTCGATGTAGCACAAGATCAAAAGTATGGTGCACCCAGTAAGGATTGAACTCGCTAATTGATTCTAGCGAGACAAACTTGCTAACCATTTCACCAAAACGAGGTGCCCTAAATGTCTTGTTAGCTTAGATGAGGCACAAGGCCGAAATTATGAGACCTAACTCATTATTCAGTCATATCTGATTTAGCAAGACATCACATCGGAGTTCCCCAATTCTTACAGAATGTAGCCGAGTCGTGTGTTGTTTTGTCTCAAATGGTGTCAATATATATTTATCATCCTATAAAAACATAAAAAGTTACATGGTCTATTTTTTTAGTATAGGGCTATCCGTATATTCCCACATGATACGACACATTAATTACAGTCACATTTTATGATAAATCATAAAAAATATATTTAAAAAAATGTAAATAATACTCTGCTCTGTTGAACATACTAGCCTTGGCAGAATGTTAAAACGGTGTCTTGGGTATAGATCCCTATCCATGAAATATGTTCTTAGCTTGTTTTTGTCTACAGAAAATGCGAATTTCAACTGGTTTCCACCAAGACTATGTATCAGAAAAACAATACCGAAAAGAACAGTATATGATAGTAAACTCAGACAAGTCCATTATTCCAAATTATGCAAAATTAGTAAATTCCATATTTTCTTGATAGTATTGCTTTCCCGTCATTGGTCTGATAAGGCAAGAAAGCAAACTCGCTTGTGATGTGTACATATCCGCAAGGCTTGTCAGTCAGTTAAGTGCCATACGTGATACACGCCTAGACAATTATGTCTCGAGACTGGACAGAAGATTTTCACGCAGTAGATTGCCATTACTTTCTGCGGCAGACTGATTGCCAACAAAGGCTATAGAACCCAAGCTATCCTATTTAATCCATAGAATGGAGAAGCGACGGAATCAAGTCTTTCTCAAGGGTATTTGCGAGGAAGTGAATGTAACGAATTCAACTGGAATTCGAACTCGGCTCTCCGATTTCTTGTTCCAAGACGATATCTACTGTACCACAACGCACATAGCAGGAAGCTACTGTTCACATTTTTTAAAACTTATTTCCTTCATGTGATGTTATCTGTGTGAGACTTATTTTGATAGATTTAGTGTGATTATTTCTACCTGTAGAAATAGTACTGGTAATGGTATTCCATACAATAAATACTCGTCATTCATTGCCGGAAAGGTTAGCGCTACCGTAAGCTGGGGTCTTATAAAAAAAATATACTAAAACATGTTTTTTTTTAATAGTGAAAATATACCCGTGAAGCTCACTAATTGTTATCGCTCTTTTTAATATTCATTTGGAGGGGATCATTTTGTTAACTTTTGTTTAGGGTAATATAGAAAATACGTATCTTGGTTATATCATTATTAGTTATCTAAGAATGGGCCTATGCCATCCAAAATGACGGCAAAATATTTATATCGATATACCATCTAAAATGATGGCCAGATATATATTGATATACCTACTGTCGAGTATCTTACATTAAAACATAAGAAAAATAAAACAAAACAAAGTAATCCAAAGGAGGAATATATATATATATATATATATATATATATATATATATATATATATATTCTAAACATATACTGTTAAATATAAGACACAAGGAATGTCTATTATGTTTAATCATGATCCGTTCTAAACGTCGTATTTTGGCTTTAATTTCAGTTGAAAATAAAGACAGAAATTCTCCAACATTTGGATAATTTTTTATTAATTTGGTTCTAACCTTCCGACTCACATGAGCCATCTTCAGAGAGGTTATTAAGACGGTAACACAATAACGTATTAGCCATTGTAATAATCTAAAATCTTTTATAAATTATATTTCTCTGTTAAATTAAATAAATGAATTTAACATTGAGTTTGAGTTCGTCTCTATCGTAATTTACCTGGATTGTATACAAAGTGTGCTATGTTTTATATATATATATATATATATATATATATATATATATATATATATATATATATATATAACTGTCTTTGTTATAATAGAGAAGATATATATTCTTCACTACTGGACGACATAATTATTGCAAAAAATAAATAAGGCACTATTAAAGAGTAAATACGCGACAAGAGCTTTCATAACTGGTAGTAAAGAGAATGAACTAAACCGACGCTGCCTCGCTATTGTCTTTCTCTCGATGAGCGTGACAGGAGAGGTATATATATGTATATATATATATATATATATATATATATATATATATAAACGGTCTTAATTATAATGGAGAGCATTTATATGTGCTATCTACTTTGGTTGATTGTTTTTGTAAAGCCAGTTTATAGGATCTGATGAAGGATTGTCTTCTTTAAGAACCAGAGGATTTATCCGCTGCCAGAAGAGATATTTCTGCTAGAAGTTGGAATTGTGTATTTTCGTAGAATGGAATGGAATTTTGAGGGAGGGGAAAAAACAGCAAAAGAGATGATCATTAGTCACAGGAATTCATGGAATTATAAATATTCATGTCAAAATTATAGATATCTTTCTGCATTGTTTGAGGAAGGCAAAAAAGTTTAATCAATTAATCTGACAAGATGAAAAGAAACAAGAGAAAAAGTAATCAACTCTGGAAATTATATTTCTTGATATAGAAAATATACAAAAAATATTAAAAAATGTTTCTGGTTTTTCTTTCTTTTGTTTTACTTATATACTGTGTTCCATGAGCGATTAAAGCTCTTCACAACTTCCTAACCTTTGCAATGTTTGGGCCTTTATTATAGCTTCAATTTCCTTTTTGTTATTCATTTACATAAACTTATTAGGTATGTAACACGCTATTTTCTTTAAGTGTCAGATACCCTAAGACCATTTCCTCTGTATATATCTCAATGTTTCAACTGCCTTTTTCTATCCTTAGCTAAAAGTGTTTTCTCATTCCCATTTCACATAAAACCGGTTCATTGCAAGCATATTTTCTCTGCGATATACTCATTATTTTTCTGTATAAGCACATTCATTTTTGAAGGATAGTCCTGAGTATGGCCATAATCTACAACTGGCAGCATGGCATCTGATCGAGCGACGGGAGGTCCAGAGGACATAGAACCTTTTCTTAATTGCTGTTGTTGCCAGTTCCATCCTGAAATAGAGTGGTAGCAGCTGTAAGATTTCGGCAATGAGCAAATAGTTAATCTGCAAATAAAAAAAATACTATGAAAATAAAAAAATACATTTTATAATAAGACTACCAATAATATCTTTTTATCTAAAAAACAAAGTTATCCAAAGGAGGGAATATACTGATGAGCTGTGATACAGCGAAACAGATCTGTCTGCGGATGACTATTTACGTTCTCACATACTAATTGAGCACTCTGGAAGAATGGTAGACTTTGAAAAACAGTAGCTACTCTGTCATCTACGCATCGTTCATTCAGCAATGAATTAGAACACTTTCAGCTATTGGGTGTGTATAATGATAATATACACGCTAAAAAGTCTGCCTCCTTCTACCGAGCGCCCATAGCTCAGAGGTGGAATCGCCGACTGACGCCAATTCGGTCGGGTTTCAATCCTGGGTAAAAAAGCAATCGGCTGTCTAACCGTACTGATGAGCTGTGATACAGCTAAACAGATTTGTCTGCGGATGACTATATATATATATATATATATATATATATATATATATATATATATATTATAATGGTGTCGCCCAAGAAAGGCATTTTACTGTCACTGTTGTGCAGGGGTTTACATATGAGGAATGTTATGAGAAAGAGTCACACGTTACAGGGGGTGTCGGGAAGAGGGTATGATAAGGATGAGAATACTGATGAGAGTGAAGTGGACGGAGAAAAAGCATGAGAGAGAGAGAGAGAGAGAGAGAGAGGATGCAAGTTAGTGAAATAGGTGATGACTATTCATTTTACAGTTAAACTCTTGGAGATTGTAGCTGTCGGGAAATCAAGTAAGCGGAAGGGAATTCCACAGGCGTAAAGTGCGAGTAAAGAAGCTGTTGGAGTAGAATTTGTGTTTACAATTTATCGTAAAAAGGTGGGACATAGTTGCTAGTCTTATGGCTCGAGGAAATTCATATATAAGGGGTACCAGTGAGCTAAGTTCATCGGAGCAGAAAGCCGTGAAATTATTGGTAGAAGAGACATGGGGAAGCCACACAGCGTCAGTAATCTGTATCTGAGCTGACAAGTCGGGATCAATCACATTACAGATTTTCCGTTGGATTTTGTAAAGGACACCTAGGTGGATAGCAGGAGCACCCGACCAGATATGGAAGCAGTATTCAATGCACAGTCGGATAGTAGATTTGTATATGTGCAGGATTGTTTCAAAAGGGAAAAACTTCCTGGCCCTGCACAGAGAACTGACCTTCTTAGTTAGCAGCAGATTTAGCTATATATATATATATATATATATATACATATTCTTCGCTACTCGACGACATAATTATTGTAAAAAATAAAGTAATAATACAATTTTATAGTAGAATTACCAACAAAACATTTTATCTGTAGTTGAAGACATACATTTACATTCAAAATGTGTTTAGTTGAAGACATAAAATTCCGTCAAAAACATTTAGATTTTGGTATTAAATGACCAATAGAGATGTTGAGATGCTGCAAAACGAAATCAACCAACGAACCAAAATCTGAGAGAAAAATATAAAATATTTACTGTTATAAAGAAGAACTGGTACAGCATAAAAAATGTACACTTTCGTCTTTGTTCCTCACAATTTTTTTTTTATTTATTGTTTGCTCAATACCATAATTTTTTCATGTGCCTATATTTTCAAGTTTCAAATTTGTAGATGGTATTTTGGTCTGCGCCTTTTGGTAACGATCATTCTGTATTTTTATAATTTATTGTTCGTCCTATTTTCTTACCCTCCTTTAGTAATCTTGTTATGGAGCTCTATCTCTAAGAATGGACTCTTCCTCCGTCAATAAATACTACCGTGGAGGCAGTCGTGAGGCAGCCGTGACGCAGCGTAACTATACCGTTCGGACTTACACTACTATTTTGCTGACTACTAACACTCTTATTTTGTATATGTTTTGTTATTTTAATACACTGTTTGAACCTACCTACTTGTTTTTCTGTCTCACTTTCTGGCTCTTACAGGCCAAAACAACTTGGAGACGAAGATTTCACCACAACAAACCTTATCACGAAGTTCTTGTAATTTTCTGTGTTTGTCGACAATACTGCATCGTCTGCCGATAAATTTCGACAGAATCTCCAGTTTTATTCTTTTTCTTTCCATTTACTAAAATTACAGTTTTATCAGGTTCAAACACTGGTACTTGTACGTTCATGGAAGTTAAGCAATGTCGAGCTAGGTCATTACCCACATTGGTGACCGCAAGTGCTGTAAGTTACAGATGTGTGGATGTTGCAGGGATAACGAAGGACCAGTTTCTAATTCAAATCAGGTTCGTTATAATCACTTTATTGCAGATACTACCCCCCCCCCCCAAAATGAATGAATCACCCATTTCCCTCGATCTATGGATTAATTAGTAGGTCTTGTATCAGTAAATCATAATTATCTCCAATAAATTCTTACAGACTAAAAATATTTTCTGGCTTTTTACAACCTGCAATAGGTCAATAAGCCGTGAAAAATTAATAAATCAAACAATTGCTCAAAGACTGAATTACTTTTAGGAGTGTGAGTAATTATGCTTCTAGCTTAGTGCAGTATGTCACATATCCAAAAGACAAATGTGAAAAGAGTTTTTTGTTATCCTAATCGTAGAAGTAATACGGATTTGTCAGCCTAGAAAATCTGCATTTAAAATCACGGATTTATCTTTGAGCGAAGCCAAAGTTCACATATTCGAACAGAAGGAAGAAAAAAGGAAGCGGTAAAAGAAAGAATGAGAGAACGAGATAAGAAAACAGAAAGAGAGATATACGTACACACAAGGAGAAAATAAGGGAATAAAGGAAGACTGTGAAAGAGAGATAAATGAAGAAGCGAGTGGAAGAAAACGAAGGAGGGAGAGTAAAATCAGGAAAATTTTTCTTCGACAAAGTGTGAAATCTTGAAAAAAAAAAGACGGAAACATAAAAGATTTTCTCTTAACGGTATAGCTTGATAATATCAAATCGGTGTTTGTAAAAAAAAAATGTAGGGGGAGTGACCCCTCTGAACAACTCATCCGTTTGGGCCTTCACTCCAGATAAGCTTCTATGAAACCCAAAACCACAGCGCACACGATTTTCTTATCGTTTATCTTTCCGGGGTTTTGTTTTTTCAGGAGATGGGGGATCAAGGAGATACTGGAGTCACAGAGCCGGAGACTTTAGGATGTTGAAAATTAGGGTGGGACTCATTGACAAGATGAATGAGGAAGACGAAAAACCATTAGATTTATTCGCCATCTTTTTTTTTTTTTCAATAATCACAACAGTGGCTTAGCACTTTACACAACCAAATTCCGGCAATCATATCCGACCATTTAATCCAAGAATATCCGTATTCATTCGTGATGAAGAATTTGAATATTTCTCTGAAAAAGATTGATTGTTTTTACGGTTTATCAACTCTTTGCAGGTTGTTTAAAGTCAGAAAAATCTTCAGATTGTATGATTTTTTTTATTTTTTGAGGTAATAATGATTTGATGATACAAGTCTTACTAATTAACCCATAAGTGGAGGGATAAGAGATGGATTCATGCCTTGCATAAATGTATTTACGCGAGAATTGGAACCCGGCTTTTCGATTAACAATTCCGAGCCATTATACGTTCCCTTCCCCCTGAACATTCAAGCTTACAACACCTGGTAATCCCAAACGGTCACCCATAGAGGTATTGATCAGGTTCGACAGAGACAGTACAGGAACCAATGTTTCAACTTGAAACGTAGTTTCAACAACCGAACTCTTGTCACTGACCTCTCTACCTCTTGGGTGGGGCTTTATAAAACTCTCACAGGATTTTTCCCACATGTGCACACCGGAGGCCAAGGTGGGTTAATCAGGTGTTTACATATCGGGAGCAGACACATGTTGGTTGAAGCGCGGATAGGCACCTGGTAAGTCTACCATTAAATCTTGCTTTGAATACTGGCCTGGTGCTCCTGCTATATGTTCAGAAATTCATGACAAAATTCAGGTCTCTTCATTTTACAGTTGAGATGACTTGATATAACCGTAGTTTCTAGGCTAACAGTTTATTCTATCAAAATTATCGGCTGTAGAATTCTCTTCTGGCTTCTTAGCTTCCCAATGAATATGTATCTTCAACAATTTAAATGCAATGTTATTCGTTCCCGTCTATCTTAATTCAGTCCGTTAACTGCCGTACGTGATACACGCTTGGGCAATCATGTTTCTTTCAAAATATGACTGACTAGGATGAAGATTTTCCTACAGTAGGTTGACATTAGTTTCTGCGATATACTATTTGGCAACCAAGATTATAGAACCCAATCTGTCCTGCTATTCAACCCATATCTGGAGGAAGGAGCGATGGATTCATACCTTTCCCAATGGTATTTGCGTGTAAGTGAATGTAATGAATTCAACTGGAATTCGAACTCTGCTCCCCGATTTCTTGTTACGAGCCGATATCCATTTCACCACAATTGTTCTTTATAATACTATATTTTTCTCATATTCTCTAACACTCAGGAACCCTGTGCGTCTTAGTGACTTTATTCCTTTGCCTTGGGTGAAATGATTAAAAAATGTAAGACTCGCTGGTTTGTGTGATTAACATTTATTATATGAGATTAATTATGGCGGAAAACTATTCTTATTGATAAAACAAATATTTTATGATTCTGACTTAGTTGTTAAAAAAAAGGTTACATTTTTGAAGACGAAACCAAAAGTTATTTATGTACAAAATAAATAGATTTTCAAGACCACTATCACCGATATTTGCAAAGACAATAGTCTCCTCCCAGGGTTTAACATCGCTGGCTTTTCCAAAGTTTTAGTTCATTCAAATGATCTGTAGAAATCTTAAAGATGATAAGGTTTGCGAGTTAGAAGAATGAGGCAAGCAAACTAAACCCAATAATTTGATTTCATCCATCATCTATTTAATTTTTTAAAAAGTCATTTCACCCCAAGCAAGGCAGAACGGCCACTAGTGAGCAGAGAATTACAGTGAGAGAGAGAAAAAAAGGTACAGGGGATGTCGAAAAAAGGATAAAAGAAGGATAGGAATCAAGGAGAGAGAAGATGGCAATTGACGTTGCATTTAAACTTTTTGAAGATTGTAGTTATCAGGGAAGCAAGCATACGGAAGGGAGTTCCACAAACAGGAATTGGAAGAAAAGAAATTTTTAGAGTAAAATAAGAGATACATTTAACTATTTCGACTGTAAAAGGGTGGTACCTTGAAGTCAATCTAGCAGCGTGCGAAAATACATGTGGTCAGTGAACCAAAGAAAAAAGTTCATCGAAGAGGAGGTTATATTTAATTATTTCGACGGTAAAAGAGCGAGACCTTATTAACAATCTAGTATTTTTTTTTATTGATTGACTGATTCGTTTTCTACTCCTTATAAACCCTTTGTAGGTTATTTAAAGCCAGAAATATTTCTTAAATTGTACAAAATTTTGTGTGTGAAGATAATAAAAATTTTAAAAATGCAATAATAATTAACCCATAACTGGTGGGGAGAAGAGGTGGATTCATGCTTTTTCCGAGGTAAATATAAACGAACAGAGACAGAATTGGAACTCGGCTCACCGATTAAAAATTTTGAATCATTATCCATTACGCCGACCGCACATCCAAGTACTCGGATTTCTCAAGCGATCACCTATCTATCAAGTTCGATTTTGCCTAATTTCGGTGATAGTATTGGACTCGGTGTTTCAACGTGATATGGCCGTAAGCTTTTTATTTTGCTGGCGTACATTGCGATTTAAGGGAAATTTTGCAAATAATTACAAAGAGAAAAAATTCCAAGTTGCGAGATTTCAACATCCAGAAGGTGCAGAAATTTACAATTCTAGGAAGTCTTTTAACAGATGACAGAAAAGGCGACATCGAGACCCAAACTTGCGGTGGATTAATGAAAGAAGCATCTAGAAAGCTAAGTAATGTATTGAGAAACAGAAAAATTTCATGAAAGTCAAAGAAAAAATTACATTCTTTAAACACAGCATTAAATTTCGCACAGAAATGTATTTACATTAAAGAAATATTGTTTGATGGAGGAATGCAGGCTGGCAGGTGAAAATGTATTTATCTTGAATGAATATTGTATTGAAAATTTATAAATGCATACGCAAAATTATATAAAAAACAAAATGAGTGGTTATAGCAATCGTAATATAAATATAATATATTAAAATGGAGTAATATTTGATTACCATCATTTGATTGTAATCAAAATTGTTTATGCCTCATGAAATTTACCAGATTTTAATTATCGTCTTAATATTATTGAATTAAGAATATGTGTGATAAAATATTAAGGTATGCTATATTTATAGGATAAAATTTTCAGTATCAGGGATAGCGTACGTTAAAACAAAAGTATGTATTGAAGTCGGCGGCAGTAATAAAACCCAAAATGCATAACAAAACCTTACAGAATTAGAGATTTAGTTTCATGCCTTTTCTTTTTTTATCCAGAAGCCATTTTTCATCGAAGGAATAAAAATGACTCACATATTTTGTTTCTCTTTTTGCTAATAAAGTTGATTATATTCGTGATTTATACATTTTGTTCTTGTACATTTCCAAATATGACATTCCGAACAAACTAATATAAGGTTGTTTTATTCTTCACCAAAAAAAAAAATACTGATAAGCGAATGCTAACCATTTAGGTGGGGAATCAGCAGTTAATGACACGAAATTTATTCTTAGGTATTCAAAGACGTCATAAAAACATCTGAGTACTTATAATTCCAAGAATAACTCCATCTAGTAATGTTTTTGCTAGTTCGATATTAATAGGTACCGGATTTCGTTTCTGTTTTCAAATTCTCACGACGTGGAATTCAAGAGTGGAATGACGGCTATTAGTTCAAGAAGTAGGAATCCTTAGTTTTGGCGAGATCTTTAAAAGTACAGAAAAGATTATTTCAACAATGAATACAAAATGTTTCACAGATGTCTTGTTTTCTGTTGTTTAACCGTGAAGATTATAATGTGACTGATAAATTTAACAACTGGGAAGTTCTTTTATTCCTTTTCACATTATGCGGCATTATTTGCGGACAAATTAATGGAGTTATTTTATTTTGACATATATTTTATAAAAATAATTAAACTTAATAAATAATTTATTAATGTCTCTTTCATTTCAATTTCAGTTGCTTTTCATCACGGCTACTCAAATCTTCAATCTACAACACCGAGTAAAATATATTGTTGTGGGGTCTCCCCTTATTCTATGATAATGGACTCGACTTGAGTATACATATACTTCTGCCATAGAGAGAACAGGGACTGATACCAAACGATACCGAAGTTACACAGAGAATACCGCGTCAGTAGTCATAGTAGCTCTGAGCTCCACTCAGACAGAATAGTATTACACGGACATACTAATTTCAGAACGGCTTCACTTCAAAGATTTGTATATATATATATATATATATATATATATATATATATATATATATATATATTCCTTACTAATCGTATTCCTGAATTACTAACCTGCGTTCCAGTTATATCTTTACGTTTAATATAACCTATATTTCTATCTCAGATACCTGTTTTGTTGTTCATTATTACTCATATTGTTTTACCTATCACTCGGAATCCACAATATGCATGGATCATAAATAAAGAATTAAAGATATTACTATTCATTTCTGATTACTGCTGTGCATAGAATAATGGTCTGGGAAGGTCTGTTGAAATTAAACTGTAATTAAGATGTCAGTGCATCAATTTAATTATAACAAATCAAGGTAAAATCTCTACTGATGACATAAAAAGTAACTAAGATCAGGACGAAATAAATACTAGTAGAAAAGTAAAAAAGGAAAAGAATCAAATAATAATTTTTTCATGAAATATTATACTAATATAATAAAAAGAATCTAAAATAAATATGAAAGAAATAATAACAAATAAATTGTCAATATTTAATATTAATACTATAGTTATATAAAAGTTAAGTGAAACGAAAATGTAAGAAATATTAGCTAAAATTAATCACAGCTGACTATGAATTATCCCATAATATAAATTCAAATTAATATTACTACTAATGTAATCAAAAGTAATATTAGCTAAAATTAATCATGACTGACAATGCATTTTCTAATAACAACAATTCAAGTTAATATTACAACAAATATCATATAAGTTAACTAAAAGTACGATAAAAAAAAATTTTAGTAAAAACAAAACAAAAATAAACAGCACTGATTGTCATTGCTTCTTCTAATAATGTGGATTCAATGCAATATTGACACTAATGTAATCTAAAACAAATTAAATGACATTGCAATAATACTTACAGTATTTACATTATTCGGACTATTGTCCTCATCTTTGTTCAATACCAGGCTACAGCAGTGGTGAACTAGTAACTTACAGGGTTAGAGGGAGATAACTCATGACTATCAGAAGAGCCTCTAGGCAAGGAATAAGAATGATATACCCCAGTGATTGTAATAGAAGATTTGGTTAGAAAGGCAGGAGCGTATAACGGCCGAAATGTAAAAATGGCAATAAAGATGAGGACAATATTCCGAATAATGTAAATACTGTAAATACTACCTCATCTTAGACATATAGGCAATAATACTTGTTAGACATGAATAATACCAAACATATATTTACTCGTTATTAAAGAGCATTTTAAGCAATTGTTAACAGTTTAGATCTTTAATCCTTTGCTAATAACACAGATTTATTCTTAGACATCCAAGGACATCATAAAAAAAACATTTGAGTACTTATAATTCCGAGAATAACTCTATCTAGTTATGTCTTTGTTAGTTCGATATTTATAGGAACGTTAAAACCAGATTTCATTTCTGTTTTATAATTGGCACGACAAGGAACTCATGACTGGAATGACGATTATTACCTCAAGAGGTTGAGCTCTAAGTCACGTTGGTATTTGCAATATGGCTGAATCGCATAATGTAAATCAAATGTAATGGGTTCCTGAGCTGACATGGCAAAAAAAAAGTGATTGTTTATAGGATTGTACTTTTTCCCAAAAGATGGATGGCCTCGGAAAGGGTTTAGTCGGACGAGGAATGCTTTTGCTGTTGACACAAGTTGTTGCTTGCTACAAAACGCAGAAAATGTTAGGGTTGTGTCGTTTAGAATGACGAACGTTCCCGGAATCACAACTCGAACGCGAGCTAACCGATACTCGTTATGGTGATTCAATGGGTTAATTAGAAACGAGGAATCGCGGACCATTTAAGAGAACCGAGTAATATGAAACGGAGGGAGAAAGGGACGAAATAACAAGGGTAAGACAACACGTGCAAGGCGAATGATGGTCTCAACGTTTTAAAGAAATTACTCGCATACAGGAAAAATATTAATATCATCTTGATTTTTTTTATTCGATTAAGAATTGTCAACCATTACTGATGTTTGACTACTATTTCCTCTATATAATTTTAATTTTTGTTTATCGCAACCACGACGACGCCAGTTTTACTGCTGTTCTTAAACAGAGCGAATCTAAAATAAATAAAAAAATAACATTTCAACGGGGTTCGAACTAGTAAAACTCGGGAAACCCGTCTTAACAAGATACGCGCTATTTACAGTATTTACAGTCAGACTAATATCCTCATCTTTATTGTTATTATCACAAGGTTTTGGTCGTTGTTCCCTCCGATCTTTATTATGCGTATATCTCATCAGCAGGTATGTAGTTTAGGTTTAGGGCTGAGATTTTTACGGAGATCTGTTCAACAAGACAAAAGCAGATTAAAACGTTTGTTCATGAATTTAGTAAAATAGTAATTGCGAGTTCAGTCCCTGTCCGGGCAGTGTCTGCTTGGACTCAGTGGAAACATGGCGGGCAGTAATTGAGCGGTACTACAAATACGAACTAAACGAGATATCCCTAGACATGTTCATTGGAAAGAGAACATTTAATTTCATATATTAAATACAGCCTTCATTTCGGAAACCCCTCCTGGTTATCTGATGAAGTCAGAGAGCAAAATGACCGAAAAGTTGTGATATCAACAACAATGTTGTCAATAGTCCGAATATAAATAGGGTAATAATGATAATTCCTCATTCCGGAAATTCAGACAAAAAATAATCTCCTTATAATCTGAGTAGATGCCGCAAAGATGAAATTAAACTCATGATGTTTCAAAAAAACGTAGTGCAGTCATATTTAATATTACATTTAAGTACTTTAATGCCTAGAAATAATAATAATAATAATAATAATAATAATAATAATAATAAAAATAATAATTATTATTATTATTGTTAAAACCAGAAGGAGAAAACTTGTCTATTAATTGATATGGCTTGTCCAGCGGATTGTAACATAGCAATCAAGGAATTTGAAAAACTGTCAAAATATAAAGACCTGGAAATTGAAATAGAAAAAAATGTGGAAATTGAAAACAAGAGTTGTGCCAGTGATAGTAGGTGCACTTGGAATGATAAAAAATGGAACAAAACAACACATTGAAAGAATCCCTGGAAACCCCAGCTTAAGAGATATACAAAAAATTGTCTTACTAAGTACAGCCCACACACTAAGGAAAACTTTATCTATGTAATGCTGGGGATGATAGGGAAGATAGAAAAACATGAAATGGAGCCATAACAACACGCCACTACCTGCCTTAGGTCTCCCCGCAGACTTGGTTGGTAGTGAGGCCAAAGCAGAAATCGAAATATGATGAAAAATGACATGATAATAATAACAACTAACATACATAGAAACAATAAAGGACTGGATAATACAATTAGTTAAACAGCAAGTAAACAGAAAGAAAATATTCAAAGATGAAAGAAGGCAGTAAATACAAACAAGATTTACATTTAGTAGATTCTGTAGAAAAGCAAAACAGAAGACAAGAACTAACTATTGCGGCAAAAAATATGAAAATGAAAGCCAAAGCTAAAGCTCTTGAACAGATGAAACAACGCTGGCAAGACAAACCTCTGCATGGCCAATATCCAGAACGTGCTAATATACCCAATGTTGATAAAGTTAATATTCATCGATGGTTACGTGCATCTGGATTAAAGTCTGAGACTGAAGACTTTATTCTTGCAGCGCAAGACCAAAGTCTTTTCACTAGAAATTTTCAGGCAAATATTATATATAATAATGTGAATCCAAAATGCAGGTTCTGTGATAAATACCAAGAAACAATAGACCATCTAACCTCAGGATCTTCTGTACTTACCCCAAATGAATATAAAAATTGTCACGATAGAGTAGGGCAATATTTACACTGGACAATGTGCAAGCACTATGGAAAATCTGTAAAAAACACTGGTATGAACATCACCCAGCACCGGTTACAGAAATAGGATTACACCATCTACATAGACAGAAAAATTGAAGCAATTAAGCCGGACATGATTGTTAGAAACCAAAAAGAAAAAACTTGCTCATCAATTGATATGGCTTTTCAAGCGAATTGTAACATAGCAACCAAGGAATTCGAAAAACTGTCAATATATAAAGACCTGGAAATTGAAATCGAAAAATGTGGAAATTGAAAACAAGAATCGTGCCAGTGATAGGAGGTGCACTTGGAATGATGAAAAATGGAATAAAAGACACATTGAAAGAATCCCTGAAAACCCCGGTTAAGATATAAATAAAAGATTGTCTTGTTAAGTACAGCCCACACACTAAGGAAAACATTGTCTATGTAACGCTAGGAATGTTAGGGAGATAGGAACAAATCATGAAATGGAGCCATAACAATACACCTGCAGACTTGGTAGGTAGTGCGACCATAGCAGAAATTGAATTATAATGAAAAATGCCATAATAATAATAATAATTCTAGAGAATATTACTACTACTTTTTCTATATATATATTCATAATAGTTGCACTGATGATTTTCCTTCAGAAATTTAAGAGCAACACTACGTTGGCAGCCAGGTCTCATCATTTCAGGAGTAGACAGTTTCAATCAGTTCACACTTTTCTTCAGTCATTCGAACAGGATTAGAGGTTTATCTCTTGTTTCTTGTTAAGAATTAGACTTCTATTTCCATCTAAACTTTTCTCATTCTCTTTCATTCCCAGTAGTCCCTTGAGTCTTAGTGGCTTTATCGCCTTGCTTGCAGTTTATGTATAAAAAAAAGCAAGATATAATCATAAATTCTATGCTAACAGCTTCTTTTCTCGCTTTCCTCGCTTATGGAACTCTGACGGTATCTTGCTTTCTTGTCAAATATGTTCTTTACAAATTTAAACGCAATGTCGGTCGTCATCTACTGTTAGTAACTGCTTGTGTATTAGTGGCTTTATTGCCTTGTTTAAGATGAAATGATTAAACAAATACAACAAGTCAATTCTAGAGTATAATAAGAAAATTTATAAACAGACCAACGTTCTTACAAAGAAAAAATATATACATATTATATACACTTTACCTTCCAAAATATTCCACTCACATGCATTTAACAAATGTCTATGCTTTAATGCACGTGACACATATTTAACCAATCAGAACCAATCCTAAATCACAATATAATGTCTCTTAGTTCTTTTTTTTAAATTTTTCTCCTGGTCTGGGAAAACGTTTTTCTGTTCTTTTCTAGGCTTAATACAAAAGTAATATTTCGTAATATTTAAGAATATTACTTTTTATGAGCGCATTTTTCCATGTAATATTTATTTCTGTTTTTCTTTTTTTTCTATTGTTTTATTTTCTTCACGTTTTCCGTTAACCTTTAGGAATTGATTTTTTGAATCCCGTTTTTTAAATTATTTAAAATTATTCTTGCTGATTTCTGTGTGATTTTCTTTTATGTTTTTGCGAATTCTTTCAATTTTCTATTTTGTCGATTTAAACTTTCTTTATTTTCCATTTTCTCTATAAAATCTTTGATTTAATTTTTATTTTCTTTCATCTGCTGACACTGTTTCTTATTTGCTTTTTATTTTTCTTTACATTTTTTGATGTGCAAGGGGCTACAGAAGTGTAAAAAGATTAAGTAGAAGAGAGTGAAGAGAAAGACGAACCAGTTAGAATGGAACAAGAGGAGGATGGGAATACAGGTGTGATGACAGTTGCAAAGGTGGAAACAAAGGAAAGGTATACGGGGTGGTGAAAGAACTAGAGTCAAGTGGTTAATAGATGAGTATTGACATTGCATTTCAATTCCTGGTGGTTGTAGCCGTCAGGAAAGCAAGAATATGAAAGCGAGTTTCACAGACGGGAAGTGCGAGAGAAGAAGCTGCAGAAGTAGAATTGTCGTCTGCATTTGGTTAATCTAACTGTGAATGGGTGGGACCCAGTTGCCAGTCTGGTTGCACGAGTAAACATCTGTTGAACAGGCACCAGTGACTTAAGTTCGTTGGAGCAAAAGCCATGAAAGTATTTATAGAACAGAAAAAGGGAGGCCACATCACGTCGGTGGGGAAGTGGCTGTAGTCGAGCCGCCAAGTCGGTACCTATCACATTACTAATTCTCCTTTGGAGCCTGTCTAGAACACTGAGATGAACAGCAGGAGCGCCTGACCATATATGGCAGCAGTATTCCATGCACGGCGAATGGTTGATTTGTATATATGCAGGATGGATTCAGGCGGGAAAAACATCCTGGTCCGACACAGTGATCTAACCTTCTTAGCAGTGGATTTTACATTCCCTTAATGATTATTTTGTTTCGTTTCTTTTCTTTTTACGTTCTATTCTTTGTTTCATTCTGTCACTTTTCCATGGTTCCTTTGATATTTTCGTTTGCCTTTCTTTTTGTATTTTTGCTTTATCTTCCTTTTCTCTTTTGCTTCTTTTTTTTTTTGTATTCTTTTTATAAAGTTCTCTTGATGTGGAAAATTGACATAAATATAGATTATTTGATTTCTTCACAATTCTTCAATGAGTTAAAGTATGCGAAAAATTACTACGCCCAGAACCGAATTTTCAAAAATGAATAATTCTAATAAAAATGTTTTCATTGTTTGAATTGTTCGGACTGTTGTCCTTATCTTTATTGCCATATTCACGGCGTTTTGGCCGGTGTACGCTCCGGCCTTCTTCTGGTGATTGGAATTTTGAACCGAACCATTTATTTCGATCACTGGGCTGGATTGTTCCAGTGGATAAAAAAAGTTGGTTGGATCCTGTGAATAAACCGAAAGAGAAATGAGTTCAATACATGGTTACAGCAGTAGCAAACAATCAGTTTAGAGAATTGAAATAAATGAAGATAACTAAGATATCCGGAAGTATCATGACACATGGAACAAGAACAATCTACCCCAGTGATCAAAATAAAGGGTTCAGTAAAAAAAAAGTCCAATCATCTAACGAAGATCGGAGCGTGTAACGGCTGAAACGTCATGAATATGACAATAAAGGTGAGGACAAAAGTCCGAAAAAAGTAAATAATTAAATATCTCATCTCAGAAATATATACACATGTTTTCTACATACTTAGGTACTTTCATTTTTTCTCATTGTAAATAAACAGCGTCCCCGATATATTTTCCGTCTTTTTCTGCGACTAAAAAAAAACAAAAAAACTGGAAAATGAATTATGTAGACATATGAATTATATTTTATGTAAACCAAGTAACGCAATCAAACCTCTTCATCTAGTTGTCATGTCTATTCTAGATGTGGGCTATTATGAATCTCAACAATGTCTACCCTTAGAATCTCTTTGCAATGTTTGTCTTTTTACTATTTCTCCTAGTCCAAGCAGTTTCCAAGATATATCCCGTCAGTGTCTAATTCTTCAAGATATCTTTCCTCGGCATGTGTGTCAGGAATATCAACTGTCTATTTCTGATTTTGAATATAAGTAGACAGATTAAGATCCCCAGTACAAAACAGAGCAAGCAACTGAACAGCATGAAAATTCATTATTGAACAATATATCCCTAGACATTAGCAGCGGCATGACAGCTCCAGTGACTTTTCGTGATACAACTTCCCTCTGTCTTTTCTATAAATATTTTCATTGCAATTGTTCTAATGAGATCTCTTCGCTGGTACCATGTGTGTACTGCTAGATTGGCCATTAGGTTTCACCATTTTAATGTTGGATTAGCAAGATGTAACAGTAAGTTCTATTCTACTAGTTTCTTTTCTCGCACTTCTCGCTTATAGAACTCTCTTCCTTGTTTCTTCCCTCTTCAGTCAGTCAGCTAAGTACCATACGTGATACACGCTCACGATCATGTCTCGAAAGAGACATGACTGACTGGGCAGAAGATTATCCCGCAGTAGCTTCTTACGTCTTAGTGGTTTTATTACCTTGCTTGGAGAGAAATGATGAAATAAAAAAGTAGTTAGATAAACAAGTCTTTCGTTGATTTCCTCCTTTTGTAATGCAAATAGCTATCTAATTAGTTAGTTAGTTATGTGCCATACGTGATACACGTTTGGGCGATCATGTCTCGAAAGAGACATGACTGACTGGGCAGAAGATTATCCCGCAGTAGGTTGCCATTGCTTTCTGCGGTAGACTGGTTGTCGAACAAGGCTATAGAACCCAATCTGTCCTGTTATTTAACCCATAACTGGAAGGAAGAGACGGATTAATACCTTTCCCAAGTGTATTTTCGCGTAAGTGAATGCAAGGAATTCAACTGGAATTCGAACTCGGCTCTCCGGTTTCTCGTTCCGAGTCTATATCCACTGCGCCACAACGCGCATCCCTACCACTTACAATCTTCAAAAAAGTAATTTCAATGTTAAACGATATTTTTGTGTTACTGAAACATGTTCTTTTATTGTCTTTTATCCTCATTAAAGTTTTCTCATTTTCTTTCTCTCTCAGTGAAAAAAATTGCGTCTTAGTGACATTAGAGCTTAGCTTAGAGTGAAATGATTTGAAATAAAAAAAATTATTCGAATCAAGAAAATTCACTCTATCATATCAGAGAAAACGGCGTAGACGACTTGTTGAATGATTGCTCAATCTGATAACTGTTTTTTGAGTCACCAAATGCATTTAAGATGTTTCTTCCTTTTGTTTTTTATGTCTTCCAGATGAAACTCATTAGACAACCGCCATTTTATTTCTGTTGACAATGCGCATGCGTCAAAATATGTTCCTGATGTATCATACCATATCCCAGAATTATCTCATCTGTTTTCTTCCATTTTTTTTTTTACTTTTGATACGAGCCTTAGAATTGCGTGTATATGGCAATAGAGTAATGTTCACTTGTCAAGTCCGATTTATCAACTGTTAGAACAAAATGTCAGCATGTTGTTATGCTTCAAGAAGGCGCAAATTTAAGAGTGATCGTTTTAGAATGGCTGTCTTGGTTACAGGCCTCCAAGTTTCATTTTAGAGCTGTGAAAATGTTTTGGCTGACTGCTTTTGAAGTATCGTTGTTACATCCAACGCGGCATCTAAGTCTCAACCTTCTGATTTTTCTTTATATGTAGTCGATCTTACTACGATTAGGTTAAAACCTGTCATGTAAATAAAATACCTATAAGAGATTTAGAATTATTTTTAATCGTTTTTAAATATATTTCTAGCTGTTCTAGATCTTTGTGTATAAATGCAGGCGCGTCTCAGGGATCTGTCCTTGGACCTACGGTGTTTTTAATTTCATCAATGAGTTACATGGTATTCTCAACTCGATATTTATGCTGATTGAAACAACCGTTTGCTCTTGTCTTAACAGTTTGATTGGTTCGATAAGGTCAATTGACCTCAAAATTAACCAACCATCTGGTTGATACTAACGTCCAGGCGGATGACTCATTACACCTTCTCGAACTAACGTTTTCACCTGACATGAAGTGGAAAGCGTATTTTGAATCAACTGCTAAGTCTTCAGCTAAAAAAGTTGGTTCACTCTACCAGTCTGCCATTTGTTGTTGATTTGAATATTGCTGCCACAAAAGATATGGTGCTCCTGCTATATATTCAGAAATTCATAATAAAGTACAAAGAAGAATCTGCCATGTTATTGGTCCTGATCTGGAATTTTTGCTTCAGTACCTTCCTCTTCGGCGCAACATATTCTTTCTGTGTCTCCTCGATAAATATTTTTATAGGAATTATTCTGATGAACTTTTCTTTATGGATTGTACTAGACTGGACTTTATGCGTTGTACCAGACTGGAAATTTTACAGTTGAAAAGGCTTGATGTAACCGTAAGTTCTATGCTAAGAGTTTCTTCTACTGCACTTCTTGCGTTTGAAACTCTCTTCCGGTTTTTTGCTTCCTAGTATATTTGATCTTCAAAACTTTAAATGCAATTTCAATTTTTATCTTCGGTCTTCTTAACTGTTATTCTTTCATTTTCCTTAACCTTAGAATAGTAACCATTAATTAAAGATACACCACTACTAACCACAGGTATGTCATACTCGATTTTGAAAATATCAAACAAATATTAAATATAAATCTTTATTTGAAATGTTTTACATGCAAGCACTTCAAAGTTTGTACTTTGAGTTAACGTTAATAGCAACTGAAAAACATTATTTAGGTAAGAAAATCAGGTACTGAAAATTGTAATTTAGATAGACTAAACTATCGCCCGGTTCACACTCCACCCATGTCTATTGAACAGGTGTAGAGGCTCATCCCTTGTTCTCTGTTTAGGATGTGGTTTCCGGCTTTCTTTTTTCCAATCTTCTCACTGTTTCCTTTTTATTTATTTTTGTTTTTTCAATTGGAGTAGATAGACTAAATTATCGTCTGGTTCACACTCCACCCATGTCTATTGAACAGGTGTAGAGGCTCATCCCTTGTTTAGGATGTGGTTTCCGGCTTTCTTTTTTCCAATCTTTTCACTTTTATGTAGCCCCCTGCACATCAGTGGCGTTACCGCCTTGCTCGGGGTGATATGATTAAAAAAAAATTGTAATTAAAATGGCGTCATTTTCGCTGGGTATTATGTACCCATGGTTATTGTTCTTTGGTTAATAATAGTTTTTCCCATATTCTCTAACACACAGTAGCTTCTTAAGTCTTAGTGGTTTTATTACCTTGCTTGGAGAGAAATGATGAAATAAAAAAGTAGTTACATAAACAAGTCTTTCGTTGATTTCCTCCTTTTGTAATGCAAATAGCTATCTAATTAGTTAGTTAGTTATGTGCCATACGTGATACACGCTTGGGCGATCATGTCTCGAAAGAGACATGACTGACTGGGCAGAAGATTAACCCGCAGTAGGTTGCCATTGCTTTCTGCGGTAGACTGGTTGTCGACCAAGGCTATAGAACCCAATCTGTCCTGTTATTTAACCCATAACTGGAAGGAAGTGATGGATTAATACCTTTCCCAAGGATATTTGCGCGTAAGTGAATGCAATGAATTCAGCTGGAATTCGAACTCGGCTCCCCGATTTCTCGTTCCGAGCCGATATCCAATGCACCACAACTCTATCTAATAATCAGCTGTAAATAATATATCGGACGTTACTTTTGACTCATGGTTCATATTAGATGTTTAACAGTTTTGAGTGCTCTGTATTCCGTGTCCATTTATCATGTTTTGAGAAAAAGATTTTAGTAGACAAAATACACGTGTGACACTGCATAGTATTTCTTTTTTAATTCGAGTAGACAGCAGTAGAAATGAAGAAGTTGATTGATGGCGCCTCTGGAGATCGTTTGGTTGAAAGCAGTTCTTGTCACGAATAATTTTCTAGAAAGGAATGATACGAATTGCAAAAAGATGTGTACAGACAGCGCTAGAAGCAAATAAATTGAACTAAATGAGAATGACAATTCAAATCGGGACTCAGCGGAGGAGATCATCCCGAAGAAAAGTAATTGAGCCAAAAAAGGAATGAATCATGGATTAAAATCTCGGCATGTTGTAAAGGAGACAGAAAACAATTGCAAGGTGTGGTGCAGAATATAGTATATTACACAAAGTAATAGGAAACAGATGCAGGCATAACAAAAAGGTATGACTCAATAAAAAAAATGTGCAGCAATAGAAATACCGATGAGGCAAATATTCATAAAAATCAGAGAAAAATAGAACAAAAGATGAACTCATCGACATGGTGCACAAAGAAGAGAACGCTGATAATAAGGACAGAGAAATAATTTTTTTTAAATCATATCACCCCGAGCAAGGCGGTATCGCCACTGATGTGCAGGAGGCTACGTAAGAGTGAAAAGCTTTGGAAAAGAGAAAGCCGGAAACCACATCCTAAACAGGGAACAAGGGATGAGCCTCTACACCTGTACAATAGACGTGGGTGGAGTGTGAGCCGGGCGATAGTTTAGTCTATCTACTCCAATTGAAAAAAAAAAAAGAGAAAAGTGAAAAGATTGGAAAAGAGAAAGCCGGAGACGACATCCTAAACAGGGAACAAGGGATGAGCCTCTACACCTGTACAATAGACGTGGGTGGAGTGTGAGCCGGGCGATAGTTTAGTCTATCTACTCCAATTGAAAAAAAAAAAAGAAACGTGAAAAGATTGGAAAAGAGAAAGCCGGAAACGACATCCTAAACAGGGAACAATGGATGAGCCTCTACACCTGTACAATAGACGTGGGTGGAGTTTGAACCGGGCGATAGTTTAAATGATGAAACGAATATGTCAGAGACTGTCTTGTGTATGACAACAAACTACATCAGGCATCTGATGGGGAGATGATGAGAAACGTAAAATCGCCTCTTGATTGCTGTTATTTCCAGGTCTAGTCTAGGTGGTAGTACCTGTTAAGGTCCCAACTATGGGCAAATAACTCCTAAACTGGGGTAAAACACAATAAAAGTATAAAAATATATTTTCATAGTAAAAATAGCAATAATATATTTTTGAAAAAGCAATGTTTTTTTAAAAATGAAATTACTAATTCTCACAAGAAAATTAAATTTCAGCATTAAATGACCAACAAGGAGTTGATATTCAGCTAAACAAACCCGTCTTGGCACTTGAATAAGACAGAGAACTCATCCCCGATACTTACAGCTGACAAAAATATGGTGATCCAGAAATATAATCTGAAGTGTATAGAATTGAACAGGAACGAAGTAGCAGCCCCCAATATGATTATTCTAGAGATGTTTATTTTAATTCTTCTATGTGCCGTGTCCCTTCAGGACGTTGGTGATGATAGCTTTCCACAATTTCCTGGATTTTGTAGGCTTTAGTAAATTGTCTTTTTGTTATCTTTCCTAAACCCTCCCCGTATCCATTTACACAAAGTTCGCTAAGAAAGTTATGTACTGTTGTCCTGTCCTACTGTCCTCAATATGTTCCGTGAGTATCTTTTTTCCAAGCCCTTTTTCTTCATTATGTGTCCTTGAAATTTAATTTTCTCTTTCTGATTTTAAGCAGAAGTGTACTTTTTGTTCCCATTTTCTCTAAAAGAATTATTAAATGAAATATACAGCAGGGGTGGTATGCAGGAACACCTTACTAGAACCATTAGTGCTCCGAAAGAAACCTGGAATGCATGAAGAGCTATAAAGAATTGGAAGTTTTAGAGACTCATGATCGTTCACGCCTTGAAGGGTCACGACACACAAAAAGGATGATTCAGTGACTTGACCCAAAGAATTATGAATTCAATACCTGGTAACAGTAGTGTTGAACAAAAACTTTTGAGTTAAATGGATATAACAAGGACATCAGGAAGTGGCATGATTCATGTAACGAGAACAATCTACGCCAGTGATCGAAATAAAAGTTTCGGTTCAGAATGTGTTTCTCACCGACGGAATGTAGCTTTCCTCAGTCTTTCTACAAATATTTCCATAGCTTCTGCTCCGACGAGCTTAGCTCCATGGTGCTCCCTCGACAATAATTTACTCGAACAACCAGATTGGCAGCAAGGCCCTACCATTTTATAATCAAAGCAATCAAATGTAGCCGCCACTTCTATTCTATCAGCTTCTTTTCTCGCACTTCCTGCCTGTAGAACTCTCTTCCGTATACTAACTTCCCTGATAGCTACAATGTCCAAGAGTTTAAATTCAACGCCAATTGCCATCTTTTATACACGTGACTCCAATACTTCTCTTATCCTATCTCGACATCCCCTAAATCTTGTTGTTCTTCATTTTTCACTCTACTCTTACGCAGCTCTCTCCCCACTAGTATTCCCATTCTTCTCTTGCTCATTATCTGACACCCCCTTGTAACCGGTTCCTCTTTCTCTTCGCTCCTCTCCTATGTAACTCTTCACTCTTCTTTTATGTGGCCCCATGCGCACCAGTGGCAGTACTACCTTGCTTGGGGTGAAATGATTAAAGAAACAAAAAAGAAAAAAAAAGAAAAAAAGACAAAAACAAAACACCATTTTAAAAATGCAGTAATTATGTACTTTGGGATAGTGGCGTAGTGGATATGTCAATCGGTTAGTCGTACGTTACAATCATGAAGTGGTTGTGAGTCTATTCTCTTCATAAAGCAGTGAAAAATATATAATCAGGAACAAACATGAACTAACATCGAAGGTACAAATATAGTTAAATAGTTAATCCACAAACAATTGATACCTGATGATAGCCAGAGGGTCATTTACCGAAACGTTCCATCGGTAATAACGTCTATATTTCAAATGAGGACAATAGTTCTTGTATATAAAAGTATTCTGAAAATTCTACATCAAAATAACATTACAAATTGACGCGAAAATATATTTTGCAAGGGAGATGAAAAGTACGTTCAGTAAAATATTCCGAAGTGTCGAGTGATGGATGTGAATATAATGAATTCGAATGGGATTCGAATTCGGCTCTCCATTTCCTCAATTCGAGCCGCTATCCAGTACACCACCCTTTACAAGAATATTTGTGTGTAAGTGAATACAATGAATTCAACTCGAATTTCGTTCTCTGATTTCTCATTCCGAGCCGATATCCATTGCACCACTACATACAATATCGGAATTGGCGTACCTAAACTTATAGTGGAGTAGTATATAAAGTTAAAGGTAGGTGGTGACTTTACACCTTGAAATAATGGAAATACCCAGCCCTGTATTAGACATGATAAGGTATTACAGATGGATGCAATAATCTGCTTCTGAAAGTTTGGTGGCATTTGACAGTCCTCGACATACAATCGCGTGTTTACCGAAAATATCTGGTGAAAGGCATAACCGCACACCGTGGACAATGCAATAGCCTATCATTTTTTTAATCATTTCACTACTAGTGTGTTATAATGAAAGAAAAGATTGGGTACAGGGTGTATAAGAGATGAACAGGATTCAAGAAGATAGAATATGGTAACTGACGTTGCATTTGAATTTTTGGAGATTGTAACTATCAGGGAAGCAAGTAAACGGAACTCAACAGGCAGAAAGTGCGAGAAAAAAAATTGTTCGAGTAGAAGTGGCGGTTACTTTTAACTATTGCAACGGTAAAAGGGTTGGCTATAGATGTCAGTCTACTAGCACGCTTAAATTCTTGTGGTCGTGGTCAGTCAGTTAATACACGCTTGAACGATCAGGTTTCGAAAGAGACATGACTGACAAGGCAGAACTTTTTCCGCAGTAGGTTGCCATTACTTTCTGCGGTAGACAGGTTGCCAACCAAGGATATAGAATCCAATATATTTTCTGGTTAAGATAAATAATGATATGGATACAGTAGATAGATCTATCTATCGTCCGGTTCACACTCCACCTACGTCTATTGAACAAGTTAAGAGGCTCATCCTTTGTTCCCTGTTTAGGATGTGGTTTCCGGCTTTCTCTTTTCCAATTTTCTCACTTTGGTTTCTTTTTTTTTTTCAATTGGAGCAGATAGATCTATCTATCGTCCGGTTCACACTCCACCCACGTCTATTGAACAGGTTAAGAGGCTCATCCCTTGTTCCCTATTTAGGATGTGGTTTCCGGCTTTCTCTTTTCCATTCTTTTCACTATTACGTAGCCTCCTGCACATCAGTGGCGTTACCGCCTTGCTCGAGGTGATACGATTAAAAAAAAAATTTAACCCATATTTGGAGGGATAAGCGAAATATTAATACCTTTTCCAAAGGGTACTTTTTCTTTTTTATTTGAATGCAAGTTAACCAATACTATAGAACCCAATATGTCCTGTTATTTAACCTATAGCTAGAGGGAGAAGCGACGGATTAATACCTTTCCCAAAGGTATTTGTATTTTTATTTGAATGCATGCACAAGGTAAGGTTTTAGAATCACTGGTCAAAGATTACCCAGCCTCCGCTGACGCGGTAACTAGGTACAAAGCTTTTCTTAGCATATCTAAGCTTGCCTTCATTGTTCATATTGACGCCCGCAGAAGACCTGGTAAGGGAAAAAAGTTCGTCAGAGCAGTTGTCATGAAAATATTTCTAGAAAAGACATTTTTTCGTGCATTGAATACTGTTGCCATAACTGGCCGGGTGTTTCTGCAACGCATCTTGAGTTTCTCGACAAAATCCAAAGAAGGATCTGCATTGTAACCGATCTTGACTTGGCATCTCGACTTTAGTGACTTTCTCAATGACACGACGTGGCTTTTCACTGTCTTTTCTACAAATATTTTCATGGCAACTGCTCTGAGCTACTTTTTTCTCTGGTGTCTAGACCACATGAATTTTAGATTGGCATCTAGCTTTCACACTTTAATCATTGAAATAGTTAAATGTAGACTTTTCTTCTACTCTAACAGTTCCTTTTCTCGCAATTTTCTTCTATGGAACACTTTTTTGTTTACTTGTTTGGGGGACTAAGACAAGAATGTCTCTTATCTCTTCAACCTTCACAGCGAGGTGATCCTGAGAGATAGAAGCACTGCTAAGATTCATTATTGGTGGATAATATCGTAATAACATACGATATGCGGATGACACAATAATGATAAAAAACACAGAAAGGAAATTGCAAAAACACCTTGACAAAGTAGTAACAGAAAAGTGTGAAGAAAGGACTAACCACCAGTAGTGAGAAGACAAAATCTATGAGTATCAGGAAGAGGAACAGCCGAATCGAAGATACCGAGATTATATCAGTATAAAAATTCAAATATTTGCGATATCTTTTAGAATGGAAACTATAAAAGGGAAATGCGAGAGATTTCAAATTTTGACAATAGATAATTAGTAAAAAGGAGATTATAGAATGTGACACTCACAGAAATAGTAAATGCAAGAGAGACACCGAGAAATTACTAAAAATGAGGAAATGGATGTCAGAACAGGGTGCGGAAAGGAGAACTATGAAGGATAGAAAGTTGTGGAGAGCCATGACCGCCCATGTTCTGTAAGGATACGGCACATAGAAGAAAAATATAATTTATTTATATGGTCGGTCAGTCACTCGTGCAGATAATGACGAGTCAACATTGCTTGCCATCTGTGATCACACAGGAACCACGATTCGAAAAAAATATATATAAAGTTGAAGGAAAAAGACATTAGTAGTTAGAGAGATCTGGGTTACTGTTTCAAATGTCATTCTAGCGAGATTTGATAGATAGATGACCAAAAAATAAATAAATAAATAAATAAAAGGAAACAAAAAACAAAGCAAAACAGAAGAAAAAGTTATTGCAAGATTTATAAAGAAATATAGGATATACAACATCAAAAGGTGAGATAAAGACATCAATGCGGTGGGTGAAAATATAACTTCTAATATTATGGCACAAATGTCTGACAAGATGGCATGATAGCCTGTAGTATTGAATATATATGCATGAGTAGGTCCGTGCCGTCTAAAATGATGACAACATACATATTGACGTACCTCTCCAACAATGCTTATTTTCAACTGAAATTAAAACCAAAATACGACGTTTAGAACGGCTCATGATTAAACATAATTGACATTCATAGTCTCTTATATTTAACAGTATATGTTGAGATAATTATTTGCTGCCTCGATACACTATATATATATATATATATATATAACCCCAACCAACCCCCACAACAACAACGAACCAAATATAAACAGAGTATGATTCCAAACCTTTATTTCCCCTGAGGAAGTGTTTAAATCCAAACACTGAAACAAACATATGATTGTAGGGAAGAGGACATATATATAGAAGAAATTATGTACATGTTCTAAAACATAATTTATAATATATATATATATATATATATATATATATATATATATATATATATATATTATAAATTATAGTTTAGAACATGTACAAATTGCAAATTACTGCAAAAGTGTACATTTTGTTTCGACATCTGATGAACAATGTCTCATCAGGTAGTTAATAATGATGGTAATAAACATTATTCAAAAATGTCGCTTCCTCTTTATTTTTTGAAAATTTGCAAAAATAAAGAGGAAATGAAATTTTTGAAGTAAAAAAAATAACGTTTATTACCATCATTACTAATTACCTAATGAGACATTGTTCATTCGATGTCGAAACAAAATGTACACCTTTGTTGTAATTTGTACATATTCTAAACTATAATTTATAATAAATATTCATAGCTTTATTTCTATATTAAGCACTGTTTGAAATTAATATTTTTGAAATATTTTCTTTGTTCTTTAATCACTTGGATATATATATGAAGAGAGAGTCGCCGACTGACGCAATTTCGATCGGGTTTCAATCCTGGGTAAAAAGGCAATCGGAGTCTAACCGTACTGATGAGCTGTGATACGGCGAAACAGATCTGTCTGCGGATGACAATATATATATATATATATATATATATATATATATATATATATATTGTGTATTTATGCAACAATCTGTCTTTTATTGAGGATTCATTAAAAATGCCAGACAAAGTATTATCATTAAGTTTTTATATAATTTTCCATGTGTATGTATAATATTTTTCTTTTCCAAAGTCAAATTCTATAAGAATTGTTCAAAGCGTTTTTATGTTCGAGCGCTTTCGGTTATAACTTTAGCCATTATCAAGAATTTATTTTGTTTTACTTACAAATAAACATGTGTAATGTTTATACATCTAGAGTCTTGTGTACGTTAAGTTCCGAACACAGTAAGCACATTGTTACAGTGTTCATTAATGATGTTATTAAGTGTAGGTATTCTCTTTTTTATTATGAATACCTCCATTATTTTAATCATATTTTGCATGTGGATGATGCTTTTATGTATATATTATCAACGAAGTTATCAAGGATAGGTCTTGGATTGATCTGGATGTGTGTTTAAATGAGATCAGATGAAGCTGTTGTGGGAAAGATGCAAGGTCAATCTTCTCGTTAGTTTTGTGGTGGTGTAGCCAATGTGATTTTTTACGGATTTGAATAGTTGTGGAACACATAACTAACCTATATATATATATATATATATATATATATATAATGCATTTATTTAGATTATAACACACACACACACACACACACACACACACACACACATATATATATATATATATATATTCGTCATCCACATACAAGCCTGTTTCGCTGTATCACAGCTCATCAGTGTGGCTAGACATCCACTTGTCGAAAGAACTCAATTCATTACTGAAGAGTTATGCATAAAGCGCATATAATCTAAGATGAATGCACAGCAGTCTTTTTTATAATAGGGAGTATATATATATACTAATCGACGACATGATTACTGCAAAAATAAAATAATAAGCCACTGTTAAAGAGCGAACACTCAGCAAGAGCTTTCATAACTGGTAGCAAAGTGTAACAACTGGTAGTAAAGAGAATGAACTGGGCCGACACAACCTCGCTATTGTCTCTCTCCATGAGTGCGACAGGAAGGATATATATATTTATATTTATATATATATATATATTTAATCATTTCACCCCGAGCAAGGCGGAAACGCCACTGATGTGCAGGGGGTTACATAAATGTAAAAAGATTAATTAGAAGAGAGTGAGGAGTACAAACTAGTTAGAAAGGAACAATAGAAAGCTGAGAAAGCAGGTGCGATGACAGATACATAGGTGGAGAGAAAGGGAAGGTTATACAGGGGAGGGGAGAGAGCTAGAGGCCAGTGGTTAGTAGATGAATATTGACTTTGCATTTAAATTTCTGGAGATTGTAGCCGTCAGGAAATCAAGAATACGGGAGTGAGTTCCACAGGCGGGAAATGCGAGAGAGGAAGCTGCAAGAGTAGAATTGTCGTCTGCATTTGGCTAACCTGACTGTGAATGGATGGGGCCCAGTTGCCAGTCAGGTTGCACGAGTAAACACCTGTTGAGGAGGCATCAGTGACTTAAGCTCATCCGAGCAGAAGCCATGAAAGTACTTATAGAAGAGACAAAGGGAGGCCACATTTCGACGATGGGGAAGTGGCTGCAGTCGAGTCGCCAGATCAGTACCTATCATATTACAGACTCTCCTTTGGAGCTTGTCAAGAACACTGAGGAGAACGGCAGGGGCACCTGACCATAAATGGCAGCAGTGCTCCATGCACGGACGGATGATTGACTTGTATATATGTAGGATGGATTCAGGTGGAAAAAACATCCTGGATCGACATAGTGACCCAATCTTCATAGCAGTAGATTTTGATATATATAATCCTAAGATTAGAATAATAAATTCTACAGACAACCATTCATCCATTATTAAGCATATTCCCTCATCCATAGAATATAGCATTAGTAGAAATTCTGGAAATGAGGAAGAATTTAATAAGCACAATAACTTTTATAATAGCGCATTAAAAAATGAATATTAAAAACCCAAATATCAAATATGTAAAAGAATATCTACCCCCGAAGAAAAAATAGAAGTAGAAAGATTATTTGTTATACACTCAATTTTAACCAAATAGTTAGCAGTAAATTAGGAAAAAATTCCTCGCTTTGATTGAGAAACATTTTCTGAATAATATTCCATTTTGCACGATTTTCAGTAAGAATATACTAAAATTAAGACATAGTTGTACGGATAATCTAGAAAACATTATAGAAAAACATAATAATAGTATTTCAAATAAAAATGTAAACCTAAATGAAAATAAGAATCATTCTAAAACTGAAATCAATAATTTAGACAATAAAAAATGTCGTTGTAAAAAAAAACTATAGTGTGTCCATTGAAAAATAAATGCTTTATAGAATCTATTGCTAATCAATGTACTATTTCTTCAACTGAAAACCCTAGTAATACAAAGATTTATATTGGGAGTAATAAAAATTCTTTTAAACGAATATTTTATCAACATACTTTAAAATTAATAAGTACCTTAGTCAAACATCCCTATCGAAAAATTTTTGATATTTAAAAGAAACCAATAAATCTCCCACAATAAAAATAAAAATTAAAAAAACAAAATAAAAAACAAAAAAAAAACAAAACTAGAATATATAAGTCTTTAAACGACCCATGCCCTTTGGATCCATATGAAAAACTATATATTGTTAAATTTCTTAAAAGTAAGGATTTACTAAATAAATGTAATTAAGTTAATATCATGTTTAAATGTTCACCTCAGAATATGATTAATAGTTTTTCATAAAAGAATATCAGTTAACTTACATATATCCAGTATTTTGTTTCTGTTATGATATAATATTAATTTATAAATATTAAAATATATGCAAGTTGAGAATATATAAAGAATTGATGAAAAAATGCACTCTAAAATGAATAAAAATAGTTTAATCATACCTAAAGCCCTTTGAAGACAGGTAAAAAACAAAAAGTGTTTTCCTTCTTTCTTTTTGTTTTTTAAAATAGCTGAGACGTATAGAAATTTAAGAGAATTACCTTTGTAGCCAGTAATGTATACATCTTACCGGATGTAAGCAGTCTATACTCTAGCCATATAAAATGACATTTTCACGTAAGTATCGAAAAAAATAAAAAAAACCCCGCATACCCAACATATAACCTATATTTTCAAATCTCAAAGTCGAACTTCATTCCGATTAGTTAAATTAAACACATCCATTATATCTAAACTTTTCTGCCTTCTCTCTCCATATTAACCCTTTAAATAGTAAACGTATTGTTTTCTAAATTCAAATATAAAACATTTTCACCACAGATTGCCCGATGACGAGATAAATCTCGAAATATAGAAATTTCCGTGTCGCAACGTAAATTAAATTAATTTTAAATAAAAACAAAATTACTCATATTATGTTCTACGGTTTATGTTGCATTGGGAACTTTAAAAAAAAGTAAATGCCGGAGGATACGGGATCCTAAACCTGTTGGTTCTGTTCATCTTGATATATATATATATATATATATATATATATATATATATATATATATATCGTTTATTTAGTAATGAATTAGAACACTCTTAGCTACTGGCGTATGTTTACATGGTATATCACAGGCTAAAAGTCTTCCTCCTTCTACCGAGCGCCCATAGCTCAGAGAATTGGAGTAGATAGACTGAACTATCGCTCGGTTCACACTCCACCCACGTCTATTGAACAGGTGAAGAGGCTCATCCCTTGTTTCCTGTTTAGGATGCGGTTTCCGGTTTTCTCTTTTCCAATCTTTTCACTTTTCTTTTCTTTTTTTTTTTCAATTGGAGTAGATAGACTAAACTATCACCCGGTTCACACTCTACCCTCGTCTATTGAACAGGTGAAGAGGCTCATCCCTTGTTTACTGTTTAGGGTGCGGTTTACGGCTTTCTCTTTTCCAATCTTTTTACTCCTATGTAGCCCCCTGCACATCAGAGGCGTTACCGCCTTGCTCGGGGTGATAAAAAGGTAGAATCGCCGACTGATGTAAGTTCTTGGCTAAAAGTAATCAGATGTCTAACCGTACTAATGATCTGTGGTACAGCGAAACAGATCTGTCTGCGGATGACTATATATGTATTAATTTGCACAAGTTTTTGTGTATATATACATATACCCTTGTGCAAATTAATTGAAACAAAACAAAGAATGTCTCAGTGGAATTTTTCACACTTTTTTTGATCACGTATACGTCGTTTTTCTCTTCCGACTGTATTTTCCTTTACGTTTTGTATTGATGGATTAAGTTTGCTTTTTCGCCTTGATGATACAACTGTCATTTGAAAGGCTGACACGAACAATATCCACGATCTCTCTGTAAAACTTGTCAGTGTATTCGTGCAGCGTTACAATTGTCGTACACTTCCCTGGAGTAACGTCCATCGCAGACAATGGCCGCAGGACAATTAACCGACGCTCAGGACAATCTTGTCTTGACGAGATAAAAGTCTGATGCGATAACAAATGACGCACTATTTTTCAAGGCGAAACAAATTTTATCATACACTCCGGAAATAGATTCATATTACTGTAAATCCCGGCAAATGACAAAATGTTAGGAAAAAATAGAAATCAATTGCACCCTGTGACTCTAGTGAGTCCAAAACTGACCGTATGGAGAAATTAAGGAAACTAAAGCAATTGTTTCAATCAATTTGCACAAGTATATATATATATATATATATATATATATATATTGATGCATGTTTCATTAAATAATATGGACGAGTTTTTCGATTTATTTCATGTCATATTTTCATATCGTCTGATAAGCTTAATAGCATTATCGTTGAAAGAGAAAAGAAAATCACAATATTGATACATGTTTTTATTTAATCCTTTCTGAGCTTTCGGCTTAAGTCAGCCATTATCAAAGATGAAAATAGTATTTGTTGTAACGGGCAGTTCGCGGACGTACGATAGTAGTAGTTGTCTATTTTGTTTGTATGGAGGATTGGCGAACACATGCGTGCAAGCTGGAAGCGAAAATCGCACTAAACTACTTTTCATACTTAATACTTCTCGTCCCCACTCTCATGTGGTCATGTGAGACGCCACAAGCTGTAGTGCGATTTAAGACATTCTTCTGCTTTTGTATGCCTTGTCCCTTCAGGACGTAGGCGATCATAGCCCTCCACATCCTTCTATCCATTGTAGCTCTTAACACATTTTCTCTTGGGATTTCTCCCAAAACATGCTTTGCCATTCACCTGTATCCTATTAAATATGTCACACACTGCTTTCCACCATCTCTCTTTCCTCTATCAGTCCTTTGAGGATAAGATTCTTCAAGTCCTTCTTCCTCGTTATGGGTCTCAAAAACTTCAGTTTTCTCTTCCTTGTATTTTCATTTTCATACTCTCCAAAATCTCTTCATTGCTCACATATTCGAACCCGGGTCCCCTACGAGAAACTATCAAATACTGCATCTATGCTGAACAGACATTAGGTATAGTTTCTGGGAGGGAACGGATAAGCCAGTACGCTCAAAACATTGATTATGATTACTAATAGAATCGTGTTAGAACCCCATTGCGGTTGCTTCAAGTCTTTCCTTCATCTTTGATGAGATTGTCCAGTATAACTGTTGACAATAACATAAGTTACAGATGTCTGTCAGAAGGCACTAATGATTATATATGATTTATTCATTGAAATAGGGCACTGACTGTTGTTTGCTTCATATAACAATAATTGATTCAAGTCTCTCCTTCATCTTTCAGAAGATTGTCCAGCATTCGCTGTTATAAATCTAAACTTATTTATAAATAGAACTTTGTGTATGTGTGTCTGTGTGTCTCTGTGTGTGGCCGTTACCTATAGACTCCGAAACGGCTGAACTGATTTTCTTGAAAATTTACACAGTTGTACTATAAGCGTCTGCGAGTGTTCTTAGCTAGGTTTTGTGTCGAGGTACCCCCGACAAATATCAAAAATCGATAATCGAAAAAATCGGGTTATAGAAGGAGTGGTCCGATTTTAATCAAATTTGATACACTCATAAACAAAGACATAAGAAACGATATTCAGAAATTTAAAGGTTGCAGTACTTACAGTAGTGCAGAAAATCGATAATATATATATATAAAAGGCAACGACGAAAAAAACTTATTTGATATCAGTACCACGAAATCAAAATTTTACATCCATTCATTTTTCTTTCAGTCTACGGTTTCGCTTTAACTGGAAACAACTATTGCTTTTTAGTCTTTCGTGCCAACGTCAAAAGAGTCTGAGCTCCAGGACCATGGATTAGTTTTAAAGCTTTCATTACACCCGAGCAACGCCGGGCTATACTCCTAGTATCACATAACCGTCGAGTATTCTTTTCTTTGTTTCCAACGAAATTTTCCTGTCTCTTAATATTCTGCTTATCTTTTAAAATACGGCCTTGGCCATCCCAATTTTATATATCTGTCTTATATTGTTAAGACTTTCCTGTTTCTTAATACTTTGTTTAATTTCAACTTTCCAAAATGAGTGTAGCAAAGCAAGTGTTCACCATGCTTCCGACTCTGTACCAAAAGTAAATGAGAACTCTTAAAAGTTTTTAATTTTGTTACATTTTAGAGTCAGTAGATAAAATATTTAAAATTTTTAAAACTATTTCAGTGTG
>JBBBDQ010000738.1:5195000-5197500 GCA_037127315.1 Ascarosepion bandense
TCTCCCCCATTAATCGAACGCACGAGGTAGTTCTCGTCGGGTTACAAGACGGTTTAAATTATTTTCGGATGTTTAGTCTGTAATTATTAGTGTTGCCTTACTGTGATTAAGTTCATTATTATATATACACATATATATATATATACTTATGTTTTGGTCATAACTAAATTAAATCAGTACCCAGTTGTATTAAAAGTGCTCAAGATATTTATATTGCAGAGCTTTTGAATATTTTTTATTTAGAAATTAGTTATTTCCAGACCCTAGGTTTCAACCTTTCGGTATCTTCAGGTAATTTATAATAACTGATTTTCTAACGTTTTCACATGTACGACAGGGAGTTTTACGAACGCGCGACTAGAATTTTTAAACAACCGAAAATTTAAAAAATTAGTGAAGAGTTACTTAAGTATCTTAAAAATTTTAAAACTTTAACCTCAGTTTGTATGATCCAAAGATGTATTTATAGGTGTGATTACATCTGAACATTACTTCAGATCTTTCATTTGGTAATTTTTCGTTCAGGAAACAATATTATGGCTAACTTTTCTATATCTATCTATCTATCTATCTATCTATCTATCTATCTATCTATCTATCTATCTATCTATTTTGGTCTGTTCATGATCTATCTATATATCTATCTATCTATCTATCTATCTATCTATCTATCTATCTATCTATTTTGGTCTGTTCATGATCTATCTATATATCTATCTATCTATCTATCTATCTATCTATCTATCTATCTATCTATTTTGGTCTGTTCATTATCTATCTATCTATCTATCTATCTATCTATCTATCTATCTATCTATCTATCTGCCTTCTCCTGTCTTTCATTCTCTTTATCAATCCTGTAAGTATCAGATTCTCTTAACTCTCCTTCCTCATTATGTGTCCAGAAACCTTAGCTGTCTCTCCCTGATACTAAATATAAGTTTATTTTCGTTTGCATCCTCTCCAACAACTTGTCGTTGCTCGCATGCTTGGTCCATGGTATCCTTAGCATCCTTCTGTAGAACCTCATTTCTGCTGATTCGAGTCTCTCTTTCATCCTTCAAGAGATTGTTCAGCGTTTGCTGTCATGTAGAATGACAAATACAACATAACAGTCCAGTACTGTTTTCTTTTGTTTTCAACGAAATCTTTGTCTCTTAATATTCTGCTTAGCTTTTGAAATGCGTCCTTGGCCATGCCAATACTATTTCGGATCTAAATTTCTCACTTTCCGCCCTCTGTCAAAACACTTCCGAGCTATTTAAATTACTGTACCTGTTTGATTTTAGTATCATCAACCTGTAGTTGGCATTTTGGAATCCTCTTTTTGCTAATGACCATGCCTTCAGTTTTCTTACATTTTCGTATATTATATTGTTGAAATTGTGACCGCCAGTGATCAATCCTGGCAAGACTTCTAGTTTTCTCATGACTGTTTCAATGTTCATGTTGAATAGGTCCGGTGAGAAGACAAATCCCTATCTATCTATCTATCTATCTATCTATCTATCTATCTATCTCGAATTTATAACATAAGCATGTTATAATATCACTTCAAAAGTAACTAATTTATTTCGATACTAAATGTACTACTACATATCGAGTGATGGTGTTGATTTCGAATTGAAGAGATTCAAAAAGTTCAAAACTAGTCAAACCGTTCAATAAAGGAGACGTTGTTACATAATTTGTGGTGACGAATCAAAAACCGAGTAATTTCTAATTTTAGAAACATAAGTACAGACTCTAAAAACAATTTATTGCGGCATCAATGTTCACATTTGATTAAAATAGAGATCAGTAATACTAATCGACTATTAGTTTGAATTTACAATAAAATTAAAATATATTTAAAAAATATTTATTACGAGTTAATGCTAGAGACTATGAATTTTAAATTTTCAGTTTAACAAAGTATTAGATTTAGTTTATTGTAAAGTTATTCAAATATGAAACGAGGGAAAAGAGATAGACACATATATACACATACATAGATACCAATACATGGACAAACAGACAAGTATATACACATATACATACATACATATACCAGTATACACACACACACACACACACACACACACACACATATATATATATATATATATATATATATATATATAGACAAATTTTTTTAATTCTTGTTTTTATCGACGTATCAATTTACCCGTTAGATTTAGAACCAGGATGATAAAACTTCTGTAAACGCTAATATTGGATAGATAAGATCACGGGGGCCTGGGAAATTTTAAATAAGGTCAAGATAAACACAGTCATATTCAAGTTCATAAACAAATAAATATAATTAAATATATACGCACACAAAATCACACGCAAAAAACAAAATATGTAAGCGACTTAAAAATCCCCAAAGCACCATATACAGAATAAAACCACATATATGGATCTACATTTAGAGAACTATAGGCATAAACACACATAGATAAATGCAAGAATACTCACAGAAGTATACGCACACATATAGACGTGCATAAATAAG
>JBBBDQ010000738.1:5202500-5207500 GCA_037127315.1 Ascarosepion bandense
TGATTGCAATAAATATATTAGATACATCATTTACAATAAAAAAATGTTTAAAACATCTAACCTAACATATTAATAGCAACTCGAGACCTAAAAAAAAAATCAGCCATATGTAGAAACAATGCTGTTTTATGAACTGAAATGTTCATTGAAAGTTTGCTTCTTCAATATTAACAGTCGCAGAACAAAATTTAATACTTAACAGTGTTCACATAAATACCACATTCTAATGTAGGTTAACTTGTCACTTATTGAAATTTAGTATAATTCATTATTTGCAAGTATACTCAAACACATTTGTCTACTTTAAATGGGGTTTATAAATGAGGTCTTACAGATATATATATATATATATATATATATATATATATATATATACATATATATATATTGTGTATATTTTGGCAGCATTTTTTCATTAATGCAGGTTTCATTGAATAATATAGACAAGTTTTGTCTATTAATTTTGTGTAGGATCCTTTCATACCGTCTGATATACTTGATGGTGATGTCGTTAAAAGACAACAAAAAATCACAGTATTTGTTGAATTTTTTATCAGGTCTAAGAGAATGTATCTCTAACAACCTTAATAATATCTACATCGGCCACACCACAAATTCGCTCTCACGGCGTCTGACGTTGCACTTAAATAAAAATTCAAATATATTCCGTCATTTAGAACAACACGGTTATCAACGCACACTTCTGAGACAAACGCTTGTTGATAACACGTACATACTCAAACAAGAAAATAATAAGCAGAAACTAAAAATCCTCGAAGCACTCTACATTAAACAGTTTAAACCTGGTTTGAATACAATCAATTTCGATATTTCCAACAACGTACTCAAATGTCTGTAATCAGACCAGGGACCACAACACCACTATTTTGTCACTGTCTTCGGCCATCCGCCACGGTAGGGATGGACTTATATTTTCAATTCAATTATCTTTATTGTTAATAGCTTAAATGTTCTATGTTTACTGTGTGTTATTATTTACTCTTTGATAATGGCTTATGTGAGCCGAAAGCTTAGACCTGATAAAAAATTCAACAAATACTGTGATTTTTTGTTGTCTTTTAACGACATCACCATCAAGTATATCAGACGGTATGAAAGGATCCTACACAAAATTAATAGACAAAACTTGTCTATATTATTCAATGAAACCTGCATTAATGAAAAAATGCTGCCAAAATATACACAATTTAAATTACATGATCCAGCAGCCCAACACACCATCACCACCTTGAAATATAAATGGAGCCTTGTGAAAAGGCAAATTGAAATAGCGAAAGGAAATCTTGACACATTATACAAGAACAAACATGACCTCTACAACAAACTGAAAGATATAACTACCTCAAACCAACTAGAAGAAATAATACTCAGACTATCCAAAATCACTGCAAAATCTGAAGTTGAACACCGTGCTAAAATTGTCAAAAAACTTAATTCACTATACAATGGCACGATCACTCTTCCCAAAAAATTCGATAAATTCATAAATCTTTCCAACCACCAACTAACTAAGCACCAAGAAGAATTACTCAACCTTGGACCTAACTGCCATATATACCGTAAGTATAACCAGCTTACTAAAAAAATTGAAATAGAAACGCTCTATCAAAGCATCACTAAATTACAAGATGAAAAACTTATAACCGTTAAACCCGAACTGAAAGATCTACTTAAGGCTGAGGCAATCAAAGATCGCCATGATAAAAGCAGAAGCTCCTCAAAAATTCTATCGAAACAACTAAAAAGTGCTGCGCACGAACTACGCAACCACCTTCACATAATTGTAAAAAAAGCTGACAAGGCTAACATCTTTGTTGTACTTAACAAATCAGATTACAACACAAAACTCAACCACATACTCCATGACCACACAAAATTTAAAAAAATTAACAAAAACCCGACACACCAACTAAAATCTAAAATTAATAAACTCATTAGTGCCAACAACGCTGATCAGAATTCCTTAAAACTCCCTAAAATTATTGGTGACTATAAACCTGGTTACATATACGGAACCATAAAAACTCATAAACCTAACTATCCTCTCCGCCCTATCATATCCCAAATTCCTACTCCTGTATACCAGTTAACTAAACATATTAACCAGCTTATCACACCCTACCTTCCGAGTAAATACAGCATAAAGTCAACCCTAGAGGCAATCCAAATCCTCAAGAGTGAAAATCCTAATAATGAAATCATAGCTTCACTTGATGTGGAAAACCTTTTTACTAATGTACCCGTCAGTGAAACTATTGATATAATTATAAGAAATGTTTACAGTAATCCTTCATTACCCCCACTCAAAATTAATCCCAACATCCTAAGAAAAATTCTACTAGCTTGTACTACTGAAGTGCCTTTTGTTGATCCAAACAACACTATATATATACAACGTGACGGAGTCTCCATGGGTTCAGTGCTTGGTCCGATTTTTAGTAATTTCTACATGTCTAACCTTGAAAATACTACCTTTGCAAAATTTACAAAACCATCAATATATCTAAGATATGTTGATGATATCCTACTATCAATTAAAAATACTAATGAAATCTTACAACTTCAAAAACAGTTTCAAAATAACTCAGTTTTAAAATTTACTTATGAACTTAGCAAAGATAACAAAATTCCTTTTCTTGATATATTAATTAACACTGACAACAATAAATTTACTATCTCACCGTATCAAAAACCTACTAATAAAAATCCCTCCACACTCAATTATATTAGTGAATGCCCCCACTATTACAAAATAGCCATCATAAAAAATCTATTATACCGTGCAAAAGTCAATTCATCTACAAATCAGATCTTCTACAGTGAACTAAAAAACATAAAACAGACACTCATCAATAATAATTTTCCCAACTACATAGTTGATGAACAAATACATTACTTTCTTAAAAAGCTTAACATGGAAAAAACAACACATGATACTAACCCAACCAATCCTAAACATATCACTCTCTTATACCGTAGCCAGATGCACTCCAACTACCAACTAGATGAAAACATCCTAAAAAAACTCATAAATACTAATATTTCTCCGACAGACTCTAACAAAAGAATTAAGTTCATTATATATTACACTAAATCCACTACATCTAATTCATTTGTCCGCAACGACTCTTCCCCCACCGTTAGTGATTTGCAGAAGACCAATGTAGTATATAAATTCATATGTCCATTTAGAGAATGTATCTCTAACAACCTTAATAATATCTACATCGGCCACACCACAAATTCGCTCTCACGGCGTCTGACGTTGCACTTAAATAAAAATTCAAATATATTCCGTCATTTAGAACAACACGGTTATCAACGCACACTTCTGAGACAAACGCTTGTTGATAACACGTACATACTCAAACAAGAAAATAATAAGCAGAAACTAAAAATCCTCGAAGCACTCTACATTAAACAGTTTAAACCTGGTTTGAATACAATCAATTTCGATATTTCCAACAACGTACTCAAATGTCTGTAATCAGACCAGGGACCACAACACCACTATTTTGTCACTGTCTTCGGCCATCCGCCACGGTAGGGATGGACTTATATTTTCAATTCAATTATCTTTATTGTTAATAGCTTAAATGTTCTATGTTTACTGTGTGTTATTATTTACTCTTTGATAATGGCTTATGTGAGCCGAAAGCTTAGACCTGATAAAAAATTCAACAAATACTGTGATTTTTTGTTGTCTTTTAACGACATCACCATCAAGTATATCAGACGGTATGAAAGGATCCTACACAAAATTAATAGACAAAACTTGTCTATATTATTCAATGAAACCTGCATTAATATATATATATATATATATATATATATATATATATATATATATATATATACACCTTTGTTCTACTTTTGTATATATGTCTTTGCTCTACTTTTGTATATCTTTTGTACTTTGTATCGAGCACTTTTTCTTGTGGTTGGTTCCGTTTGGGTTTTTTTTCTTTACTGCGGAGTATTGAGTGTTTTGTTCTTATTCCGTGGATTTCTTTTTTTTCTCCCCATTCATCCGACGCCTCAGTGCACCGGATTGTAACGGAATTAGGTTCTGTTTGTTAATGGTTTTTTTAAAGGTTTATCTTAGTATAAATTTACAACCTAAATACTTACAGAGTCTATTTAGTTATTATTTTGTATATATATATATATATATATATATATATATATATATATATATATATATATAAACAAATTATTTTAAATCGACAAAACTTCTCTATATTATTTAATGAAACATGCATCAATATATATATATTTGTGTGTGTGTGTGTGTGTGTGTGTGTGTGTGTACAAATGAATAAGTATCGAAGAAAATATTTGCAACGTTCAAAACATTAATGTAAAACCGTGATAAATATAAAAATCCACCAATGAATATTACGATCATTATTAACTACGTGACGAGACATTGTTTTTTCAATGTCTAAACAAAATGTACAATTTTGTGGTAGATTGTAGTTTGTACATGTTCTAAAGTATAATATATATATATATATATATATATATATATATATATATATATATATATATAAACTTTAATCCAAAAGGACAAGCAGGAAGATAAATCCCAAAGACCCGATCCTAATTAATATTAATATTTTAATATTAAAAAATGATCCAGCTGAAGAGCTCAATGTAATTAATATTTAAATTACAGAGCCAATTATAAAATAAATTAAATTTCGAAGTTCAAAATCGTTGTATGATCATTTCTACATGAAATCTCTAAGAGAGATTTCACATTTCATCGGCAACCTTTATACGCAAAATAAATCAAGATATTACCGGCGGAAGTTCAAAATTTACATCACAGACAAACTAGAGGGGATGGGATTGATAACAATCAATGTCTATTTTTAGATTTTGTACAACTTTACTTTTAGATTGAGTTGTAAGTGAAAAATTTAAATTTTGGCTATGTCTAACTCTAAAAAAGAGGAAGCGGAAGTGAAGGAAGA
>JBBBDQ010000738.1:5212500-5222500 GCA_037127315.1 Ascarosepion bandense
GCTGGTATTCCAAAACGGTCACCCATTTAGGTACTCACAAAGCTCAACGTTACTTAACTAATGTGATCGTATGATTAACCGGTGTTTTAACGTGATATGACCGAAAGTCTTAAAACTAACTTGGATTTTGTAATAGCATTTATTCAGATAGATAAGGCATCGGAAAATCACTCCACTATCCTTCCCGACAAGCCATGGCAAGTCAAAAATTATGAAGAAACGAAATCTGACATATTAAAATTTCGCACCGAGTATGATACTTTCACTCTGTAAAAATGAGCCCGTTTCTGTTTGCCCCTTCTAGATATGTGTTAAATAGCAGGGTAGACTGAGTACTCTAGCCTTGGGTAAGTCTATTAGAAGGAAACTGTTAATTAAACACCGTGGAAGAGATATCGGTAAACCACCCCTCTATCTTTTTCAAAATATGAAAATTTATACATAACTAGAAAGAGTAGTTCAAGACCAAAAACCTTCGCCAAGGCAATACCGTCATCCTCTCAGCGATTAGCAAGAGATGATTATTAAAATGAGAGAGAATAACTATAATAAACTTGACCGCTCCTCAAGAGTGAAAATACAAAAAAAATGAACTTGACTTAAAATTAAATGCAGACTTAAATTGAAACAGTGGTAGTAATTCAGTATTTGGCAATTGAAAGGCAAAAATGAAATTTAATTAATAAAACAGGTAAAATAACCCAGAACTTTTTTCCCGTACCGGATCGAACCCAAAATCTAATCAGTTTGTGACAGTCATGAGTCCAATCGTCTCTGAAAGTTTCATGCGAGTCTATTGAGTAGGTATTGAGATATTTTAACCACAGACAGACTAACAAACAGACAAACGACTACAATACCCACGCTTTAAATCGGAGGTAACAATTATCGCTTACATCAAGGTATTACAAATGGACTCTTCTCAACTGCTGTATTGTATAACTTATCAAATAAATTTAATTATGAGCATTTTCTAAGCGTAACTTAGACGTGGCACAAAGAGGCTCCCAGTGCGAATCGAACTCACTAGTCAGTCGTCGATTGTTTCAGCGAGATAAGTTTACTAACCGCTACACCACGTCAAATTGCCGTATTAGTTAATTATGAGAATTTGTGAACATTTCAATGGAATAACTTTCTCAATAATGCATAAATTGCTACTTACACCGTCTATTATTTAAAAATATTCATATATACCTCGTTTACCTGTTTAACTCTATTTTGAATCTGGTAAAGGTATTTGATCGGATGCAAATTTAAACACATTTATAGCTAGTTGATTTGCTGATGCTTGCGAAAAAGTTTTACTATGTGACACACACACACACACACACACACACACACACACACACACATGTATATATTCACGTATGTATTTCGTTAGAAGTGCATGTTGGGTAGAATGTGCTTTTGGGTTCTCATACCTATGTTTATTAGCAAAGAACGCATCATTAAATTCGGGTATTTTAGTAATATTTCCCTTTTTTTATATATATCCAGGTGTGACTAGTGACACATAACAAACAGAACGAGTATTTAATGTCCTTGTTTTGTGATTGCATTTCTAAAAAGCACAATTGGATAGGAGTCGCTCTCAGTTCTTCTTTGATCTTTATGACTGAAATTCAAATGAAGGATAAGGCACTTGAATTTTTTCAGTAGCAAACGAAATATTTCAAGCGTTAGGGAAAATAAAAGATACTTATTATTAAACACTAAGTTTTGCCATTTATGACTTAAAACTCGCTTTAGAAAATGTCGACACTTAATCTGTTGCGGATTGTTAAAAAAAAAAGAGCAATAGATTGATCATGACTAAAAATTTAGGTTAGTGTTACTGACAGGACAGGTTGATTTTGTAACTATAAATTTCTAGTAATAATTTTTTGTAAAATAAATTTTAAATTATTTTACAAGAGAAATTCATTATAATATTATGTTAAATAATTTTTACTATATAAATTGATTAAAAGTAGCAGAAAAATGGATATAACCCTATTTACATCGATCAGACTATTGACATCATGTTTATTTCCATATTGACGATATTTCAGCCTTTGTGCGTTGAGGTTTTTTTCAGGGGATATACAATTTCGAACCAAACAATTTATTTAGTCCACAGTGGTAGATTGTACTAATTCTCAATTTCAGTTAATTCCCATTAATATTTTAACTGTCCAAGTTCTTATTCCCTCTGCTGTGACCAGGTATTGAACTCACAATTCTTTGGGTCAGGTTATCTTTTTGTATTACTCAAACAACATTTTTATCCACTTAGAAATCTGCTGCAAATCATTTTAAAATAGAAATGCATTAAAAATAATAAAGAATGTAGTTGCTGTTGATGTAAAGATTGACTGGAAATAGGGATATTATTTGTAAAATTAACCTTTAAGTAATCAACATGCTATTCACACTCCACTCCAATTGAACAGTTGAAGAGGCTCATCCCTTGTTCCCTGTATAAGATGTGGTTTCCGGCTTTCTCTTTTCCATTCTTTTTACCCTTACGTAGCCCCCTGCGCATCAGTGGCGTTATCGCCTTGCTTGGGGTGATATGTTTAAAAAAAATATTCAGAATAAAAGTTTAAAAAATACCAAATGCAGAAGAAGTAGCCCAACATTTTTTTTAATCGTTTCACCCCAAGCAAGGCATTCCACTGTCACTATTGCGCTTGGGGCTACATAGGGGAAGGTAAATAGAAAGAGTGGTTAGATATAGGAAATGTCAGAAGGCGGGGTGATAGGTAGTTCGGAGGATGGGAAGAGTGTTTGAAAGAATGGAAGCGAGTTATTGTGTTAGGAGGTGTCTATTGACCTTACATTTAAACACCTGGAGATTGTAGCCGTCGGGAAAGCAGTCATGCGGAAGGGAATTCCAGAGTCAGGAAGTATGAGAAAAGAAACTGTTGGAGTAGAAGTTGCGGTTGCATTTTATCGGTTTCACTGTAAAAGGGTGGGATCTAGTTGCTAATCTAGTATCTCGTGCAAATTCGAACCTAGGGGGCAGCAGTGATCTAAGTTCATCGGAGCAGAAGCCATGAAAGTATTTATAGAAGAGACACAGGGAAGCCACGCAAATATAATTTGGAGATAATCAAACAAGTACGACAATTTAAATATTTGGCAAGATTGTTAACAGAGGATGGTAAGTGCGCTGCTGAAATACGAAGGCGTATTGGGAAAGCGAAAGTTACCTTCTAAAAAAAAAGTATAAAGAAACAAAAATATTTCGTTAGTAAACAAAGAAAATAGTACCAAGTAGTTATGTAATATAGCCTTCTTTTTGGCAGTGAATACTGGACTATCTTCTCTCACAAATGAAGAAGAGACTTGGGCAACATAAAGCGATATGGTTTTGTAAAAGAATGTTGAGATTACCGTAAACTGAAAACAAGCAAGGACGAAGTTTTAGAGTAAATGGAAAAAAAGGAGACATATTTAATATAAGTGAAATTTCTGTGGTACATAATTAGAAAGGTGGGAAAATTTAATACCCAAATGTCTGGTTGAAGGAAAATGCACTTAAAAATGTAGATTACATCACCGCCAGATGGTGCAATTTGCATCACTTAAGAATTTCAGTCCTTATGCGTTTCATCGGGCCTAAACAATAAATTGGCCAAGGTTACGGGAGGTTGATAACTTTATCGATTCAGAATCTCGAGAAAAAACACTCGATCTGCCTTTCTAGTCGGAGACTGATTCATGCCTTTCCCGAATGCGTCTGAAATTCACCCCAGTTTGCCGTGCATTCTCTCGTAGCCGCTAATTACATTATCCGTACATCCAACGTAGGTAAGTCAATAATGAATATTAATCATATACATCTAATACTGTATGATAATAATAATACTAATACTAATGATAATAATCACCCAAACACCAAAACTAATCACGAAGACATCGTGAACAAAGACCATAGAAACTGAATATACATTCTTATTGATATGGCAGTTCCTGCAGATTGTAATGTATCTTTGAAGATTTTAAAAAATCTATCTAACTACAAGGATCCTGAAGTGGAAATCTCAAAAATGTGGCACATGAGGACATCAATAATACAAGTTGTATTTGGCGCCATTGCAATGATTGGAAAAGGTTCTGTTGGACTCATTGAAAGGATTCCTGATAGCCCATGCCTTATAGAAATATAAGAAAAACTGTACGCACATGTCCAGCTCGAACAGTATAAAAAACTTTATTTATACCAAATTAGTGTAATATTATATTTATTTTATTTTTAATTTAAAAATAAATCATTGGGGGAAAATGTTCTGATGCCATTTCTGACATTGGGATCCGCAACGAAATATGTATACAACAGAAATCAGAGTAAATAATAATAATAATAATAATAATAATAATAATAATAATAATAATAATAATAATAATAATAATGAACAAAAAGGGTGCAAACGTGGCTGTTATGGTTGTAAAGACCAATTGCTAATTAACAAAATGATCCTGGAAAACTGCTACAGTACAAAGAAAAATCTTAGTACTGCCTGGATAGACTACCGAAAGGCATTCGATAGTGTGCCACATTACTGGATTTTAAAGACTTTAAATATATACAAGATATCGCCCGTCATCATCAATTTCATCAAACAGTGCATGTCTATATGGAAAACAACCCTTTACCTCAATCATATAAATGGAACCTATAAGTCTGATGAAATAAACATCAAAAGAGGTATATTTCAACGTGATTCTTTATCTCCCTTACTATTCTGCATATCATTAATAGCACTAACCAGTCAACGTAATAAGACAGAATGTGGTTATAAAATAGGCCAAAAGAAAATAAGCCATCTATTTTACATGGATGACTTAAAGTTATATGCTAAGAATGATAATGAGCTGGAAGGTCTTCTGCAAACTGTAAAATGCTTCAGCGAAGACATTGGAATGAAATTTAACTTGAATAAATGTGCTAAAGCTACAGTTTTACGTGGATCAATACAAGAAACATCCTCAATTAGCCTAGACCCTGCTGTAACAATAAAATAATTGAAACCAGAAGAAGCTTATAAATACCTAGGTGTAAATGAGAGCGAAAACATACACCATAAAAAAATGAAAGAAATAGTGCGTAAAGAGTACTATAGAAGGCTACGAATAATATTAAAAACTGAATTAAACTCACAGAACAGAGTTATGGCCATTAATAGCCTTGCAATCCCAGTTGTCCAATATAGCTTCAACATCTTAAACTGGACTCTAAACGACATCAGGCGAATGGATGCTAAAACAAGAAAGCTTCTTTCTAAGCATAAGATGCATCATCCAAAGGCTGATGTAGACCGTCTATACATACCCCGTAAAGAAGGTGGAAGGGGAATTGTCATACAAGACAACAACTATTGGCTTACTAACATACATAGAAACAACAAAGGATTGGATGATACAATTAGTAAGGCAACATGAAGAAAGAAAGAAAAAATATTCAATAATAAAAGAAGGCAGTAAATACAAACAAGATTTACAGTTAGTAGATTCTGTAGAAAAGCAAAACAGAAGCTAAGAACCAACTATTGCGGCAAAAAATATGAAAATGAAAGCCAAAGATAAAGCTCTTGAAAAGATGAAACAGCGCTGGCAAGACAAACCTCTGCATGGCCAATATCCAGTACGTGCCAATAAATCCAATGTTGACAAAGTTAATACTCATCGATGGTTACGTGCATCTGGATTAAAGTCTGAAACTGAAGGGTTTATTCTTGCAGCACAAGACCAAAGTCTTTTCACTAGAAACTTTCAGGCAATATTATGCATAATAATATGGATCCAAAATGCAGGTTTTGTGATAAACACCAAGAAACAATAGACCACCTAATCTCAGGCTGTTCTGTGCTTGCTCCAAATGAATATAAAAATCGCCACGATAGAGTTGGGCAATATTTACATTGGACAATGTGCAAACATTATGGAAAGTCTGTAAACAAACATTGGTATGAACATCACCCAGCACCTGTTACAGAAATAAAAGATGTCACCATACTACACAGACAGAAAAATTGAAGCAAACAGGCCAGACATTATTGTTAAAAACCAGAAGGAGAAAACTTGTCTATTAATTGATATGACTTGTCCAGCGGATTGTAACATAGCGACCAAGGAATTTGAAAAACTGTCAAAATATAAAGACCTGGAAATTGAAATAAAAAAAATGTGGAAATTGAAAACAAGAGTTGTGCCCGTGATAGTAGGTGCACTTGGAATGATAAAAAATGGATCAAAACAACACATTCAAAGAATCCCTGGAAACCCCAGCTTAAGAGATATACAAAAAATTGTCTTATTAAGTACAGCCCACACACTAAGGAAAACTTTATCTATGCAACGCTAGGGATGATAGGGAAGATAGAAAAAACATGAAATGGGGCCATAATAACACGCCACGACCTGCCTTCAGTCTCAGCACAGACTTGGTTGGTAGTGAGACTAAAGCAGAAATCAAATATGATGAAAAATGACATAATAATAATAAGTACAGCCCACACACTAAGGAGACCTTTGTCTATGTAACGCGAGGAATATTAATGGGGATAGAAAAAAACATGAAATGGAGCCATAACAACACACCGCGACCTGCCTTAGGTTTTCCTGCAGACTTGGTAGTTGGTGCGACCATAGCAGAAATCAAAATATGATGAAAAATGACAATCTAATAATAATAATAATTGCCAGACCAAACTTAATCTAATAATAGTAAGTCAAGCTGCCTATTCATTGATTAATTTACCCATTTTAGGTAAATGGAGGTGAAACTAATCCGGAAAAAACAGTAAAAGCGGAATAAATACATAGCAGCCTGGCAAACCTTTAACGAATCTAATGTAGTAGTTTATTATTTGGTAGATAAAATACTTCTTTCGGAAATTAGGAAGTTGTGGGCAAATTGGTTAGAGAATTTTCTTGCCTCGTCTATTTGGGACTCAAGTTAACTCCAGGCCTCAAGTTGAACTCATATACTGCACTGTCTATGCCTAAATATCCTGCAAAAATTGCCGGTTTCTTGTATCAATTCAGACTCCTCTTATCATGGTCTCTTTTTACAAAAGTTCGATCAGATAAAAAAAAACTGTCCCTTTCTATTTAAACCACAGCTGGTTGGAAAACAGATCGATTCATGTCTTTTTCGAAAAAATAAATTTGTCTGGAATACGAAGTCCGTTATTCCTGTTGTAATGTGGTTGAAGCTGACCAATCTTCACTTTTCAGCCTTGACAGATTTTAAAAGCGTTTACGCATCCTTGTGAATAGTTATTTTTCATCCTACAGCCTATTTCACACAGTTATTAGCACCTCCCTACAAATGTTCATAAGAATTACATTTCTTAGTTCCAGTCATTGAAGCCTTTACAGCGAGGACCCATCATGAATGCAATCTTCAGGCCACGTGATTTGGGTAGTAACTCATCAGCGAGTGGCTGAGGTGTTAGAAACTTCGCTTTCCGACTCACAATGGTCGATTTGTCAGGAAGGCGACTTCTTGCTCTCGCTCTGGAGGAGGCGATCCCAGCGTGACCACCTTTGAAAACCATACATTCTAAGTGAAATTGGGTAGACAGTACCGTTTGGTAGCCGTCGGTGGCTTGAAAGAAGTCTTGAGCCTTGGTTGGCATTCTTCCTTGAGATGGCAACATATATATATATATATATAGGCACCCGGATGTAGAGGAGGCGATTGGCGTCTGTATCAGCCGTCGAAATAAGTCCATGACGTCTACTCACGACTCCATGATCTAAGTACAGCAATGCTTGACCGTGCTGTGGGGGTGCGATTGTCGATGGATTTCCGACCAACCATGGGTTGATCAACGCATGATGATGATGATAGGTTAGTCAACTTTTTATATATTCTAGTCATTTTGGTATAACTATTTTTGCTTTATTGTAGTATTCTACACTTGGATAGGTGGGAACGGTTATTTGAAGTAGTTCCAGTAAATATTGAATAGAATAAATTACGGAGCAGAAATTGATCATTTTATATCTATTGAATAAATTTATTTGTTAACTTTTAAATCATTATTTATTTATTATTAATTACTTAAAGGTATTTTTAATTTATTCATTATTAATTATTTGCTACTGATTATTATTAATGTACACACATGTGCAAATTAATGAAAACAATTGCTATAGTTTCATTTCTTTCATCATACGGTCAATTTTACACCCACTGGAGTTACAGGGTGTAATTGATTTTTGTTTTTCCTCACATTCAGTCATTTGCAGTGGTATACGGCGATAGGAATTTATTTTCGGGGTATATGATGAAATTTGTTTGGCCTGGAAAATATTGCGCCATCCGTGACTGCATCAGATTTTTATCACGGCAAGACACTATTTTTTCGACTGCCGATTAGTTGTCCTACAGCCATTTTTTGTGAAAAAGGAAAGGAAACTAAAATTGTAATGCTGCACGAATACACTGGCAAACCTTATAGAGAGATAGCGGATATCGTTGGTGTCAACCTTTCAACTGTCAGTAGTGTCATCAGTACGAAGTAATAAACTGGATCTCTCAGTTTAAAACGTAACGAAAAACGTATTCGCATACGGTATCAGCGAAAGTGTGAAAGAATCTTGAAAGACATTATTCGTTTTGCTTCAGTTAATTTACACAAGGAGGTACATGGTTGTTGTCATGCGTGAATTGATACAGTTTGCTTATTTGTTTATTACTTATCTGCTTAATTTTTATTGTATTTGATTATTATTTTGGTGGGGTGTTTATCTTTTTTGTTTTCTTTTATGTATTGGCGATATTTGAAGTATATTAAAATATAACATGTTGTATATAACATATATATTTGAATTTTTTGCCGAGGATCTTTTAAAATATGTTTGATTTCAAGTTTCGATTTGTAAGTATCGCAGTAAACAAATATTTTCATGTCTTGATTTTGAGATTAGATCTACTCTTTTAGTTTGTATTTTGTTTTAGTTTTGGAAAGTAATTATAGCTGGTTTCTCCTCCAGGCAAAGTTTACTGCTTTGAGAGTTATTGCTGCCTTTTATTTTCTTTTTTTCTTTTTAATGATTTTTTTGTATGTATTTTTGCTTTATACTCCCGTACGTGTTTAGAAAAAGTTGTGCTGTTCTCAAATTTTCTGTTTCGAAAAGATGTTTTGGGTGCGTAGCATCTCTGTTTCCAAATTAGTCATGAAAAACCTTTTTATATTTTTTCTTCGTTATCAGCTGTTTTTACTTTGCATGCGGTTAGAGATTTGTGTAGGTGATTTTTTGGTTATTTTTCAATTGTACATTTTCATAAGTTTTGTCGTGTTCTTGGTGCAACTGCAGTTGATATTTACTGTGTTTTTGGTTAGAAAAGCAAATATTTGTTTTTATTTTATTTCGTGGAGAATGTTTGTTAGGACAAGTGTTTTTGGATAAAAGCTTTTCTACGTTTGTTTTTCGGTTTTTAATGTACGGTTGATTAAATTAAATGATATTTCTTTTTCGGTTAGCATTTTTATACTGAGTAATGTGTGCATATGAATGTTGTCGGGAATCCACTATTTTTCAGATACATTTTAAAATCTTGTTTGATTTTATTGAACATAGATTAATTACAAAAATTGTCATTTAACCTACGGTTAATTGATTGTGGGTTGTTTGATTGTTGTTGGCGGGTTGTTGGAATATGCGTGTATGTAAAATGCTTTGTTTGTATAGATAATATGTAGTATCAAAAATATTTTTGCCTCTGGTCTGTGAATTTACATTTACATGCATTCAATCTTTTATATTGAGTACTATAACCCATTAGTATCGCAAAACTGTATATATATAATCAGAAAACAAATCCATTGATAATAATATATTTCGAGGCTACAGCCGCTCCTCAGACCAAATTCATACAACAAAAAATGTTCCAAATTTATCCAGACGAAGTCAAGTCAAATAGAAAAAAGAAAAAAGAAAAAAATATTAAAAAAAGAGAAAAGAGAAAAAAAGAAGAAGAAAAGTATAAGGGGAAAGG
>JBBBDQ010000738.1:5227500-5375000 GCA_037127315.1 Ascarosepion bandense
CGGAAAAGCTGTAGCTCAGTAGTCAGCTTCCGAGTAATACCCGCGGGAGAATTCGAGACCCATAGAACTCATTTTCCTGGACATGATCGGTGTACACGGTGCAGTGGATAGTGACTCGGAATGAGAAATCGGAGAGTCGAGATCGAATTATTTGGGTTCATTACCTTGACTTGGGATAGCTAAGTAATAGATCCTTATCTTCACTTCCTTAGCTATGCGTAAAATAGCTTGGCATACTAGGATAGCCGTGGATAGCAACTATTCTAGGAAAAGACCAACTCTGAATACCAAAAATTGTCCATGATCACCCAGACTCATCAATGAGGATGGAAAGAAGCAAATCCATTGATTATATCCCAAGCTTAGGAGACATATTTAAAAGGGATATATATATATTTGCAATATATTTATATCTTACATATTTACAAATTTACCATTTGTTCTTGCTTTGAACATTGCAGCCTCATCTAGTCTGGTGGACCTACTATATACTTAGAAACTCTTGATAAAATCCAAAGAAGAATCTACAATGTTATTTGTTCTGACCTGGCATTTCGATTTTACTCAATTAACGTAGCTTCTCGCTTCCATTTCGTCAAATACTTTGATGATAAGTGTTCCGATAAACTTTACTCTTTGATATCTAGACTTTATGAATTTAAGCGCAGTACTAGATTGGCGGCAAGGTCTCATCATTTTATACTTGAAATGATGAGATGTAATCGTAAATGTTATGCTAATATTTTTCTTTTCTCGCACTTCTTGTTTCTGGAACTCTTTTCCGGCTTTGTTGCGGACCCCGGGAATGGGACCCGCACAAAAATAAAGGAACAAACAACCAGTATATTAACGTGAAAGATACAAATTGAACGCAGGTTAGTAATCCAGGAATACAACTAGTACGAAGTATATATACAAGTCCTCTTTGAGAAAGGACGAAATTTCAAAGAAAATATCTTCTGTTTACTGGGTATGAAATGCTAAGTTTTGCTAAGATTTGTGGTTCCGTTTTGTTAGAATCGCAGGTAAGGGAGAGAAAAAATTTCTTCGTTTCACTTTTTTTCATGCTTTGTTTTCAATATTTTGTTTTCAGAATAATTTAATTTTTCTTTAGTCTTTTTTTGTTGTATTAACTTTATAAATATATTAATGTTTAATTTAAAATTGATTTTTTTATTTCAAAATATTTAGTAGCATTATAATTCGTCTGTGTGTCTCCCCCCTTCTTAGACCACATAGTATCACAAAAAGAATATGCATTTGCCGGAAGCACCAAATTAAAACAGAAGTCCTCTTTGAGAAAGGACGAAATTTCAAAGAAAATATCTTCTGTTTACTGGGTATGAAATGCTAAGTTTTGCTAAGATTTGTGGTACCGTTTTGTTAGAATCGCAGGTAAGGGAGAGAAAAAAATTCTTCGTTTCACTGTTTTTCATGCTTTGTTTTCAATATTTTTTTCAGAATAATTTAATTTTTCTTTAGTCTTTTTTTGTTGTATTAAGTTTATAAATATATTAATGTTTAATTTAAAATTGATTTTTTTATTTCAAAATATTTAGTAGCATTATAATTCGTCTGTGTGTCTCCCCCTTCTTAGACCACATGGTATCACAAAAAGAATATGCATTTGCCGGAAACACCAAATTAAAACAGAAGTCCTCTTTGAGAAAGGACGAAATTTCAAAGAAAATATCTTCTGTTTACTGGGTATGAAATGCTAAGTTTTGCTAAGATTTGTGGTACCGTTTTGTTAGAATCGCAGGTAAGGGAGAGAAAAATATTCTTCGTTTCACTGTTTTTTATGCTTTGTTTTCAATATTTTTTTCAGAATAATTTACGTTTTCTTTTTTTTTTAAGTTTATAAATATATTAATGTTTAATTTAAATTTAAAATTGATTTTTGTATTGTAAAATATTTAATAGCATTATAATTCGTCTGTGTGTCCCCCTCCATTTCTTAGACCACATGGCATTACAAGAAGAATATGCATTTGCCGGAAATAACCAAATTAAAACAGAACTCCTCTTTGAGGAAGGACGAAATTTCAAAGAAAATATGTTTACTGGGTATCTGATGCTTTCTCTTTTGCTAGTTACTCCTAACTAGGGGAATTGACTTTTTTTTACAAGACTACTTCTTTGAAATAATTTTAATATTTGTTCTTTTTCCACCCCTCTTTATATATATATATATATATATATATATATATATATATATATATATATATATATACGGGATGTTAGCAACCCGGTAGAGTAAAGAAAAAAAAACCTGCAAAGGGCGGGAGAACTCTTGATGAGTCAACGGCCAGCTAACTAGAGTTGGTGTCTCAATAAATCACCGTGGAGAAGGCAGCAGGATACCATTCTACTCTCTCTATCCTGCGTAAAATGATGGCTATACAACGAATGCATGTTAAACCTAACGGCGTGAAAGGGGTTGATCGCAAAGAGAACAATTCCTAGCCCGGGTAAGAACCGACATGGGCAACAGGTGTCTCCTGACTATCATCCGGCCACTGTTAGCAACAACGGCGTAAAGGGGACAGTTTTCCCCAAAATATGTCCCTCACCGGGGAAGGAACGACATGAGCAACAGGTGTCTCTGGACCGTTACCCTGCGATTGTGTGCAACAAATAAAGGATTACCTTGGGGACATGGAATGTCAGGACGTTAAACAGCTGCGGATAACTAGAGAATGTCAAGCAGGAAATAAAAAGACTACAACTCAATATGCTGGGAATATTCGAAACCAGATGGCCAAATAATGGCGACTTCAGCAGCGACAACTATAGGATAATATACGCCGGAGGCAAAAATAATGAAAAAGGAGTCGGCTTAATACTAGACAAAGAAATGAAGAAATGTGTTTTGGGATACTGCCAGTTCTCCGAAAGAGTTCTCCTGGTCAAACTGAAAGAGAGACCGTTCAACATAGTAATTTTAGTCATATATGCACCAACAACACAAAGCACCGAGGAAGAAATAGAAATTTTTTACTCCACTCTAGAGAAGGCCAAGGCTCAATGTAAAAGCCAAGAAATCAGGATCATCATGGGAGATTCGAATGCCAAAGTAGGAAAGCAGAGGGAAAGTATGACAACTGGAAACTTTGGTTTCGGAATCCGCCACGAACGAGGAGAAAAATGGGTGCAATGTTGCATAGCAAATGACCAGCTAATAACTAACACCTGGTTTCAAGAACACCCACGACGTCTATGGACATGGAGAAGCCCAGGAAGTGACATGAAAAACCAGATAGACAACATAACCATAAACAGCAGATTCAGAAATGCAATGGTTTAAAGTAAAACCTATCCAGGTGCTGATTGTGGAAACAACCACGTCCCAGTCATCTGCAAATTAAAAGTGAAACTCCGAAGATTGAAGAAGCCTAATACAGCACCAAAACTGATATACAACGCACTCGGGAATGACCTCAAACTACAGAAAAAATACACTAACAGCGTGAAAACCAAATACAAAGAACAAACTGGGAAAGAACACTAAAAATGGGACTCGCTAAAGGAAGCAATACTGATATCAACAAACAACATTGTCCCAAAGAAAATTAGGCGCAGAAAGAAAAACGAGTGGATGACTGAAGAGATTCTAGACATGATACAAAGGAGGCAGAAAATGATATCAAGGCATGGAATGGAGTACAGGGATCTACACAAGGAAATAAGAAGAAAATGTAGACAGGCTAAAGGGAAATGGCTCAAAGACAAATGTGCAGAAGTAGAGAGATTGAGCAGGAATAATAAAGCAGACATGCAAAAGAACTGACAGGACAAAAACCTTCTCTTCAAAAGGATGTATAAAATCTAAGGATGGAACAATCATTTTGGAGAAACAGGAAATACTCCAACTTAGGGAAGAATATATAAAAGATCTTTTCCACGATAAGAGAGAGCAACCAATAATACGCAAAGATGAGGACGGACCGGAAATATTAAAGTCTGAAGTGAAATCTGCAATAGTCAAACTGAATAGAAACAAAGCAGCGGGACCAGACGGCATAGTCATAGAGATGCTGGTAGCCCTGGAAGAATTTGGTATAGAAAAAATTACTGAAATAATAAATGAAATTTATAATAGTGGGGTTATAGCAGATGACCTCAGCAAGTCTATCTTCATGGCACTACTTAAGAAGCCAGGATCAAACGAGTGCGAACTCCACAGAACCATCAGTTTAATGGGTCATATAACAAAACTGATCTTCCGAATCCTGGTGAATAGAGTGAGAAGCAGAATCAGGCCAGAGATAGGACAAGAACAGTGTGGTTTCGTTAGAGTCAGGGGAACAAGGAATGCCATATTTATGATTAGGATGCTCTCTTTTTGAAGACTTGAGAGTAATCAAGAATCTTTACTGGCAGCAAACCGCTTGCATACGGACAGGTAATGAATTGAGTAGATATACAAAGTTAGAAAGGGGCGTGAGACAAGGATGTGTATTTTCACCGGAACTGTTCGACTTGTACAGCGAGAATATTTTGAGGACCCTAGAAGTTATGCCTGGATTCGTAATCGGAGGCCACAATTTAAACAACCTAATGTACGCAGATGATACAGTTCTGATAGCAGACACAGAAAGGAAACGACAAGACCTCCTACAGAAGGTAGCTGAAGAAAGTAACAAGAAAGGACTAGAAATAAACTGCACGAAAACCGAATGCATGGTCATCAGTAAAAAGGGCAGCCCAATATGCCAAATACAGGTTGGGGATACTAGAATCAAGCAGGTACAAAAATTTAAATACCTGGGAAGTGTTATAACGGAAGACGGAAAGTGCGACACAGAGATTAGAAGGCGAATTGGAATAGCAAAGGAAGCATTCCAGAAGTTGAGTAAGATATTAAGAAACAGAACAACTTCGCTAGAAACAAAGAAGAGAATACTGGATTGCGACGTACTGTCCGTCCTTCAATATGGCAGTGAATGCTGGAGAATATCATCAAAGATGAAGGAAATCCTTGAAGCAACTGAAATGTGGTTCTACACAATGATGCTGCGAATATCATGGATCGAGCATTTAAGCAATTATGAGGTCTTTGAATCAGAAAGGAAATTAATACTGAGCATGAGGAAGAGACAGTTGAAGTTCCTGGAACATGCAATGAGGAATGGGGGCTTGGAGAATCTGATACTAACAGGCCAGATAGAGGGAAAAAGAGACAGGGGAAAGCAACGGATAACATATTTGAAGGACCTAATCAGATGAATGACAGAACGAGGATTGCATGGTGTACCAGGAGAAAGCGTGCTCAGAGCCACCAGGGATAGAGAAACGTGGAAAGACATAATCGTCTACGTCCTGAAGGGAGAGGGCACAATGAAGAAGATATATACAAGTCTCTGAAGTGAAGCCGTAGTATGTTTAGTTAGTCCACATTGGAAGCTGACGGGTGCTGTGTGATAATATTCTGGCTGAGTGGAGCTCAGAGCTACTATGAATTACTGACGCTGTATTCTCTGTTAAACCTTGGTATCTTCCGGTATCGCTTGGGATCTGTCGTTATCTCTCGGATCTCTCGGTATCTGTCATAGCAGAAGTATATGTATACTTTAGACGAGTCTATGTTCCTGAAAAAGGGGAGAACCTACAATAGGCTTCTTGCTTTCTGGGCAAAGTTCATCTTCAAAGCTTTAAGTACAATGCCAATTGTTATCTTCTGTCTTTTTAATTTCTGTTATTTAGCTTCTCACATTATCTAAAACTCAATAACCCATCGCATCTTAGTGGTTTTATTTTTTTGCTAGGTGTGAAACTATTCAAAAAGTCCCGTCTAATATGAAATGTTTTTGCTATGTTACAGGCACGTTTTATTTTATTTACACAATTTACTTTGTACGAACTGTTGTCCTTATCTTTGTTGCCATAGTCACGATATCTCGGCCGTTGTACGCCCGAACTTCTTCAGGTAATTGAAATTTCAAACTGAACCCTTTATTTCGTCCACCTGGGTAAATTGTTTTAGTTCCATGTGTCGTATTTCGGTCGGGGGTTATGTGAATATTTTGGGGAAATTACTGTAATCGCGCTAACAACAATCTTTCAGACCCCAACGTGACCACGCATGCCTACATGTGGTAACAACGTTATGGTAATTTTGGAAAATGTTGCCAGAATAAGAATTCTGACCTGGTCAAATAATTTAAGAAAAATTTCCCCGTATTTTTTTAGTATAATGCCTGGTTCTGGATAACAACGATGATGCTTGTTCTGAAATATAACGACACAAAAAAACACGATTATATAAAAATATAAACTTATATTTTTATTCTTTTTCCGTGACTGTTGTTTGGAAGAGGATGTAACCAGAGAGAATCTCCCACATATGTGGGAGCTGCCAGGTGTCTTTGAATTGCAGGGGTTGTCTTCTCCTCTTCCTTTCTTCTTTGCATTTTCTTGATCTTCTGCCGGTGTTCTCTTCTCGGCAAGAAAAAAAAAACGATTTTATATAAGTTGAAATTTTCACGCATTTTTTTCCTTTGCAAGTTTTCGATTATGTCATCTATGGCTAGGCATATATGTTATTCATTTTTGCGGACTATTGCGTTTGAAGCGGGTTGCCTTTTATGTAATCACACTTCTGTCGGTTGTGTTTATATTTTCTGCCTTCGACATCGACCACACTTCTGCTTTTCATGCCAATCATATTTCTGTCGGGTTACAGAAATATATATTTTTAAAAAAATTGAGAATGCTAGTTCTAATATCTCCCTACAAATAATTTTCTCATATTCCGTTAATGTTACAAGACAACGTATTTGACACATTTTGATTTTCCAAATCAAAATAAATTAATGAATATATATAGTAGTTTTTAATAAGAGAATAAATGTATGTGCATATATCAGTGCGCAAGCTGGGAGTGGCGTGTCAAGTTCAGCTTTTAACAGATATTTGCGTTCGCTTTCGCACAGATACTCATGGAGACGTATGAATCCATCTCTGCTTCTTTTACTAGGAGTTGATAGTACGCAAGAACTGACCCTCTAACATTGGCTAACAACCAGTCCATGTGAAGGACAACAGCATTAAAATTCACGGGAATAATAAGTCAGGTAAAGAATAAAAAATACAAAAAATAAAAAATAGCAAAACAAAACAAGCACTACACATTAAAATCCCTCACAAAGACTTGTAATAAAGCATATGAAAAGACTATCGCCTACAAACCTCTAGAATCATGGAATAAGTGCACACAAAAAAAATCCAAGAAATACAATTGACCATTGGATGATGGCTTCCTGGAGCTAATGTGATAGAGAAGAGAATGAGCAGACTTTAAATAGAACAGAAAACCTAATCCAAAACAAGGCATAAACATTCCTGTTCAGAAGGCCGCGGAAGTCTGTGAATAAAGATAAGACGAAATAATCCCAGCTAGATTTTACGTTGGCCATTTTCACCTAACCGATTCTTTTTTCCTTGTAAAATGAGAAACCTTCAATATGGTAATTTTCTAATTGTAACTTAGATGTAGTACAATGCCGAAAATCAGGGGCAACTAGTGAGAATCGAACTCACTATTCAGTCGTAATTGATTTAGCGGGAGAAGCTTGCTAACAATTACACCATGTGAAGTGTCTAAATGTTGTGATAATGGTAACATAAGATCGGGTTCTTATGCAATATCACCAGTACCGGATTTGCATATGGGCTAGTATGAGTTTCATCCCACTGGTAAAAAAACGAGAAGAGCCCGGAAAAGATCTCATATTGTGCCCCTGATAAAACTAAAATAAAATAAAATAAAGATACACAAACAGAGGAGTTTTTTTTAATTATTTTCTGATTTAATGAGGCGGCTTTGAACTTGATTTAGAGACGATCAGCCATGTCTTGTACAAGGCCACTTCAGAAACATAGACGACATTCCCCACAACTTGGAAATTATCAGATATCAGATATCATCTGCTAGTTGAAGGTTGAAAGAATAAAAGTATTTTGTTTGTATGTTAAAGTAGAATTTTATTAACAGGACAGAATAAAATCAATAAAGAGAAAATGTAGTATCTAGTTAAGTGAATCCAGAGTTCTAGTTGCAAGCAGCAAAATGTGTTTAATAAAGTCTGTGTTCCTTTCATTTTTTATGGCCGGCGAGAAAGTGAAAGAAAGGTAAAGCAATAAAGGAAAATTGTAATTATCGAAGTTAATTTTTACGGGTCAGTTAAAGTATCTTGTTGTTGTTGTTCTAAGAAAATAGAGAACGAATGTGTGTTGGGACCTTATGCCTGAGTCAGTGGGTTCAAGTTGCTTTTGTCACGTCTTGGTGGTGTCTAATCTTGCGTCTATCTCTTACTGATTCAACTTTCTTTCTTTTATAGCGAAAGACTTTTTTACATCGGCTTGTTAACTTCTCTCTCAGTTTTACAAATCGCTTCCTTTCATTGATTAGAAAATTAATTTAACATCGGATCGCGAAATTTGGTTTTGTATTTTTTCTTCGGTGGGGTCAAAAGGTCAGTTCTTTTTCTTATTAGTCAAAATTAGGATTTCATACAGGAGTGCGAAATTTGTAAAAAATGAAGAGAAGGGTTATTTTAATTCCGTACTCATCACAAACTAATTTGAATCAATTTCGAGTATTTGGGATCCCCTAGTTAGAGTGATTTATTTAAATTCGATGGAGTCTCATTTAGATTTTTATGAAGCTTTTATAGTTTATATAATTTTCTTGGATTTTTCTTGGAAACCCAGGCAGTAATAAGCGCAAAATTGCTCAATATTGTGCAAACTAAACAAAATAGGTTAGCACAAGTTAAACATTTGCAAAAAGAAAAATTGTGTTATTTTGAAATAAATATCTAAAAATATTTAAAACTGTGTAGTTCGATTAATTTTATTTTAAAAATACATCAGGAAAGCATCACCGAAATTATATATATCTTGTTTTTATATAAACTCGGGGTGGAATGGCATACATAAACTGCATCAGGCAGCAAGACCTCTGATTTCGAGGTTGCAAGGAGTATGGAACCAGGTCCACACTGACCCGGGTTGGTAGCACCTGTTAGGGTCTCAGCTATGGGCATGTAGTTAACCCTCTAAACAGGGGTCAAAACACCATGGAAGTATAAAAACAGACTTTTATTAAACACTAGCAGTATAGCCCGGCGTTGCTCGGGTGTAATGAAAGCTTTAAAACTAATCCATGGTCCTGGAGCTCAGACTCTTTGGAAGTTGGCACGAAAGACTAAAAAGCAAGAGTTGTTTCCAGTTAAAGCGAAACGGAAGACTGAAAGAAAAATGAATGGATGTAAGTCAAATTTTGATTTCCTTGTATCGATATCAAATAAGTTTTTTTCGTCGTAAACTGAAATTTGAAGGCTAAATAAGTCCTCTGAATAAATAGTATCATGGCTGAAACTAAGAACTACAATTATACCTACTTAGAGCCAAACCCGAAGCCAAAACTAAAATAAAAGGGCTGAAGAAAATACAGACATACAGGCAGATAACCAGACACAAACACAAACATCTTACTTTCATATATATATATATATATATATATATATATATATATATATATATATATTATCAATTTTCTGCACTATTGTAAGAACTGCAACCATGAAAGTTCTGAATATCGTTTCTTATGTCTTTATCTATGAGTGTATGAAATTTGATTAAAATCGGACCACTTCTTCTATAACCTGATTTTTTCGATTATCGATTATCGATTTATCGGGGGTACCTCGACACAAAACCTAAGAACACTCGCAGACGCTTATAGTACAACTGTGTAAATTTTCAAGAAAATCGGTTTAGCCGTTTCAGAGTTTATAGGTAACGAACACACACACACACACACACACACACACACAGACAAAGTTCCATATATAAATAAATTTAGATTTAGATATACATAAAAAGTTTTAAAGAAAAAATATTACCAACAAAACGTTTTTGAATGAAAAATATAACCAAGAAAACATTTTTGAAAGAAAAATCTTATCAACAAAAATAAGTTTTTGAAGGAAAAATGTTAGCAACAAAAATACGCTTTTGAAGGAACTAATGACCCCAACTGGTTGATATGCTGTAAAACAAACCAAACTAAACATACCTAATGAAGGGCCCTTTCAAGGCCTAAATCTGGATTGTTTGTTGTGTATCTTTCCAACCCGAGGACGGATACTGAAATTATTGAGTACCTTTGCCATGTTTCCATATGGAACAAAATGTTTAGCTGAATAGTTTTTCCACTTTGGCTCATTATCGTTACATATTTTCAATCTAAAATATTTATAATGCAATTCTAAAAATATTTTAACCATTTTTTTAAACTACACATATATTTTTTGCGGGAGAGAATTCCCTTAAGTTTAGCTAAAAATATTGAGAACAATATAAGTATATATACTAAGTTATGATCAGTGATTGCAACACAAAGAATTCTCTCCTTCATTCAATCATAAAGGCATAGTTAACTGATTCTTAAACCCAGTCCTTATCCGTTCTTATCTTTATCCACTTTAAACAATTTCACACTTTACGTTTTCTTCCCCATTTCCGCTTCGCTACCACCCACTCACTTCCGGCTGAGTAACGTTGAGTGTCATTCAGGGTTCCTGCTGTGAAACAACACTTGGTTTTACACGCGTCAATTAAACGCTCTATTGAGTATGAGACCAAGTAAAAAATAATACCACTTAAATGCCAACGGTGAGGTTGGTTTGTTTGTTAGCCTTCTGATCTAGAAATCATGGTGGTGCGATACAACCTTCTTCGAGAGATCTCTATAGTAAAGGGAGGTAACTTTGTTGACGCTGCTCATGTGGGACGTTGTACAATTAAAACAAAATTTAATTAGCATGAAATGTTTAGTTTAATCCAAAAACATAAGAATGACAAAGTTCGGGTTATTTAATAAATTAAGGATATCTTAAGGCGCAGAATTTTTTAATGTAACTTTATTAAGGAGAAAGCAACTTTCGGTATTTTTGAACGTAAATTTATTAAGCATGAAGCTCAGCTCAGATTTTTTATGCAACTTTATTAAAGTTGAAACAATATTCAAATTTTTTATGGTAACTTTATTAAGTTTGAAACAAAACTCAAATGTATTATGCAATAATATTAAGTATGAAATGTATTATGCAACTTTATTAAGTTTAAAAAAGGTTAATTTTTTATGATGCTTTATTAAGCTGGAAACGAAATTCAAATTTATTATGCAATTGAATTAAGTTTAAAACGAAGCTCAATTTTTTATGGAAATTTTTTTGTCTAGAAATCATGCGCAAATAATTTATGGAAATTTATTAAACTTGAAACGAATCTTAAATTCTTTATGAAACTTAATTAAGTTTGAAACGAAGCTCAAATTTTTTATGAAACTTTATTAAGCATGAAACAAAGCTCAAAATTATTATCCAACTTTATTAAGCTTTAACAGAAGCTTAAATATTTTATGGAAATTTATTCAGTTTGAAATGGTGCTCAGATAATTAATGGAATTTTATTAAGTTTGAAACCAAACGCAATTTTTATGGAACTTAATTAAGCTTGAAACAAAACTCAGATTATTTATTGAACTTTATTAATCTGAAACAAATTTCAACTTTATTAAGATTTAAACGAAACTCAGATATGTTAAGCAATTTTATTAAGTTTGAAACAAAGCTCAGATTTTTATGTAACTTAATTAAGCTTGAAACGAAGCTCACATTTATTAAGTGACTTTATTAAACCTGAAACGAAGCTGCAATTGGTTATGGAAATTTATTAAGCTAGAAACAAAGCTCAAATTTTTTATTGAACTTTATCAAACTTGAAACGATGCTCAGATTAGTTATGTAACTTTATTAAGCTTGAAAGGAAACTCAGACTTATTAGATAAATCTATTAATTTTGAAACAAAGCTCAATTTTTTTATGGAACTTTATTAAGCTTGAAAAGAAGCTCAAATTTACAATGCAACTTTATTAAGTTTGAAACGAAGCTTAAATGTATTATGCAACTTTATTAAATTTAAACAAATCTCAAATATTTTATGCAACTTTATTAAATCTGAAAAGAAGCTCCACTATTTTTTAACTTTATCAAGCTTGAAATGATGCTTAGATTATTTATGAAACTTTAATAAGTTAAATTGTTTATTACTACGCTTTCAAAGTATTTTCTGTTTAAAGAATTATAATCATTTTAAATATGTATAGTGTTGTGGACTAAATAAAACATCCCTGGTGAAACAAATAGACTAGGCTACAAACTAAAAGATCTCCAAAGAAAGAAAAGAGAATAACATTCTCATGCGTTTAACGTCTACTTCAGTGAAATGGAAAACCTTTTCAGTTTTGAATCTTTTCATTTGTATCATCGTACTTCATTAAATACTGGCATGCATTCATATCTTATAGTTGTTACTGCATTGTTTTGTTCTTCAATACGGCTGTGAACGCTGTGAATGCTGGACAATATCATCGAAAATGAGGACAAAACTGGAAGCGGCCGAAATGTGGTTCTACAGAAGGATGCTACGGATATCGTGGACTGAGCATACAAGCAACGACGTGGTGTTAGAAAGAATGACAACAAAAAGGAAATTGATGCTGAGCATCAGGAAGAGACAACTGAAGTTCCTGGGACATGCAATGAGGAAGGAGAGCCTGGAGAACCTGATAATGACTGGACAGATAGAAGGAAGGAGAGACAGAGGAAGGCAGCGGATAACATATTTGCAGGGACTGATCAGGTGGATGACGGAACGGGGGTTGCCAGGAGCAACAGGAGCAAACATACTAAGAGCCACAAGGGGTAGGGAGACGTGGAGAGCCATGATCGCCTACGTCCTGAAGGGACAGGGCACATAGAAGAAGAAGAAGTATTGTTTTGTGAATATTTTCAGCTCAAATATGTAACTGAGCAAAATATGAATTCCGATCGAATATAGTAGGGGGACCAACCAATGCTAACTTACGAATTATAATTTGTCTGAAAAGTTAAAATAGATAGCGAGAAAGAAAAATTGGGAAATGAGAAAGAAAAGAAGAGGGAGAGAAAGAAAAAGGGAATGGAATAGAAAGAAAAAAGAAAAAGTAACGGGAGAAAAAGAAAGAAAGAAAGAAAGAAAGAAAGAAAGAAAAGTAATTGGAGATAAAGAAAAAGGGAATAAGAAAGAAAGAAAGAAAGAAAGAAAGAAAGAAAGAAAGAAAGAAAGAAAGAATGAAAAGTAGTGGGAGAGAAAGAAAAAGGGAATGAAAAAGAAAGAAAGGAAGAAAGAAAGAAAAGTAGTGGGGGAGAAAGAAAAGGGAATGAAAAAGAAAGAAAGAAAGAAAGAAAGTAATGGGAGATAAAGAAAAAGGGAATGAGAAAGAAAGAAAGAAAGAAAGAAAGAAAAGTAGAGGGAGAGAAAGAAAAAGGGAATGAAAAAGAAAGAAAGGAAGAAAGAAAGAAAAGTAGTGGGAGAGAATGAAAAGGGAATGAAAAAGAAAGAAAGAAAGAAAGAAAAAGGTAATGAAGAATAAATAAAAGAAAGAAAAAAGGATAATGAGAAAGAAAAATTAGAGAATGAGAAAGGAAGAAAGAAAGAAAGGTAATCAGGAATAAATGAATGAATAAAAGAAAGAAATAACAAACAAATTAAAAAAGAAAGAATGAAAGAAAGAAAGAAAGAAAGCAAATGAGAAATAAATAAATAAATAAATAAATAAATAAAGGAAAAAATGAAAAATAAAGACAATGAGAAATGAATAAAAGAAAGAAAGCAAGAGAGTGAGAAAAAAGATAAAAGGGAATTGGAACGAAAGAAAGAAAGAAAGAAAGAAAGAAAGAAAGAAAGAACGAAAGAAAGGCAAACCTTTAATAAAGCTGATGGGAAACAAAATAAAAAGAAACATTCTAAATCGATGGAAAAAAAGGAGACAAGGAACGAACGAATGAATGAAAAGAAAAAATATATTAAGGAAAGAAAGAAGAAATCTCATTAAAGTGATACGAAGCTAAAGGAAGTATCATTGAGCGAACGAAGAAAGAACGAAAGAAGATAGAAACTAATTAAATATCTACGAAAAGCAAACGACAATAGTACCAAGAAACGAAAATACAAAATAGCCGATAAATTTGAGTCTTTTGTTGATTCATGAAGCGATGCGAACACGCATCAGGTGGGTTCCACAGGTGTTTGCCAATGATAAACAAGCAACACTCACCAAAATGTGCCCAGTGAACCTTTCCTTCAATCACACCCTTGTCTTTTCAAGCGGTTGCCCCAGGGTTCCCTACTTGTTAGAAAAATAAAAGTAACAAGACAGTGTCATGTCCTAATGAACCACTTGCTGTGACAACGTCGTGATGTTCACCCGTAGAGCGATACTCTCGCGTTCGTTGAAAAAGAACCAATGGCGGTAAAAAGATAAAAGGGAAGAAAACTGATTATATGAAGATACGTTTTGGTAGAATAAGGGAGATCAAAGTTCAAATGCTTATTTTTGCAGTTGTATTGAAGGCTGTTTAATAGAAATTTGCTTTCACCGGTAATTTTAGTAGGACCATATTTAACTTACTGGTTTAGAGTTGTTGATTTTTCTGTTTGACTTTTCTTTTCTTTTCTTTCTTTCTTTTTTTCTTTCTTTCTTTCTTTTTCTTTTTTTTAAATGGAATCTACTGTAAGCAAGGCAGTAAAGCCACCAAGACGCAAAGAATTATTGGGTGTGTAAGAGTTAGAAACTGGAACATTACAAAGGAGTGATAACGGAGTAAGAGTAATCAGGAAGACAGCAGATAGAGATTGACATTACATTAAAATTTTTGCAGATTGAACTTGGCTGGAAAACATGAAACCGGAAGAGCGTTCCACCAGCTCGACTTTAAATTGGTGAAACCCCGTCGCCAGTCGCTTAGTGCGCTTGCATTCAAAGAATCAAACTGCTGTGGTTTTTTTTTTTTACAGTGAAACCGATAAAATGTAACCGCAATTTCTACTTTAACTTCCCGTATTTCCCGCCTGTGGAATTCCCTTCCGTATACTTGCTTCTCCGACAGCTACAATCTCCAAGTATGTAAATGTAAATGTAAAGTCAATAGTCATCTTGTATCTCACCTACTCGCATCCATTCTCTCATGCTCATTTCTCCATCCGCTCCACTCCCATCACACCAGTATTCTCATCCTTCTATTACCCTCTTCCTGACACCCCCTGTAACCTACCTCATTTTCGCATCACTTCCCCCTATGTAACCCCCTGCGCACCAGTGTCAGTAAAACTGCCTTGTTTGGAGTGAAATGATTAAAATAAAAAACTTCGTCGCTAATTTGTTGTAGATTTGTGGCGTAATTTCGCCGCAAAGTTCTGTCGACAGGTTTGTGCCGGAAATAAAACACCGAACAAAAATGTAGGTTCAAAACAGTGTATTAATATAATAAGAAAACAAGATATTCAAAGAAGTGTTAATAAATAATATAGAAATAAAATTCGAAGGTATTATTACGCTGCCTGACTAGTAGCTGTCGTTAACTACTCTCGTTAACTGCTGTACTTGATTGCACATAAATGCTCGTAACTGCTCTGCCAAACGGCTCTCTACTTCTCTTCACTGCTCCTTAGAAGTCATGCAGGTATATAGCAAGAGGAAGAGTTCATTGCTCGTAGGAGGGTACCATAAAACTAACAACCATAGTGAATCCAAACAATTACCATGAAAGTATTTGCAAAGGAGGCAACCTTACGGCAGTTAGAATGTGACTGAAGCCAAGACGCTAGATCAGTGCCTATAATATTGCTGGTTCTTCTTTGGAGCTTATCAAAGAGATCTAGATAGATAGCAGGTCACCGGCCATATGTAGCTGTAATATTCTAAGCATGGAAGAAAATTCTTTTTTTTTTTCTAGAAAAATACTAGAATTACAATCAGTGGTGTGCATTTTCTGAAAAGAATGGTATGTATTGTTACTCCTATAAAAAGTTATTCTGTAAAGATGGAAATATATGAAGTTATTAAATTTTCATTTTTTTTATATACTAATTCATCTCGTAAAAGTTTTGAAAGCTACTCAAGTAGATTTCTTGGTAATACGAACCTGTCAGTCATTCTCAGACTGTGGCAACTGAGATGTGTTTAAAAAAATCTATATCACAAGTTGACCTGTGCCATATAAAGAAAACAAAATAAATGAAAAGTTGTATTTATTTCTAAGATGAGTAATTTTTAATAATCTTGGAATTATTTCGAACTTTTGGAATTATTTTCGAACTTTTGTTCTCATCTTGGTTGATAATGATGTTATAATAGATACAATGTTCCGACCAAGTACCCTCTGGTCATCATCATGTCTATTATAAAACCTATATTAATCAAGATGAGAACAAAAGTTCGAAATCATTCCAAAATTATTGAAAATTACTCATCTCAGAAATAAATACAAATTATGACAAGTGGAACGAACCCAATAACATAATCCATCTGACACTGAATATAAAAAGGCTCCAAAAATACACCACTAAAGTCCTTCGGGATTGTGGCGTAGTGGATATAGTAGTTGGTTATACATGTGTTATTATCATCTAGTGGTCATGAGTTCAATCCTTGGATCTAATAGTGACAAACCAAATCCAACATGAAAGAACAATAAGTGATTTCACAGGATATTTCGCAATAATCAACAAGATAATCCATATCAGCTATGGTCACTTGATGATGATGGTACTTCGTCTAAACGTTGTGTCTATTATAAAACCAACAAAAGTTCGAAATAATTCCAAGATTATTGAAAATTACTCATCTCAGAAATAAATGCAAATTATGACAAGTGGCACGAACTCACTAACATAATCCAGTTGTCAAAACCCATCTGACACTGAATATAAAAGGCACCAAAAATACATCACTAAAATCTTTCGGGACGGTGGTGTAGTGGATATAGTAGTTGGTCATGAGTTCGATCCTTGGACTTGGTACTGGCGAACCAAATTTCACAGGATATTTCATAATAATCAACGAGATAGTCCACACCAGCCAATCTATGGACACCTGATAATGACCAGAGGGTACTTGGTCAAAATGTTGTGTCCATTATATTACATAATATATCCTTAAATAAGTATATTTATTTGAACGTTATTTGTTTATTTAAATAAATATGTTGGTTCATACCAATTTCGTAAGTTTCAGTAAAATTTCGGAATACTGTCTTCGGTCACATTTGTTTAAATTACAGAAATGAATATTCTAAAGAAATCTGAAAAATGTGTATTTATATAGTTTAATTCAAACTTAGTTTAACGTAAAGTCTTCTGTAGTCGAATAGTAAGACATGTCACATCTAATGATATCTAAAATCTAAATATGGGAGCCTCAGATTCGCATCCTGCTGGAAGATGCATTTTTTCCAAACAAGATAGCTCGAATGTTTAGGTAGGTTGGTATTAAAAATGTATTTTTTTTAATCGTGTCACCCCAAGCAAGATATTCCACTGCCACTATAGCGCAGGGGGTTACACAGAGCGATTGGGTATAGGAAATGTCAGAAGGAGGGTGATAGACGACTTAGGATGTACATAGGGAGAGAGTTGGGGAGGGTGGGTGTGAGTTAGTGTGTGAGGGAGTGTCTATTGACCCTACATTTAAACTCCTGGAGGTTGTAGCCATCGGGGAAGCAAGCATGCCGCAGGGAATTCCACAGGCGGGAAGCGCGAGAAAAGAAGCTGTTGGAGTAGAAATTGCGGTTACATTTCATCGGTTTCACTGTAAAAGGGTGGGACCTAGTTGCCAATCTAGTATCTCGTGCAAATTCACATCTAGGGGGCACCAGTGATTTAAGTTCGTCAGAACAGAAGCCATGAAAGTATTTATAGAAGAGGCACAGAGAAGCCACGTTACGCCGGTGAGAGAGAGAGACTGCAGGCAGTCGGCCAAGTCGGTATCAATCACATTACAGATTCTTCGCTGTATTTTGTCAAGAACCCTGAGGAGAATAGAAGGGGCACCCGACCAGATGTGGCAGCAGTACTCAATGCACTGGCGGATGGCAGATTTATATAAGTGCAGGATAGATTTAGGCGGAAAGAGAGAGCCGATTTTCATAGCTGCGGATTTAGCAATGGATTCGACGTAGTCATTCCATTTCAGGTTCGCTGAGAGTGTCAGGCCAAGCAGGCGTAGTGTTTTACTCTCTGGGAGGCAAGCCTGTTCCATACTAATGGGAGGGAGGTGCGGTTGTCTGTGGTGGTTAATTGACAGCAGCTTCATTTTGGAAGAATTGAATTTTGATCGAAGCGATTGTAAACTGTGGTATCATCGGCGTACATGCCTACTTGTGATCTTATTGATATAGATTAGAAAGAGCGTAGGACCTAGGATAGAGGTCCAACATACATCCACCGGAGAAAAAACGTTAGATAAAAATTAGTGATTCAAGCGATCAGCACCTGAAATAAATAGCTACAGCCGTGTTAAAAAATGAAACTGTGCGATATCCCAAACTTAAAGTAATTTTTGTTTCAAAACATGAATTAAACTTCAAATCAGGTGATAATTCTAAAATAAACCTTCAAAAAAGTATATTTCATTCTAGAAAGATTTTTACTTTACTAAAATTGGCATGAAATTCAGCGAATGTTACTGATTTCAAAGCGAAAACATTTTTCCAGATAATTTAAATCAGTTTTGAAATATAAAAGTATATTTGGCTTATTGAAAATATTAAGTATAATCTATTAATCAACGTTTGATATTGTATTTTAATTGCCGACTGAAATGTTTGGCATCGACATTAAGATTTTTAATAAACTGTTTTTTCGTTGTTATATTCGAGTATTTTCGTCTGTCATATTATCAAGAAATATCAGTAATTAGTATGCAAAACAAGATCCTGCGTATATATATATATATATATATATATATATATATATATATATATATATATATATATATAATTGAACGTTAAAGTCACCACCCAAAGGCGACAGCCTGTTTCATGCTTCAATGCAATCGTCTGCCATGGTGATTGCGTTCAAGCATGAAACAGACTGTCGTTTTTGGGCGGTGTGTTCAATTTCACGCTCTATATCGAGCACTTTAAATCATAAATATTGCATACCTTAAAACTATATTTTACCATATATATATATATATATATATATATATATATATATATAAATAGATATTTAGTTATATATATATTTTAGTTCAAACGTTATTTATATTAAACATCCGCATTTGAAATAGACAACCCGTTTAAAAAAAAACTACCAAATAAAACCAAGGCGTCTATTTCAAACACAGATGTCCACCAAAAATAACGTTTGAAATAATAAAAATACGTACTAGAAAAACAATCTATAACATCTTTCGTGTGGTGCGTTTCTTTTTTTAGAACATCAATAGACTAAAGTTATGTTTACGTTAATGTGATTACACATATGCATGAAGGAAAGGAGAGGCAGATTTTGTAAATTTTTAAAACTGTGTGTTTTAGATATATGGTCAAGCTGATTTTCTTTAGTTTCTTTTTCATTTTGATTAAGTTTGTATCACTTTTGTTATTAAATATCTCCTATTGTAGATCTGACAAAAAGTGTAATAAAACCTGGTAGAATGTACTGAAAATGATTTCGTAATTAAAGCATTTTCTACACATTTTTGTCATAGTAAATCGATTTTTCTTTGAAATAAAATAGCGTTTATTCAATAAAAATTTTGTTCGAACTCATTACGGTGATTAACTATTGCATACATTAAGTGTGTTGTTTTGTAAAAGATCCCATTTTTGTATTTCGTTACCACTATATATATATATATATATATATATATATATATATAAAAGAACTGTTAAATGAAAGAAGTAAATGGTAAAATCAGTTATTAAAAAATCACCTGAACACACAATTCCTTGTAGAAACCTTGGTAGCGGAATAACTCGTTTAAAAATGGAAAATATTCAAAAGTTCTACAATATAATTGTATCGAACACTTTTTAATACAAATGTGTACTGGTGTAACCCTATTATGACCAAAAACCAAAGTATTAATCAATCAATCAATCAATCAATCAATCAATCAATCAATATATATATATATATATATATGTGTGTGTGTGTGTGTGTGTGTGTGTGTGTGTGTGTGTGTGTGTGTGTGTGTGTCGACATTCAGTTCAACACCCAGTGGCAACAGTGTTCACTATCAGTGATAATGCGTATGTAAATATAAAAGTGTACATAAAGGTGTACATAAAAGAGTACATGTTTCATGCTTGAATATAATCTTCAGGTTTGAAGATTGTATTCAAGTATGAAACATGTACACTTTTATGAAACATGTACTCTTTTATGTACACTTTTAACCGTTGAGACAAGAAGAATATACGAAAAAAGCAGTAGCGAGTCTATGCGAAATTCTTTCGAACAGGACTATTTTTGTGGTCGCATGGTGGATTGATGCCCTGAACAGATGTTCAGTATTGAATCTTTGGGGTACTCTTCTGAAGAAACTCTTTCTCAATCATACATTGAATGGATGAAAGCCTTGAAGTAGTCTATTATTGCAAGAGTAGAAATTTACTATGTTAAATTATCATAGAAAAAAAGGATACAATTTTCTTCTCCCTTCTAATCATGCTGTAGCTCTCAGCATTCTTGAAAGAATTATGAAGAACTTGAAGAAACTAGAGCGTTATGACATATTATCAGGTATTTTATGAGGAGGAGGAGGTGAAGAGTAATCCTCTCCTACTACTACTCGTAAAATAGAATTAATGTAGTCCATGATAACTATAAAAATATGTATGGATTCCACCAAAAGTAATAACATTTTTGTTAGTCACAGGATAAAGATCATTAATAGAATAGTGGAAGATTTCATCGTGAAATTACACAGAAAAATAAATTTTAAATACGTTCTTATACAAAATTCGACTGATTATTACTTGGGGGTTTCACGGTTAAAAGGCTTTAGTGTCATTTTAATTTTTAGATAAAAATACTAGAGTGGCTCTTGGATTTGGATGCTTTTATTATTACTCCTCACCTCCTCCTCCTCATTTTTTTCTATGGTAATTTAACATAGTAAATTTCTACTCTTGCAATAATGGACTACTTCAAGGCTTTCATCAATTCAATGTATGATTGAGAAAGAGTTTCTTCAGAAGAGAACCCCTTTCATTTAACAGTTCTTTTATATATCACTGGTCCTCCAGTGATTTAAACTGTTTGTGTTTAAATAACAAAAAAAAAAAATGTTTTAGACTCAGTATTTTGCGAATCCAGCATTACGCTTGATTCCATTTTGACTGATAGATATTCCAATCTATCAACACTGCTGCAGATAACTACACTTGTCTGAAAATTCCGTAATTTATTAAATTTGAATGCTGTAACACTAAATGATTTCTTAAGGCTTAACATCAACTCTACTCTTATATTAAGATCGTCCCAGGTAGGCATGTGTAGCACGTACCCACCCATGTAGGCAAGAACTTCTGTCGAAAGCAATTCGGAATTGAACGATTCCTAATCTCAAGTCGACGGAGTTCTTGATGAAAAACAAATAACTAAGACAAAAACCAGTAGAACAACTAAATGAAAAAAAAAACAAAAAAAACACAACACATTTTTACGACTAAAAAAAATGCACAGAAGTATATTCCGTGATTTGAACAGGGACGTTTATGTAGTGAACAAAGCAAGATCTAGATTTAAAATTCAAATGCTAAGCACTAACTCATTGATTTTGTTAGAAATGAGAAAAAAAAAACCAAAAGAAAAAAAAAACGCGAATTTACAAACTTTGCTTAGAACACACGCTAAAGCGAAGCCACAACAAAACTCGTGAAATTTCACTCCTTGACGCGAAATGTTTTTCGGCCAATAGAAAAGCAGGAAATATCTAAAAACAAAATTTAAAAAATCTTCAATTATCAGAAACAAATTCTTTCACGGACCTTTTCGCGAGATGACGCGAAGTGTGTTCGTCGTTCAATGGAAAGGCTAGAATCCCATCCAGGAATGAATTCCCAAATTACCTTTTCGCGCCCCACAAACGAAATAAAAGATGGGCCAAGTTTGCCTGAGAGAAGGAGGTGAACGCATTAACACGTCCCTTGACAAACGTCAAGCGATCGCTATTACCTCTCTCACTTTTCACCTCCTTCTCTTCATCTTTTTATACTTGATAACCGAACAGAACCCTTTAAGGCTTAGCGATAACTTCAAAGACATTCCTACCCAACGATAACCCTCATACACACATACACACAAGGACTACTACGAACTCTTGATACCCTTATGTTTTCCATGTACGTTTAACTTCGACCAATTCATGTTATTCCTTTCTATTAATAAATTACTGTCTATATTTCTGAGATGAGATAGTATTTACAGTATTTACATTAGGATGAGGATATGCGGTGTGGTGCATTGGATATCGGCTCGGAACGAGAAATCGGGGAGCCGAGTTCGAATTCCAGCCGAATTCATTGCATTCACTTAGGCGCAAATACCCTTAGGAAAGGTATTAATCCGTCTATTCCTTCCAGTTATGGGTTAAATAACAGGACAGATTGGGTTCTATAGCCTTGGTCGACAACCAGTCTACCGCAGAAAGCAATGGCAACCTACTGCATGATAATCTTCTGCCCAGTCAGTCATGTCTCTTTCGAGACATGATCGCCCAAGCGTGTATCACGTATGGCACTTAACTGACTGAGGATAATAGTTCGAATAATGTAAATACTGCAATAAATTTAAACACACAGAAGGTATACTTTTATTCTTTCGCATATTCACTTTCAGAAAACCTTCTGATAATTCTGATAAAACTTTAAGTTGTGGGGACTGTCGACTATTTTTATGAATTAGCCTTGTATCAGACATGGCTGACCGTCCCTACAGCTGCAGTGGTGACCTCTTCTGCCACAAACTTCTAGAATCTATCAATGCACGGGATAATCTATTGCAGAAGTTTAAATACTTCTTCTTCTTCTTCTATGTGCCCTGTCCGTTCAGGACGTAGGCGATCATGGTTCTCCACGTCTCCCTATCCCTGTGGCTCTTAGTATGTTTGCTCCTGTTACACCTCGCAGCCCCAGTTTCGTCATCCACCTGATCAGGCCCTGCAAATATGTTATTCGCTGCCTTCCTCTGTTTCTTTTTCCTTCTATCTGGCCAGTCAGTATCACGTTCTCCAAGCTCTCCTTCCTTATTGCATGTCCCAGGAACTTCAGTTCTCTCTTCCTGATGCTCAGTATTAATTTCTTTTTTATTGCTATTCTTTCCAACACCTCATCGTTGCTTGCATGCTCAGTCCACGATATCGGCAGCATCCTTCTATAGAACCACATTTCAGCTGCTTCAAGTTTTGTTCTCGTTTTAGATGATATTGTCCAGCATTCATTGCCGTATTGAAGAACTGGCAAGATAAATATTTATCTGAGTGAGTAAAGTAGGAACCTTTTTGGGACCGATATCAGTAATACGGTTATAGTTGATGACATTGTGTAGATTAAATCCACCAACAGGTCTAGACCTTACTGGATGCTTGGCAGAGTTATATGCCTCATTTATGATGATATCCGAACAGTAACAAACCAAGAGAAGGAATGGTGTAGTGAATAGCAACTCCCTCAGATCTTTGTACCCAATGAAGCTGTCATTCAACTCGGGTTACAGGACTGAGCCAATTAATATAGTGGACGAATTTTTTCAATCTAATGGGGATGTATAATTGTGGATATGTCCAGCTTGTAATGAACCAGAAAATTTTATAACGATATGTGAACCGTTTCATCTATGGTTGTGTTGGAATAGATACTGAATCTCTATAGAGGAAGTGGTTCTGTCAAACATGCAGGATTTAACAATTGGGTTTATCTCCAAACTGTGCTTATGGTTAATTTCTATTGAAACAGCAAATAATAATTTATTGTTTTTCTCCTGAGTTGTGAGAGTAGAAGAATTTATTTTAATTTAGGAGGTCGGGTCATTTGTTGTACAGAGGTATAATTGTAGTTCTTCCTTTTTGTAAATCAGAGTATATTTATCCTACTCCCCCACTGGATCGAGATGTGACACAAAGTCGGTTTTTAACGTGGGGAGCCCGGACGCGTACGAGCGGGCGAAGGAACAAAAATTCCTCAGTCCCCGAAACCGTCGATCGCGCTGGCCCCGATGACGAGCACCTGGTCCACACATCTGGTGCAATGGGGTGGCGGGGCCTCAGGACATTGTTCCCCGGGACCGGACATCTACAGAGTATAATTTTTCTCAGATGCATCTCTGTCTTCGGACAGAGCTACAATTGAGCCTCACCCTGTTTTCCTTTTTGTAAATCAGAGAATCCGAGTAGCGATTCTTCCAACTCTTTATATGTTGCATAACCCAATCCCTGTCATTCTTTAACATATGTCTAATTAGCATATGACTAGTGGGTGGATCTATATTATGTGTATAAATATTCTATATTTTTTGCTTGATCATCGCTTTATGTTTCTCTATTTACTTTGTTGCTTAGGCGCCTCGATGTAATGTAATGGTTAACAGGTTTGTCTCACTAGAAACATTATAGTTGAGTAGTGAATTCGATCCTCACTGTGTACGCTATTCTTTCGGCCTTGTGCTACATCTAAGCTGCGTTAAGAAAATGACCCTATTTTGGACACCTCGATGCGGTGGAATGGTTAGCAATCTTGTTTCTCTAGAACCTATTACAACTGAGCAGTGAGTTCGATCCTCACTGGGTACCCCATACTTCTGGCCTTGTGCCAAATCTAAGCAAAGCTTAGAAAATCATATAGTTGTTCTCTTGTTTCTTGCTGTAAGGATTTCCCCTCACCAGAAAAATAGTTTATAATTGTTAAATTATTGCACTACGAAGAATTACAAGCCGCAACTTGTGGGACAGCAGATTGCAGCACCTTGAAGACTAAGAAAAGATAAGTTTTTTTTTTATTCTTTATAGCACTAGTGATCTGTTAGGAAGGCTCGTTTATTTTTGTTTTGCGTGGTGTTATCAGTGGTAATTTGAATATCACCGTACTTATTCGTCCGTAGGACGACAACGTTATATTATAATTGACACGTTCTGGGAATAAACGGAAGTTCTTATGTTCTGAAACTACACACACACACACACACACACACACACACACACACACACACACAGCACTTAACGATATTTGCATAACTCCCCCGTTTCCGGAACTTCAGAGTTGAAAAGTAATAATTAACTAAAGCCTGATTTCTGAGGATCCGTCTGCCAAGCACGACGTTGACACTGTACCCAGAGGGATTAAAGTCAATGACACACCCTAATTTCGACAGTGGTAGAATGATGCAATTTCTAGATGACCTACCATGTATAGAGATTTTGGATCCGGCAGGTGACGTGTCGGGTCGGTATACGGATCACGCTACATTAAAAACAGCTTCGACATAGTTTTTTCTAATGATATGTCCAACAATGTGAGGATGTGCCTTGTGGTGCAGTGGATATCGACTCAGAATGAAAAATCGAGAAGACGTGTTCGAATTCCAGTTGAATTTCTTGCATTCACTTATGCCCAAATACCCTTGGGAAAGGTATTAATCCGTCTCTTCCCTCCAGTTATGGGTTAAATAATAGGACAGACTGGGTTCTATAACCTTGGCTGGCAACCAGTCTTCCGCAGAAAGCAATGACAAGCTACTGCGTGACAATCTTCTGCCTATTCAGTTATGTCTCTTTCGAGACATGATCGCCCAAAACGTGTATCACGTATTGTACTTAAATGACAGGCTGATGTTTAACAATGCTCGTTAATATGTTAACATAGAAATCTTTTTTTATTTTTGTTTATTATGCTTAGCTAAATGGAATTTCAAATAGTAAGAAACCATATTAGGAAGATTGTAGCGCCTTGCCTTCAAGTGGGGAGAGCCGCTTTATCTTGAAAATCTGTTTACGAAATTCTGGCTTTAGGATAGCGGTTCTCTTATGAGGTACTGACTGCCGAACAATCTCCTCACAGAAGAAGGGGATTACATGTGACGCGACTTTATCAAGTTGAAATACCCATTCCCGTACGGTCAAAGAAGTAAAAGCTTAGTCAGTACCTAGATGGATGACCGTTCGGGTGTAACAGGGGCTGAAAGCTTGAATGTGCAAGTGGTGTAATGGATAATAACTCGAAATGTTTAATTGGAGAGTCGAGTTTCAATTTTCGTTAGGTTCGTTATATTCAACTACTGTTGTGGGTAGTTTTCGCACTGAAGGTTATAATCGTGCTATGTCGGTTGCTAATCAACTTAACGTACCCAAAATGTTAGGAATTTGGTAATCTTCCACTGAAAGCTGACTCCTTAGTATTCGACTGATATCAACTGCTTAGTCGTTCTACTGAACTCCAATAGAACTCTAAAGAACCCCGATGAACTTCCCAAGAACTTCTCAAGAACTTCCTGTTAACTCTTATTAATATAGGATGGAGAGTCCATTATCTGAGGAATAGGTGTGTTTCCCCATAACACATACATGCAAATAACCTTGGGAGACGTAGGAACCCACCTTCTTTCGCTCACTATGGATTAATTAGTAAGACTTTTATTTCCTTCTTCATGTGCTGCATGCTTTCAGGACGATCATGGACTTCCACTTGGCTCTGTCTCTTGTTGCTCTCAATAATTTTTCTTTTGGTGTCTCTTCTAAGCCCCGCTCCGTCAACCATTTGCTTTCAAAGGCCCCCTATCTATTGTAACTTTTAGCACGCTTTCTCCTGTTACACTACCCAAACCCAACTCTGTCATCCACTTCGTCAGGTCCGTCAAGATCTTTCCTCAGGCTTTCTTTCCCTCTATCTAACCTGTGAGTATCAGATTCTCCAATCCCCCTTCCTCATTACATGTCCCAGGAACTTTAAACTACTAATGCGCATAAATTAATAAAATCTAAGTCCTATAGAGAAACGCTTATTAAAACATTTACCATAAAAACATTTATAGAAAAGGCGTAAAAAAGTCATTGAAGCCAGTTCAGGACTAGTAATATTGCAGATTCTTCTTTATATGTTATTAAGAATTTCTTAATACATAGCTGCAGCACCAGACCAGATACAACAACAGTATTAAATTATGGCAGCAAAATTTTATGACGCCATTTTGATTTTTTTTTCTCTTGGTGATCAAATTTTTTCTACTTTATGATTCTCGTTTTCTTTTCTTTCTTTCGTTTTGTTTCCATTTTTTATTTTCATTTTCTTTTAGTCGGTCATTATTTTTTCTCCGTTTGTTCTTTCACATTTTATCCGCTTTGTTTCCTGTTTCTCTCTATTTATTTTTCATTTGATCATTTTTTCTTGTTATTTCTTCTTCTTCTTCATTGTTTTCCTCGTCTATTTCATTATTTAATTTTCATGGCTGATTTTGTTATTGGCCATTTATCATTTCCTTGTGTTTTTCTGTGGCGCTTTTTTCCTTTCGTAGCCATCATTTAATCTATATCGCCCTAAACTTTCTTTTCCCAATATTCTTGTTCGTCATCCTTTTCTTTTTCTTCTTTGGTCCGCTCTTCAGCGTTCGTTTTATTCTTCTCTTTCTTCTCAATTTCTAATTCACTGTGACCCTCGCCGCCCGCTTTCTTCCTTTGAGTTAGTAGTTCCAACGTTATTTTGCTTTTCATCTTCCCTTTAACCTATTCCAAAATATGTGACAAATTGTGCCAACAATGTCTGGAAAAAGTTCTCTCCCTTAGAGAATCGAGAGGAAATGTTCGATTTGATTTGATTCATTAAGTACCAAGCGTAGCGCTAACTTTCGCGCTACGTTCGTTTCCTCCCCTAACATAATATATATATATATATATATATATATATATATATATATATATACTAAGAAAAGAAAAATGTCGTATTATCTCAAAAAATAATGAACATGGATGCACACACACACAAATATATATATAAATATTTATATATCTATGTAACTGTTTATCTACACACCCACACCCACGTATATATATATATATATATATATATATAGAGAGAGAGAGAGAGAGAGAGAGTGAGTGAGAGAGGAGAGGGTAGTTCAAAAGTAAGTGAACAGTAAACGAGAACATTTACTTTAAGGCTCGTGAAATGCTCAACTCCAAACAGGCTCTTCTAATGAACATTGAACTGTGAGGAACTGTGAACAATGCTTCGGTGACAAGTTGCTGACTATTTTAGCTCGGGCAGTTTTGGATCATAAAAATTGAGCCAGTGGCATCGAGTTTGTCACGAATGCGGTAAATAGTTTGCTTATTTGGAGCTTGAGCACCAAATATTTCAACCAATTTTTTCCAACGGTTTCAGCATCTTGAGCTTTCCAATACTCTTTAACCCTCATATTCTTTCATCAGTATTCAAATTATTTTTCATCAAAACGTAAGCAGCATTGCAGGCGCAGTGGTAGCATTAGAACACCTGAAGTACATCAGATCATTGATAGCGATCCCAGAAGATCTATGGGATCGATTGCAAAAGAACGCCAGTGTGTCAGGTGTAATAACCTGAGATATTTTTTACGAAGACATCAAACACAAGTCTTATGTGATGAGAAAATGTCATTTTATGTCAGAAAATGTAAAAGGAAATTACTTAATCAGATCACAGAGGCTTCTAAACAAACTTAAAAGTCCAGCAGAGAAAGATGTCATTTGGTTCTAATCAGAAAATCACATAACCCTTAACATTTGTCCTAGCTTCCCAGATCTCAACCCATTGGACTAAGCTGTATGAAACGTAGCTGAGAAACAGGTTAATGAGCTCTCTCATAACACTAAAGAATCCCTAAAAGCCTCTATTAATGTCCATTATGAACAAGGATCCCTTGATTCTAGCATGTAGGCGATTTAAAAATCGCATAAAAGCCGTTATGGGATCTAAAGGATAATTTATCAAAAAAATTACCAAACAATATGTTTATTCTTATGCTCTATTCTTCTTTTTATCTCTTTCTCAGAGTCATTTTTGTGTAAGTATAAATTTGCTTCCAAATACCTTACGCACCTTGTACAATGAATCTTCAAATGTTTGGACACCAAGAAATATTTGAATGTAGTTTGTGCATCTTCTTTACAAGGAAATATATTTTGGCTTTAAAAATTGTCACTATAATTGAAAGTCAGTGGGAATATGGTGGATATAGCAAAGTATCGTATTCCAAGTCGGTGAGCCTTTCTGGTGTCATCCTGGTGAAATGTTGCAGAACATTGTTAAGAAAAAGAATTGCCCATCGTCGATTAACCAACGCAGGTTGCAAGTTGCTTATGTGACTGTATTTTTCATGCAGTTGCTGGCATAAAGACTTTCTACAACAAAACATAGAATTTTACTTCGCATGCAGCTCTAGATACTCTCCACAAAAAAAATGTTTCGACAGTGAGACGCCATTAAGTAAACATCGCCAACGTACTAGGTCGGTTATCTAACCGACCGAGTAAGTTCAGCACATTCAGACAAAGAACATCGCACTATCTAATTCTGCCAACAATCTACCTCTAAAATCCAGATTCCCTACCCTACAAATTCTGGTTAGTCGCTAACCATAAAATCGACGTTTACCGTTGGCAATATTAAACGAAGTCAAGAATCTAAAATTATTTTCTGGCTTTAAAGAACCTGCAAAAGATTTATAATCTATAGAAATCCAATCAATCAATCAATCAATCAATCAATCAATCAACTATTAATTCTTGACTACTGATTATCTCTTTCTAATTGTTCTGTTAATCTCTACATTGAGGTTATTTATAATCCACCTCTTAATGAAACGTTTAAATTTATTTGTGTAAATTAAAATTTGGAAGTAAAGTTAAACCTTTCCTCATGAAATAATGCGATTAATTTAGTAGCAGAAGAAACTTTACGTTCGATTATTTACAGATTGGTCTAAAAGTAGGTTGACAGTAAATGATAGATTTATTTTAAGATTTAGTTCGGGTAAAGTGCCATACGTGATATATATGTTGAAAGAGACGTGACTGATTGGACAGAGTTTCCCGCAACTGGTTGCCATTACTTTCTGCTGTAGACTGGTTGCCAACCAAGGTTATAGAACCCAATCTATCCTGTTATTTAACCCATAGCTGGAGAGAAGTAACAGATCAATGCCTTTCCCAAGTGTATTTGCGCGTAAGTGAATGCAACTCCAATTTCTAGTTCCAAGCTGATATCCACTGCTCCACGATGCACACTCATATTTTGAGTTTACATTTACAATTATATTTACTAATATATTTTTATATTGACAATTAAATTTTATTGCGTATGATAACACAAAAGAGCTTAAATTTTATCAACAAAGGTGCTCATACACAATTTACAGAGCTTTGAATTTACCCCTCACGCTTCGACGAACATTTTTTCACAAGTCTCTTTGTGTATTAATTTCTTGAAATTCATCTCTTATCTAATTTTTCAAATCACCAACACTTCTTTGTTTTTGAGTATAAACTTTGTCCTTGAGTACCCTCAATATTTCTTTTAATTGTTTCACTCCAAGCAAGGCGGTACTGCCACTGATGCGCAGGGGGCTACATAACAGTAAAAGTTTAGTCATGGGTATAGTGAAAAGAAAGACGAACCAGTTACAGGGGGTGTCAGAGAAAGGGCAAGAGAAGGATGTGAACACAGGTGTAAAGAGAGTTGCGAAGGTAGAGAGAAAGGAAAAGAACAATATACACGGGGTGATGTAGAAATAACTGGAGTCCAGTGGAAACGAGATGGGGATTGACATTGCATTTAAATTCCTGCAGGCTCTAGTCATCAGGAAAGCAAGTATATGCAAGGGAGTTCCACAGGTGAGAAGTGCGAGAAAAGAAGTTGATGGAATAGAATTGTCGGCTGCATTCGGTTGATCTACTTGTAAATGGATGGGACCTTGTTGCGAGTCTAGTTGCACGAGTAAATCCTTGTGGTAGGGGCACCAGTGACTTAAGTTCGTCGGAGCAGACGCCATGAAAATATTTGTAGAATAGACAGAGGGAAGCCACATCCCGTCGGTGAGAAAGTGGCTGGAGTCGAGCTGCCTAGTCGGGACTTATCACATTACAGATCCTCTTTTGGAGCCTGTCGAGAACATTGAGATGAACAGCAGGGTTGCATGACCATCTCAGGAATGACTCACGGACTGCTCTTGAATAATGTTGACGGGTCTCATTTTCTTGGGAATAATAAACACAGTTGTAATAATATAACCGACACACAAACCTATTCCATTACTGTCCACCTACTTTTAGACCACCCTGTATATCATGGTTGTAACTCGATTTCGAGTATTGTTGCCGTTTGATTTATTCCCACAAATTTATTCTCAAATATTAACCATCATAGACAATCGCTCCTACCCTTCATTAGCATGGATCAGGCTAGCCTCTCTGAGAGTAAAACACTCCGCCTCCTTGACCTAGCACTCACAGTGGACCTCAAGTGGAAAGATTATATCGAATCCATAGCTAAATCCGCTGCTAAGAAGGTCGGTTCACTATGCAGGGCCAGGAAGTTTTTCCCGTCTAGGTCCATCCTGCACATATATAAATCTACCATTCGCCCGTGTATTGAATACTGCTGCCACATCTGGTCGGGTGCCCCTGCTATTCACCTCGGGGTTCTTAGCAAAATCCAACGGAGAATCTGTAACGTGATCGATACCAACTTATCAGCTCGGCTACAGTCGCTCTCTCACCGGCGTGACGTGGCTTCCCTGTGCCTCTTCTACAAATAGTTTCACGGCTTCAGCTCCAATGAACTTAGCTCACTGGTGCTCCCTATGAATGAATTTACACGAGCTATTAGATTAGCAACTAGGTCCCACCCTTTTACAGTGAAACCTTTAAAATGTAACTGCAATTTCTATTCTAACAGCTTCTTTTCTCTCACTTTTCTCCTGCGGAATTTCCTTCCGAATACTTGCTTCCTCGACAGCTACAATCTCCAGGAATTTAAATGTAAGGTCAATAGACATCTTCTATCTCACTAACTCGCATCCATTCTCTCAAGCTCTTTTCTCCATCCACTCCACCCCCATCACACCGGGATTCTCATCCGTCTATTACCCTCCTCCTGACATTTTCTATAACTAACCCCTCTTTCTCATCACTTTCCCCTATGTAACCTCCTGCGCAACAGTGGCAGTAAAATGCCTTGCTTCGGGTGAAATGATTAAAAAAAAAAGGAAGGGAGAGGATTTGGGTTTTTCAGTCCTGTTAGGAACTGTCTTCTTGCAACGTAAGGCACTTCTTGCAGTCGGTGCTTCGGTAATATTTGGGTGAAATTTAATATACCGTTATGTTTATTTGGTGCATGTGTCTGTGGTTCAGTGGGTGTGTTATTACCAATTTGCCATAAGCCAGAAATTTTGTATTCGCTCGCGTTTATCTGTTTGTTAATTTGTTTGTCTGTTTGTCTGTCTGTCCGTGGTCAAGATATCTCAAGACCCACTGAATGGATTCGGATGAAACTTTTAGGACTGAGTTGTCTCATGACTGGCACGAAAACATTACATTTTAGGCTCGATCCAGTATGAGATAAAGTTTCTAGTTTATTTTTCCAGATTTATTAATAAAATTTAATTTTTGCAAATTCTAAATTACTTCGCCTAGGTCGTTGAAATATTGAATTACCCCGTCTCATTTCTTTTTAAGTGTACATTTAATTTTGAGACCAATCGAGTTCATTTTTTGTATTTTCATTTTTGAGAGCGACCAAGTTAATTGCAGTTGTTCTTTCTCGTTTTAATAATCATCTCTTGTTAATCTCTGAGATGATGTCTCGGAGGTTTGTGGTCGTTGACTGCTCTTTTTAATTTATTTATCATTTTTTTAAATGTTTGTAAATTTTGTTATTTACTTTTAACATCTGTAATTATTATTTAGGTTTTGTATGAGAGCACTTGTTATATTTCGAAATATGTCTACATTTTCTGCAGCTAAATCTTGTCAGAAATTCTCAAGTTTTTCGTACAAATCCAAAGAATGGTCTGGAATGAACTTCTGATCTGGCTTCTCAACTGCCGTCATTCTTTCACTGCTGAGACATGGCTCCCCTCTAACTTTTCTATAAATATTTTCATGGTAATTGTTCGAATGATCTTTATTCTTTTGTACCTCGACCGCGTGATTTTAAGCGTGCTACTAGACTAAATACTAGGTCTCATCAAGATGATTGCATAACGCATGAAACTCCGAGCTGTGCCGTAGATTTAGGATAATATATATATATATATATGTGTGTGTGTGTGTGTGTGTTGAGGCGGGAATAAACCGGAAATGTTTACGTGGCAACAGAGGTGTGACGTCATAGCGTAGCGAGACTTCGAGAGCATCATTAATAAGAACTACACCCCGTTAACTGTCTCGCCATTGATGCATGGGATGCTTAGTAATCAACTTCAGAATACGATCGATGAGATGTTGTTGTGGAGAGCCTGCATGTCGGCCATAAACCCAAGCAATCATTGAACGGTTTAAATACCCAAAACCATGTACAATTGCATTCCAAAATGCAGCACACATCAGAAACGCTTCAGCTCTCCTCGGTCGCCTGAGATTGTTGCTGAGGATGTCAACCCCAGCAAAAGCACGAGGAAAGGAGGCACCAATGGCTCACCGTACCACTTGTCAGCCGATCTATACCACCCTCGCCTTCATCGCTAGATTGCAATCCTCTCCACTATCTTATGTAGAGTATTTTGGAGAGGAAGGTGAGCAGCATTCCTTACAACACAAAAAATGCTCTCAGGGCAGCCAACAGGAACATCATTACCAACATGGACAAGGAGGCCTTCAGTAAGGCTTGCTTCAACTTTTGTCCCCGCCTGGAGACTGATGGTGGCCACATTGAACGTTTTTTGGGTTTGTGGCGCAGTGGATATCGGCTCGGAACGAGAAATCGGGGAACCGAGTTCGAATTCCAGTTGAATTCCTTGCATTCACTTACGTGCAAATACCCTTGGGAAAGGTATTAATCCGTCTCTTCCCTCCAGTTATGGGTTAAATAATAGGACAGATTGGGTTCTATAGCCTTGGTCGACAACCAGTCTACCGCAGAAAGCAATGGCAACCTACTGCATGATAATCTTCTGCCCAGTCAGTCATGTCTCTTTCGAGACATGAACGCACAAGCGTGTATCGTGCATGGCACTTGACTGACTGACTGATATGTGCTTAACAGTGTATGAATTTTTATTGAAATATATTATCTATAAATATTTTCCGGATTTATCTACGTCAAAGGGTACATTACGTTCACGTAAAAATATAAAAAGTCTATATTCATTATTTGCGTATAGTGTTTGAAATAAAGAATTCTGTTCATTATTCTAATTTTCTGAAAAAAGGTTGGACTCTAAAACAGCCGAAACGTTGTGAATATGGCAATAAATACGAGAACAACAGTCTGAGCAATGTAAATAATGCGAATAGTCTGCATATACATTTTTTAAAGAAATGCTTTTCTTTTATTTTTATTACGATAGTAATTATTCTGTATTTATTTCTGAGATGAGCAAATTTAATAATCTTTAAATTATTTCGAACTTTTCAATAACTGATTTCACAGGATATTTCGCAACAACCAACGAGATAATCAATATCAGCCAATCTATGGACACCTGATGATGACCAGAGTACTTGATCGAAATGTTGTGTCTATTATAACACCTATATCAACCAAAATGAGAACAAAAGTTCGAAATAATTCCAAGTAATAATTTTGTTCGTACTTTTACAAATTTTATACTTCGAAGAAGATGGTTGGCACTAAATTATATGATATTATATTCTTTTCGTGATGGAATTCACAAAAATTTTCATATTGCATTGGGTTTTGGGGGAGAGATTCAAAGATTAAATGTGAAGGCTCATGTGTACATTTAGATTAAGATGTTTTAAATATGACAGCACACATCCCAAAGCGGCAACGCGCACGCGTATACATACTAACATTTAGATGCCCTATATACGCAGCGCGTGTATCGACACTTCCATGTGTAAATGCATCGAGCAGTGAGTTTATCTGCGTCTAAGTACGGCAGTCAGTATCGCTGCTTAAGTACGCCTGCGCGTTCGTGCGAAGTGTAGTGCGATGTGGTGTGTCGGTCGCAAATGGCTGCAACCGGAAGTAAGCAGTGATTGGTTGATGTCCACCATAGCTGGCAGGCATAACATGGCTGAGGAAAAATCTCGTTAGAGGAGCGGGCACTTGGCTTGTTAATCAAAAGGAAGATGAAGATGACCCTGAGAAACCCTCTCGCTTGTCTGATTCCTTTATATGATCCTCATTATGTTTTCTGTGCACGTCTTTTGATATACATGCCAAGATCCATAAGAATATATATATATATATATACACACACAAATCGACAAAACTTGTCTATATTATTTAATGAAACATGCATCAATATATATGTATATATACTTAAATCCTATATATATATATATATATATATATATATATATATATATATTCTAATATATAATGTACGTGAAGGATGTGTCTGTTCTATATATATATATATATATTTATTTATATATATATATATATATACACCATGGTGTTCGATCAGATAGAGAATATGAGAATATGTAATAGGTGAATATTGTTATACATAATTTAAGAAATTTTTATTAGACGAATTAAAGTTTATACTAGACACGAACATTATACAGTACGGATTAACTAAGAAGAGCATTTTTATTTTGCTTGAAAATCAACATGGATATTCATAGATCATTATCGTTACTAATTTTAATAACGACACAAGCCCTTTGTTCTTCTAATATATATATATATATATATATATATATATATATATATATATATTCGATTGTGTGCGTATATATATATATATTTATATGTATGTATGCATATATATATGTACGTGTGTATATATATGGCTGCGAATATATATATGGGTGTATATATATAGTTGTACATATAAATTGGTCTGCATATATATAGGTATATTTATAAATATATATGGAAGTGTATATATATATATATATAGGTGTGTGTGGAGATGCAAATATGTATGGGTATATATATATATATATATATATATATATATATATATATATATTCGTACGTGTATATTTGTATATGTATGAGCATTTACATGTATAGCTGTATTTATATGGTTGTATATTTATCGGTATATAAGGATGGTGGTGTATATACACATGGGTATATAGATATAGGCATTTAGGTGTGTTTATGTATATATATATATATGTGTGTGTGTGTATATATATGCGTGTAAATATATGGTGTGCATGCAATAAATATATTTATAAGTGTGTGTATATATATACCTATATATATATATATATGTGTGTGTGTGTGTGTGTGTGTGTGTGTGTGTGTGTGTGTGTGTGTGTGTGTGTGTGTGTGTATTAAGGTCATATCACGTTGAATACACCGGTTCCCGCTCGATCACCGAATTTAAGCAACGTTGAGCCTGGACAGTACTTAGATGGGTGACCGCTTGGGAATGTCAGGTGCTGTAAGCATTTATGGACAGATGTGCGTTGTGGTGCGGTGGATGTCGGCTTGGAAAGGGAAATCGGTGAGCCGAGTTCCAGTTTAGAGTCGAACACTCTGCATTCATTCACTTGCGCACTGGTACCCTCGGCAAAGGTATTAATCCATCCATTCCCTCCAGTTATGGGTTAAATAACTTAGGTCTGCTGTTCATGCGATCTGTGGCGAACTTCTGCACCAATTGTTTGTTATCAGCAGTTCCAAAAAGTGTGGATGGTGTTACACAAGGCTTCACCTCTCTAAACAATTTTTTTGTGTGGCAGTCTAACTGAGTTTGACGCTCATACATCGAAATGGACAGGAGAGTCCATGATGACATGATGATGATGATATATATGTGTGTTTGTGAAAAATGTATGGGTGCAAATGTATGTATATATATATATATATATATATATATGTATATGTAAATATATATGTATGAGTTTATATACAGTGTCACGCATAAGTATTGCATACATGTTATTTTCTGTTATAACTCTAGTTTATGTTCGCCATTTTGCCTGATATTTGGTAAGTAATATCTCGTAAAGTTGTTTTAGTTGTATGTGGAAGGAAAATTTAAAACTCATGGTTGAATTCATTTTTTTTATCAAAGTTCAAAATTACCCTCTGCAAAAGTATTAGATACGCAATTTAATATTTTGTTGCGTAGCCTCTGTTTTGTTTCACTGCTTCCAGTCGCTTTCTATAGTTGACCACAAGTTTTCCACTCTGATCCACCATTACTTTACCCCATTCTTCCTTGCATAATTCCTCTAATTCCGCTTATGAACTTTAGTATTCAAAGTATTCCACAAATTCTTAATTGGATTCAAGTCAGGAGACTGATTTGGCCAATTGCGAGAACTAATACCATTATTTACAAACCATTCCTTTGTAAGTTTTGCGGTATGTTTGGGATGATTGTCGTGTTAAAGCACAAAATTCCGACTATGTCCTAAAGAAGTTGCAGATTTCTGAAGGTTCTTCTCTAGAATCTCCCTGTACTTGCTACCATTCATTCTATCATGGAAAACTTGTAACTCACCAGTGCCCTTGGATGAAAAGCATCTCCCTATCATCATTGAACCACCGCCAAACTTAACTGTGGGGATAGTATTGAGCTTGTTGAAGGCAGTGCCATTTTTTCGCCAAACACTTGCCGCTGTGTTCTTTCAGAATAGTTCAACTTTCGTTACATTCGACCAGATTACCATTTCCCAAAACTGCATACCTTTCTTTTGATAAGTTTTGACACATTTTAATCGGTGTTTGGTTTATGGTTTTAATGTTTGGTTTTAATGTTTGGTTTTCGGTAAAGGCAATTTTCTTGGTGATCTCGAATGAAAGCCTGTACGATATAGAGCTCTGCTAATGGTAACCTTACTTACATTAATTCCAGCACCCTCGAGATCAGTTTTTATTTCAGAACGAGTAATGAAGATTTTTTTTTATCTACCTTGAATGCCTCTCATTTATTTTTCTCAGTCTTGGAAGGTTTGCTGTACCGTCACCATATTTCTTATACTTTCTGGTGATATTTCCTACTGTACTTAGTGATAAATTAATTTCTTTGCTAATTTTCTGTAACCTTGTCCTCCTTTGTGACGTTCAATGATTCTATCTCGCATATCTCTGGATAATTCTTTAGTTTTTGCCATTTTAATCCTTGAGTTGCAGAATGCACATCAAAGAGTCAGATGATTATTAGCACTATCTTGTAAGCAATTGTGTGTTTCTCTGATTGGTCAGAGATAACATTCCAACACTATCGAAAATTTGAATATCTAAAGTCTTTTAAAATACAAAGTTTCGATTGGAAATTTGAAAAAAGTGTCATGTATCCAATACTTTTGCATAGGGTAATTTTGAACTTTGATAAAAAATGGAATCAACCATGAGTTTTTAATTTTCCTTCCACATACAACTAAAACAACTTTACAAGATATTACTTACCAAATATCAGGCAAAATGGTGAACATAAACTAGAGTTATAACAGAAAATAACATGTATCCAATATATATGCCTGTCACTGTATATATATGAGCGTATGAATATTGTATATGCGTATAGATATATATGTATATATGTATACATAAATGTATATATGAATATGCATGTACATAAGCGTGCGGTTGTGCATATTTGTGTATATATATATATGTATAATAATATATATATGTATATATAGTTGAGTATATATATAGAAAAAACTATTAAAAAGTTGTACGTTAAAAATGTTTTTTTGACAGTATTTGTTTATTTCTATTATTATATATATATATATTTGATATTTCAGACCGGCCTCTGCCTTTCATCAGAAACACACACACACACACACACACACACACACACACACACACACATATATATATATATATATATATATATATATATATGCATGTATTTCAGAATATATGTATGTGTGATATATATGTATATAAGTAAATTAGTTTATATGTATTTGAGTATATATATATATATATATGTGTGTGTGTTTGTTTATATATGTATATGATTATATATGCGTATATGTATTTGAGTATATATATATAGAGAGAGACAGAGACAGAGAGACAGAGAAACAGAGAGAAAGAGAAAGAGAGAGACATCTTTGAGCAAATTAACTGAAACAAAAAGAAAAATGTCTTCCTAGATGCTCTCACAAGTACTTGGATCATGCAGATGTAATCGCTTGTCATTGCTTTCCCTTCCGATTGCATTTTCCTTTACATTTTGAACTGATGGATCCAGTTTGTATTTTTGCCTTGCTGACAACAACATAATCTGTGATTTTTTTCTTAAGGTTTGCCAATATGTTTGTGCAGCGTTACAGTTTTCTTTCTCTTCATCGGAATAAAGTTCATCGTAGACAATGGCCGTAGGACAACTAATCGACAGTCAAGGCTCTCATAGAGTAAACAAAATCTAAAATCTAAAATGAGCCTATAACCTACCAGGTGTGTCTCTCTTTTTCTATTTTTCTATATATATGTATGATTATATATATATATATATGTGTGTGTGTGTGTGTGTGTGTGTGTGTGTGTATGTGTGCGTGTGTGTGTGTGTGTGTGTGTGTGTGTATACATAAATATGAATGTATATGTCTACCCATATGTGTGTATGTACATATATGTGCGTATGTGTATATATATATATGTATGCTTGTACATATATATACATTTGTATATATATATGTGTATATATGTGTGCATATATGCGTGTAGATATGTAAACACATATGTGTATATGTATAAGTCATAAAATCCGTCATATAATCCGTCATGTTTAACGCTTTAAAAAACAAAGTTGTTTTCAATTCGGATAAATGACACAGACTAAATTTTAAGCTTGCTTATAATACTTCCGTATAGATGCGTTAATGTCTGAAACTATTGAACTTTGCATTAAAATTTCTTTTATTCGTCAAACGCAGGACTGCTTGTTAAATCAACCATTCGTCCGTGCATGGAATAATGCTGCCATATATGGTCAGGCGCCCCTGCTGTTCATCTCAGTGTTCTCGACAGGCTCCAAAGGAGAATCAGTAATGTGATAGGTACCGACTTGGCGGCTCGACTACAGTCACTTCCCCACCGACGAAATGTGGCCTCCCTTTGTCTGTTCTATAAATACTTTCATGGCTTCTGCTCGAAAGAACTTAAGTCACTGGTGCCTCCTCAAAAGGTGTTTACTCGTGCAACCAGATTGGCAACTGGGTCCCACCCATTCAAAGTTATATTAACCAAATGCAGACGACAATTCTACTCCTGCAGCTTCTTTTCTCGCACTTCCCGCCTGTGGAACTAGCTCCCATATTCTTGCTTTCCTGACGGCTACAACCTCCAGGAATTTAAATGCAATGTCAATACTCATCTATTAACCACTTGACTCTAGTTCTTTCACCACACCGTATATCCTTTCCTTTCTCTCCACCTTTGCAACTGTCATCACACCTGTATTCCCATCCTTATATTGCTCCTTTCTAACTAGTTAGTCTGCCTTTTCACTCTCTTCTAATTAATCTTTTTACACTTATGTAACCCCCTGCACATCAGTGGCATTACCGCCTTTTGCTCGAGGTGATACGATTAAAAAAATGTTTAATCATCTTTTTTTTCAAACAGTTGACAGTTTTTTCGAAAGTTTGAACTGTATAGTAAAATAAAAAATGCATTAAAACTATGATATTATTTAATTAGATAAATTTTTCATTGCTTTTTAAAAATAAAAAAAAACATTATAGTATGAAATTTTTCTTTTTGATCACTATTGAATTTTACAAAAATTATTATTTTTTATTTCTTAATTGCAATAATCTATGAAACCCTAAAATATTGTTTAAATTATTTAAAACCTTGTCGCTGTTACGTTAAGTTATTAAGCGAAGACCATATTTACTCATCGAAAGTTATAAAGCTTAATACAAATCTTAGGACCAAAAGATTTTTTAAGTATTTTTTATTTATTTACTTATGTATTTTTGTGTATAAAAAGATTTTTAGTATGATATTTTCTGTGTTACCTTAAAATTTCACGGGTTTCACAGTTTCTTCGCTTTACAAGAAAACATTTTCTCAATTATACTTAACTTAGTGTGACAATCATCAGAAGCATATTTCTAATTGACAATCTAATAAATTTTAAGTTCACTCGATGTTCATGGAAATTAAATTTAATAAAATAACTGCTTTCTTAATAAAAAGATTAAGAAATTAAATATTCTACGGTTAGAAAATCTAAATAAAAATTTAAAATTAATATTTAAAATTTAAATTTAAAATTAAAATTGAAAATAATAAAATGCAGGGAGAATAAATCAAAGGGGCGTAAATCATGATTATCAGTTGCCAAAATGTTCATTGAAGAGCCGTCGATGTGCAGATGAACTTGAATATATCTTCAGTTAGCGAAGTGTCGAATTTTAAGAAATTTAAAAATTGTCCATAATTTTTATTGCAACAAGCGTTTTCAACCACTTCTATAGCCATTTCTAAGAGTGTTTTATCTCTGGTGTTATTTTTTCTCGTGTTTTGACTGTTACGTAGTATCCCTTTTTGTATTTTGTTTTTTAAGGAGCGTTCATTCGAAGCCCTCACTTGTCCTATTATTTTTAAAGTGCCATGTCTCTTCAGCCCGTCGGTGATAATGGTTCTGCAAAGTTTCCTTTCTTCATTAATGGTGAATTGCTATGAGTTTCAAAAAAGATATTAACGTGTTCTTCACTTTTTCGAATTGATAGTAATCATTCTCATAAACTAGATGTCGACCCAGTTTCCTCTACTATTTAACAGCTCAAATTACTCCGAAAACAACGTTTCTCGTTCTATCACTGAAGTAAACAGTGTCGGACTTGTAAGTTTTTAGATGGTGGACCGCTTAGAAACACCGGGTAATGTAAACTCTAATAATCCGAAACATGTTTCCGCTTTAAACAACGTACAAATGTTGATGAACCGAAAAAAATAAATCAGTCATCAATAAACAATCACAACAAGAAGTAAGAAAAGATTCATCCTTTTCTCATGGACATTGATATATATATATATATATATATATATATATATATAAAAGAAAGCAACAGAACAACCCGAAATTTGAACTCGGATCCCCGATTTGGCTTTCCGTTCTGATAAACTTTAAGCTACTCCTTTGAGTTTTAAGTTTTGTTTAACGGCATATCAAACTCTGTGGGTTATTGAATGCCAAACATTTAATGTTTTAAAGTGTTTTTTAATGTTCAGTTATAGTGAAAAGGTTAATTTAATCGGATTTTGATTAAATTTTTTGTATTATTTTTAGAAACTGAAGATTTCTTCTAGTTTTGTATGCAAAAATGTATTGCTGGTAATAAGTTTTCTTCTTCAAAACTGTATTTTTGGTAATACTCTTATTTAAAATCATATATTTTTCTATAAAAGTCTATTTTTATATTTACCCATAGCTGGGATCCTAACAGGTGCTACCACACTGGTTCAGTGTGTACCTGAAAGCAACAACAACTAAAAGGTGGTTCCATGCTCCTCACAATCAGAGGTCTTGCTGCCGAATACAGTTTACTGTCATACACAAGACCAAAGCTACTTCTTTGCTGACTAAATTTTACCCACATTCTAGGAAAAACTTTAAAGCAACAAGTAGAATATTGTAAGAAAATATGCATGGAGAGGAAACGGGTTGATGACGTTTCTATCCTTGAAGAAAATCGATTAAGAGAAGAATAGCTACATCGTTGAGCGGGTCGGTCGAAAAACTTATCGGTGTGTACAGCCAATCCTTTGTTAATTGACTTCCAATGAACTATTAGTTAATGAAACTGATGTACAATACAGGGGCCCATCGCGTTGGAAAGGTGCGAAATGACATTGCCTAATCAACTGACAGGTGATTGATTGTAGACATTGGCTATGCTAGTGATGCGAGAGAAGGAACAGGGTGAAGAGAAGGAGAGGAGGCTGTCCTCTCCTCCGAGGCAAATGCCAATGTCGGTGAGCCCGGGAGTTCACCGATATTTGACTCGGACCATTGAACCTGCTTTTGTCCTGACACATATGATAGATATATTTATACGGCAACTACCACTTCCGCTGATCTTCTCGAATCAGTGGTCCCTACCCAGCTATAAACTATAACAGCCCCAGCAACACAGACCCCTACTCCTGAGATAATTAAAGCCAGTGACGTATGAAGACCAAAGACTTGTAAATTCGTGATGAGGTCACAAGTGGTGGTGCTGGTTGGATAAATAGAAGATGTAGTTGGCCAGAGAGGTGATGCGGTGACTAGACAAAGAGAATGAATACTAGAGGTAAAAGGGTCAGTTATCAGCCACAGTCGTTCGGGTTTTATTATAAGCAGCAAATATATTGACCCCTACAAGATGGCCAGACCTTGTTCCAACTCTTGTCCGTCATGGAAATAATTAGTTTGAGCATTTAAAAGCTTATATTATCATAGAAAAAGAAGTACTTTGTATGTTTGTCCATGATGTTTAAGGGATGGGAAAATGTTTCTTAGTCCGGTGTTAAACTGTCAAGATTGGCTAAGGAAAGACTGAGGTGAAACATGTATTAATTACAGCGGCAAATGATATATGCACATTTCAAATTGCGACCCCGGTCGAACTTTTGTATTGATTTTCTCTATCCATATGAAAATACCGGTGAGATACGTTTTAAAATTGCTAGCGCTTTGTAATGCTGGGGGAGCCGGTAAAGGGACTGGTCTCCACTGCGTGGTTGAATTTTCTTGCTTCGTTAGTTCGAAAACATCACCGAGAATTATTATTAATCCAATAGCGCATTATTAAGGAGAGTCTATCATTATATCTAGATAAGAGATCTCAGAAAGTAACGTCGAAGTGAAAAGTCATTTAAATCTAATAACCAGATAATTTCTTTTTGGTTATTTGCGGGTCGTCATTATGATAGACGGTCATTGGACTGGTTCGCTAGTAACATTTATTAGTACCTATGTATCCGTTAAGACATATATATCATGAATTGGGAATCGTTATATATATATGTGTGTGTGTGTGCGTGTGCGCGCGCGCGTGTGTGTATAATGGTAATTTTATGGATGAAAACTGAGACTAACGATTCTCATTTATATATATATATATATATATATATATATATATATATATATATATATATACTCTACCGGCCATAATTATTAGGTGACTATTTTTAGTATTTATTGCCAAGTGGATAATTCTAAATGAAAATAGAATAGTTCTTTTGTTATTATTATTTGCAAAATTTTATAAAGGCAAGGAAGCAAAGATAAACTTGTTCGAATCACCCTAAATTTTTTTCATTCTTTCATTGATGAAATTCCAATATAGGTAATTATTAAATATTTATAAATTCATTTTATGCACATATTATTGTGCAATATTAACAAAAGAACCATTATATTTTCAATTACAGTTATTCACTTGGCAATAAATACTAAAAAATAGTATAAAACACAATTTTTTTTTAAACTGGAGTGGCCTAATACTTTGGGAGGAATATTTTTTGTCGTGACGCCTTTTATACAAACACTTGTACAACCATTGACGTGCGAGGACACACGCACATGTGAGCTAGACAACTGGGGACCACAGGCTTTACTTCATATGAACAATATGGAACTTAGCATATATATGTATATGTATGACTTTTTGCACATGCATACACATTTAACTTTAGCTTGTGTTTTTGCGTAAGTATATATTTAATTCTGGTTATATGTTCATGCATTGAAATATGATTATGTCTATCCCGACATCATTCATCCAGGGCTGGTTACGTTATGAATTCGCCTTGACTGTATCCAATATGTAGCAATTTAGTCTGTTTAAAAGTTAACGGACAAACAGACAAGTCGATAAAGGCTAAATTTTGTAATTTGGGTATATTAATCTGTATATGTATTTGTTTGCCAGTGTTTGTGAATATACTCGTCTATTTTTCTGTGTGTGGATGTTTGTAGGCTTATTTATGTATGCGTTCTTTCTCTTCCTCGTTTCATATATGAATAACTTTCTAAATCTACAGGATTCTTAAACTAATTTTTTTTTTTAATTTCGCAACAAAAATAAAGTAGATATAATAGTTAATTAATGATGCTGATCTCAATTTGATCAAATTTTAATACCAATGCCCAGCAAAAATATTTTTAAGTCTACCCACATATTCTTCAGATAAGAAGTTGCTTTACTCTGATTGGTCCACATTTTACATACAACAATGTCTCCCTGATTAAAGGGGTTTTGCTTGTTTTTAACCTTTTAAAACCATTCAATTTAAAATAAACCACATCACTTGACAAGATACAAGAAGTGTCGAAACAAAATAGCTACTTTTGTAGTGATATTGTAACATATCCATGTTATAATTTCTGATATATATATATATATATATATATATATATATATATATATATATATATTCCTCAAAAAATAAAATTATAAGCCACCGTTAAAGACCAAACACACGGAAAGATCTTTCATAACTGGTAGTAAAGTTTAATAAGTAGTAGTAAAGAGAATAAACTGTGTCGACGCTGTCTAGCTAATGTTTCTCTAATGAAGTGAGTCGGCACTGCTTCGATATTGTCTCTCTCTCTCTCTCTCTCTCTTTCTCTCTCTCTCTCTCTGCATGAGCGTAACAAGAGGGATCTTATTATAATAAAGAGGATTATTATTATTTTAAAAACTTCATTTTATATGTTTGCATATTCTCGTATATACGCGCTTATAAACATACTAACAATAAAACTGTAAAAAAAAGTTTTCAGCACCCATCACCTACTTTGTGTTGTCGTGAGAGACAAACTTGCATGCGGGAAAATGACGATGAAGAAGCAATAAAAGTCTTTATCAGCTACTGCAACCAAAGGAATTGTGATTTTTGCGTCAAGCCCATTTACGACAGATGGATTTGAAAGCTAGTTTAAAAGCTGCATTCCGTGCAGATATTTCAGTTAGCTCCAGTAGATGGCTAATTTTGGTCGAAATTCTAATTTAGGCCGAAAATGGAGTTCTTCAAACGCCGTGGAACTTCAAAGCCTCACGTTAACTGTGATTAGAATTGTAAGCCCAGTTCTGACCAAAAGACTAATTTTGGTCGAAATTCTAATTTAGGCCGAAATTCTAATTTAGGCCGAAAATTGAGTTCTTCAAACTCTGTGGAACTTCAAAACCTCACGTTAACTGTGATTCGAATTGTAAGCCTAGTTCTCACCAAAAGACTAATTTTGGTCGAAATTCCAATTTAGGCCGAAAATTGAGTTCTTCAAACTCCGTGGAACTTCAAAACCTCACGTTAACTGTGATTAGAATTGTAAGCCCAGTTCTGACCAAAAGACTAATTTTGGTTGAAATTCTAATTTAGGCCGAAAATTGAGTTCTTCAAACTCTGTGGAACTTCAAAACCTCAGGTTTGGGTTTTTTAAATTCACTATAAATTTAAAAATTAAAGTCACTATTTATTTTTCAGTCATTCCAAAATTGAATTTTTATCTGTCCACTCCTTCTTTGATATTTTATATATTATCTTTATTATAGATGTGTTATATAATTATTATATGATGTATATATATTATATATAATTATATATTATATATATTATATATACAATATAACATAATATAATATATAATATAATATATAATATATATAATATAATATATAATATAACATATTATATATATATATAATTATATTATCTTTATTATAGATGTGTTATATTTATAGAGAATTATAATATTTATAATATTATATTTTACCTTATTATTTCCGGACACAATTCCCAATGATGAATGTTCATGCAACAGATGAAGGGCAGATTTTCACTCTCGGGATCATCTTGAATTCCATAAAATATAATATATCTACGTACAGCAAGTTTTGTCAGAGTCAAGTATAAACCCGACAAATGCTTTCCTATAGACTCAAGTATAAGTATAACCAATGTTTACCTTCATATTCACGTACAAACACGATAAATTCTTACCTCTAGACTCACGTATATACAAGATCAATGTTTATCTATATACTCAAGTATAAACTCTACCAATGTTTGTTTCTAGACTCATGTACATAAATGATCAATGTTTACTATAGACTCAAGTACAATTTGACTCATCTTTACCTCTAGATTCAAGTATAATAAAAAAAAAAAACAGATTTCGACATTAAATAACTGAACAATATCGTAACTTTTACAACTAACAGTATCATCATCATTATTAACAACGAAAAAAAAATTTTAAAAGTAATTCCCTTATTCTTTCTTGGGCGAAGCAAATTTTCCAGGATAAAACAAGTACCGATTGTGCTGATCTGGTCTCTTATCGACTTTAAAGTATCACGTTACCCCATTTAATACGCGCTCTACTGGATGTAACAGACACGGAATAATGTCGGAAATTCTCATCTGAAAATGTTTTTCGGTGCAATAGTAAGATGCTGAATTTTCAGCGATAAACAAAAACATTTTTCTCTTTCAACAGCTCCAAGTAACTCGGGCTTTTATCAAAACTAAGCAAAGATATGTAAGACAAAGATATTTTTTTTTCAATGGATCTATTCAATTTATATAGCGAGGCAATTCTGAGAGAAATAGAAGTTCTGCCATGATCTGTCATCGGCGGCCACAATTTGAATAATATAAGATATGCTGATGACACAGTGTTGATAGCAAACACTTCGACAAGATCTCCTACAGAATGTAGCTGAAGAAAGCGAAAAGAAAGAACTAAACATAAATTGCAAGAAAACTGAATGCATGGTCATCGGTAAAAAGAAGAGCCCAAAATGTCGTTCTGGATATTGGCGAACAAATAACTTACTGTTATGTTGCCCTCCTACGAGGAATGGACACTTCCTCTTGTTATATATAAATACTTGCGTGACTGCCGGAGAACGCAGTTAGAAACACAGTTAAGTGCGCAGTTAAAGCCAGCTACTAGTCATTAAATAAGCAGCGTAATTGTACCGTTAGGACTTACTTATTTTTATTTACTTGTTACTAGCACTTTGTATATATGTTCTTGTTATTCTGTTTTCCGTGTCTTACATCCGGCCAAACCAGTCACTACAGCTTTGCGGTGAAGTTTCACCACAACAATTCCACAACACTTACCGAATTAAGTGAAAGGGACATAACTACATGGCTACCAGAAGTGGCATCGCATATGGTGTGAGAATGATATACCCCAGTGATTGTAATAAAGGGTCCGGTTCGAAATTCCTAGCACCTGAAGAAGGCCGGAGCGTACAACGGCCGAAACGTTGTAAACAAGGCAGTAAAGATATGGACAATAGTCCGAACGGAGTAAATAGTGCAAACCTAATTTTATATGACGTTATAGCTGCTTACAGATATCTTCTGAGATCAGCTTCATATATCAAATAATGACGATTAAAATTATTACATTTGTAAAATTGGATATTTTTCAAAGGTCAGTTGGTATTTCCTGAATTCAGCCGAGAAGATTACGAGGGCGTACCACTTTATCCTCATCTATTGGCAGTGCCGTGCTTAGCAACATCGCGCCCCCATGCAGAATGTGCCTTGCGGTCCCTCTACCCACAGCATGCAACTTACGCCTCCCCACCACCGAACATACTGAACCCACAATAAATGGTACTTTAAACAAAATAACATACTTTCGGAACGCAGATATTCTGTGTTTACGAAAAAAAAAAAACGGAAGAAATTGCGGAATTGGTGTTTTGAAGCTATATATTACGGACGTTTTCACAACTTTTAGCTACTTTTTTGTGATTTTCTAGCTATTTTCATAGCCATTTCGGTGCGTTTCGGCTCTCAATCTTCTGCAAGTTTTTTCAAGAAATTTTCAAAAAATTTAAACCCATATTTCAAAAGCATTTTGCTACAGAAACTTTGATATATTGCCAAAAATTAGACTTCAGGCGTATATTTAAAAAATGGAAAGGGGGTATCAGAAAGTGTTGGTATAGCGGTGGAAAAGAAAAAAAAACGAATTAAATCAAAACAACATTAGTAGTAACGGAATATTGCTAAAAGTGACCGTCATTTTAAAATGTCACGATGTAAGAGAAAGTTATCAAGTGCTATATATATATATATATATATATATATATATATATATATTTTAATCATATCACCCCAAGCAAGGCGTAAACGCCACTGATGCGCAGGGGGCTACGTGAGAGTGAAAAGATTGGAAAAGAGAAACCCGGAAACCACATCCTAAACAGGAAACAAGGGATGAGACTCTTCACCTGTTCAATAGACGTGGGTGGAGTGATATATATATATATATATATATATATATATATATTAATATATATATATATATATTCAAAATTTCTAGAATATAATTGTATTGAACAATTTTAATACAAATGTGCACTGGTCTAATCTTATTAATCTAAGTAATTAAACAATCAATATATATATATATATATATATATATATATATATATATATATATAAAGAAAGAGACAGAGACGGGATGATGGATGTCTATTTCAACATACAAGTAAGATAATAATTTTCCAGTTAATCCTAATAATTATTTTGTTATTTTTTTTATTACGATAGATTTGTGGAGCCAAGGAGCCTTGCGGTTTCCCGGGGCCTTGTGGTCCCCCGCAATTGCGGGGACCTAAGCACGGCTTTGTTCCTGGTTTGTAATTAACTTTCATGCGGTTAACTTTTACGCGTTGAACATTCGCCGAGTGTGCCAGTTTTTAAAAGATTCTCCTTGCAAATAAATTGGTGTGCGTTCTCCACTTACACAGACAGCAAGTACTTTTTTTTATCCCCTCTTCAGTTTTGAAATCTGTTTCACCGTTTCGGGATAAATCATTGCAGAGAATAATATTTTCCGATAAAAGATTGGCCTGAAATATGTTCATGCTGGTTGAAAATCCCGCCACCGTTGAAAATAACTGCTGTGTTTTCGAAGAACGCTATTATAGAGCTACCATTTTGGGACTGTTTTTGAAATCTTATTTTCCCAGTTTCTGGCAAAATATCACTGTCAATTCTTTTCGAAATCAAAACATCTAAGATTTAAAACTTTTAATTCGAAATATTTATTATTTAATATGATGGATGGTTGCTTAACAGCATATCAACTTCTATTGGTTATTTAATCGCTATTTATAAATATTTTGTACAGAATTTTATTTTATTTTTGAGAGATAATAACTGTTTTAGTGATACAAGTCTTATAACTAATCCATAGCTGGGGAGGAAGAAGTGGATTCATGCCTTTTACAAAAATATTTGGTCTAAGTGAATATAACAAACCCAACAAAATTTGGAACTCGGCTCTCCTATTAAAATTTCCGTTACACCATCCGCACAGTCAAGCTTACAGTGCCAAGTATTCCCAAGCAGTCATCCATCTAGAAACTGGCCAGGCTCAACGTTGCTTAACTTCGGTGATTGTATGAGAAGCAGTATTTCATCGAGATGTGGTTGTAAACTGATGTACAATAGATCGCTAGGAAAGACAGGAACACATTAAAAAATATTTCTCTGTTACGTTTGCAATATAAGGTCAAGTAAAAAAATTTGCCTTTAGCCGTTTTTACTCGGATTACAGTAAAATGACCTAGAGATAATCGGGTGGGGGATATCTTTGCAGAATGTTCAGAATTGATATTTGATCACCATTAAAGATCTAGAGTATACATCGCCAAATTTCAACTCCAAGGCGCCAAGGTGGTTGGCTGATTAATATAAGAGATAATAAAAATTTTTCAAGATTTGATGTGGAATCGGGTTGCCATTTTAAGACCGTGATGGGCATCCGTTCCAGAAGACTGCAACAAAAGACGCTGAAAGTGCTTGAAATTGGTAAAAGAACTCGTGTCAAAGAAGAAGCATTCAAGACTAGAATTTGGAGGCAAAATCATTTTAGGAAGCCACGGAAGTATATATATATATATATATATATATATATATATAAAGTTCCTGGTGCCAAGCTGTAGCAGTCTTTGAAATTAATAGCAAAGATTTGATTACTGACGGGCGTTTGATTACCAAACTGGATTGGATTATCTGAGAATTGAATCCTTTGACACTTCCGTGTAATTAGATCTAGGAACTTCAACTCCGATTACTTACTAACTTTTAAAGCTGCGTTCCGGAACAGTTAGAGTCGTTCTGTCTAGAATAGGCTGGGCTCGCCCACAAATACCTGTGGCCTCTGTCCGTACAACGGGATGGAGTTTAAAGATTTTTGAGTCAGCGAAGTACGTTTTTTTGCGAACTTATAAAACTTCCGAACGACTGCGATGACTCAAGTGACAACGAGAGTCTGAAAAAGGATTTACGAGGGAATGAAGGAGAAAATCCACACCCATTTTTTTTTGTGTTATTTCACTTGAACAGGCACACACACATATAGAAATACTTCTTAGTTCACACACATGCAGACATATATTTATGAACGAATAAATCTCCTCCTCCTCCTTTTTCTTCTTTTCTTCTTATGTACCGTGTCCCTTATGGCCGTAGACGATCATGGACATCCACTTTCCCCTGTCCTTTGTTGCTCTTAGCATTTCTCTACTTAGTATCTCTTCCAAACTTCGTTCCGCCATTACTTGCTCAAGTCCATCAAGTATGTCTCACACTGCCTTCTCTATCTCTCTTTTCCCCTGTCCTGTGAGTATTAGATTCTCCAAGCCTTCCTTCTGCATTACGTGTCCTGGAAACGTCAGCTGTCTCTTCCTGATGCTAATTATAAGTTTCCTTTTCGTTTTTTATCGTTTCCAAAACCTAGTCGTTGCTCATATGTTCGGTACATGGTATCCTCAGTATCCTTCTGTAGAACGATATTTCTGTTGATTCGTGTCTCTCCTTCATCCTGGGGGAGATTGTCCAGCATTCTCTGCCATACAGGAGGAGCAATATAAATGCCTGGATGTATTAAGATGCGTATATTCACTACAGGACGAACACAAATGTATACTAGTATATATATTTTAATTCATACATGCATATTTACTAAATTTTATTTTACATTTTTTGTTTGTAACATTTCTTTTGTCACGGCAAGGAAAATAATTTTTTCACCCCCCCCCCCTTATACCGGAGAGGCCAGTTGGCAGTGTATTTTTTGACAATTACGTCTTATATTTATGATGTCAAAAATTGATAAGTAGCTCTCGAAAAGAACAGAAGACACTAGTAATATGAGGTATGCTAGATTTATGAGTTAAAGTGCTCAATATCAGGAATAGAACATCTATAAATACGAATATAAAAGTGTACATGGAAGTCAACGCCCATAGTATTTTTCGTTCATAAACACAATCGTCAGGCCTGGTCTTGCGTTTAAACTTGAAACAAACACGGCTCTGGGTGTTGACTTCATTGTAGACACACACACACACACACACACACACACACACACACACACACACACACACATATATATATATATATTCAGAAATTATAACATGAATATATCACTACAAAAGTAGCTATTTTGTAGTGATATAGTGTATTCATGTTATAATTTCTGAATAAATATTATTAGCTCTACTTTGTATTGAGTAGTTTTTAAAATTAATATTTCTCTGGATACGGAATATTATTCCATCCATACCTACCCTATACTTATATATATATACAATACAAGAAATCTAGAAGTGAGCCACCACCTACCGCGGTTTCAACGGTTCTTCAGGGTAAGAGCCTCTTACCCTGAAGAACCGTTGTGTGAAACCGCGGTAGGTGGTGGCTCACTTCTAGATTTCTTATATTGTATTCTCGCTCTACTTTCGTACTTTCGTATCGAGCACTTTATTGTTAAGGTTTCGTCTTGGGTTTTTTCTTTCCAACGGACACTAGACGTATTGTTCTTGTGCGCTGTTTGTTTCTTTTTTTTCTCCCCCATTATTTAACCTACAAGGTAGTTCTCGCAGGGTTACAAGACGGTTAAATTACTGTTAAGTTAGCATTATTTTCGGATGTTTAGTCTGTCATTATTAGTGTTGCCTTACTGTTATTAAGTTCATTATTATTAGTTTATATATATATATATATATATATATATATATATATATATATATATATATATATTGTTAAATATAACAGACAATTAATGTCTATTATTTTTAATCATGAGCCGTTCTGATCATCGTAATTTGGCTTTAATTTCAGGTGAAAATAAAGATGAAAATTGTCCAAAATTTGGATATATTTTATTATGCTGGTTTTAAGCTTTCGGCTCACATAAGCCACCCCCAGAGAGGGTACACTACTTATTTTGGTTTTACTACAACCACCTCTCCCGTCGATTTACTTGCCACCTTTCAGACCATGTTCACTTAAACAACATTTCTTAAAAAACATAACCATGTAGGTAATATTAGACAAACTTTAGTCGATAACACAATAATAGTCACTCATACATACAGTAAAAAGTAACTTCAGATATTGGAGGTCAACTACATTAAATCAAAACAACCCACATTTGATAAAACCACACTTCAGTCTGGTTACAACACATTAAATTGCATTTAGACAAATGGTTCTGTTAACATTTCGGTCTCTCGCGCGGTGTGACATCATAGAACCGCATTACAAATTTACAAACTCCATCTGCTATTCGGTGACTGTTATCGTTGCAGAACAATGTTTTATATCAACACAAGATAAAATCGTCTTTGATGGTAGATGTCTTTATGTTCACGTTCCTGTAACGTCTCCGAAGATGGCTCATAAGTGGATATATATATATATATATATATATATATATATATATATATATATATGTGTGTGTGTGTGTGTGTGTGTGTGTGTGTGTGTGTGTGTGTGTGTGTCTGTGTGTACGCGTGTAATTTTTATTTATATTTTTATTATACGCCCTAATTTACTTTATTTATTCTTATAATTAAATTATGTAATCTGTTTTTAGTGTTTTTCCACCACGTTTTTAGTCTTCTATTCCATTTTTAGGTCTCACTATTAACCAAACTCATTTATACATTTAAGAAATATCAAAATATTTCTACATACAATCTTACCCATAACAATTTTAACAAACAAACGCTATCAATAATTCAAATCGTAAAAACCCAGTAGGATATGTTAATCACTTGAAGATTTCTGTGATGCATGAAATTCAGAGTCGTGAATGAAACATAGGATATGTATTTTTAATATATATATATATATATATAGTCATCCGCAGACAGATCTGATTCGCTGTATCACAGCTCATCAGTACGGTTAGACTCCGATTGCTTTTAACCCAGGATTGAAACCTGACCGAATTGATGTCAGTCGGCGATTCTACCTTCGGTAGAAGGAGGCAGACTTTTTAGCGTGTATATTATCATTATACACGCCCAATAGCTGTGAGTGTTTTAATTCATTGCTGAATGAACGATGCGTAGATGCTAGAGTAGCCACTGTTTTTCAAAGTCTACCATTCTTTTCTTCCACAGTGCCCAGTATATATATATATATATATATATATATATATATATATATATATATTAAAAATGTTATTTATCGACTTACTCCTTGTTCTTCAGACTCAGTTTGTAATCTTAGAGCACATATGCCAGTACCCCTGTTTCCTTCTCTGAGGAGCACCAGCGAGTTGTTAAGAACTTAAAAAATAATAACAATCTTATTATTACTCGTCCAGATAAGGGTGCTCGTGTGGTCTTGTTGAATTATTCTGATTATATCTTCAAAATTCATTCTATTCTTGGGGACATTTCTAAATCTTTCATTTACAGGCATTGGAATCATTATATATTAAATCCAGGATCCCGTCTTTCTGTAAGCAGCGAGATTGTTTACTTGGGCTCCACATAATCACGATTTAGTGCCTGCCCCTGCCTTCTTTTTTCTCTTCTCATGTTCATCTTTAGTTTTAAATATTTTTAAAGAATGACCCTGATGAACCTTGGGATTGAAACCGGTCTGTCGTTTTTCTTGTTTCTGATTTTTTATTCTTCCATCTTTAAAATGCCTGTATGAAATTTACTTTGTTTCTCGCTATATATATATATATATATATATATATACACGAAAAAAATCGCAAGATCGCCAAGACCTACCGCGGTTTCGCACAACGGCTCGTCAGGGCCTTTATGGAGTAGCTGTTTTTCATAAAATTCTTTAGAAGGGATCGGGATGTCTTTAAGGGAACAGTCTATATCTATTTGTTCCATCACTAGTTGGTAAAAAGTGCTCGATGGATAAATCCAGAGCCTATAATAATAGTAATAATAAAATAATATATATATATATATAATGAAAAAAAGACAAAATGAAAACTTATCTTTGCCGACACCGTTCGTTCTCTGAGAAACTTTATCAAGGCAAATGTAACGCCATGTTTATTTAACTTAAAAAAATGACAGTGGTTTAAAATGGCTTAAGATTAATTGAGTTACGCGTTCGGGAATGTTGAAATCTTAAGATGGACAGGACGACGTGGAGCAAATCAGTAGCCATAATAATCATCAGACCAACGCCATCAGATATTTTATTGTTGGGTCTACTGAAAGATCTTGATAAATTTTCTGATTTCAATATAGAAATGTACCAAATGGCCTGTAGAATTGTTACTGATATGGTCCAGCGTTGTATTGAACATGAAGGAAATATTTTGAACAGGTTAAACAGTTACTTAATCAGAACAAATCAAGTTGTTTTGGTGTGACAAACCTATTATAATAGTACTTGTTTTTTCTTTCGTTAGTTCGCAGGAATGCTAGGCCTTTCCAATACCTCATTATTAATGGACTATTGAATTTTGATTTCGTAGAAGAGAGCAAAATACGCTACTTGGTTCCTGTGAGAAAATGAAAGAAAAAAATGAAGGCAGAATCAGATGAAACTGATAAGAACAGATTCTATATACAAGTCAACCATCCGTCCGTGCATGGAGTACTGCTGCCATTTATGGTCAGGTGCCCCTGCCGTTCTCCTCAGAGTTCTTGACAAGCTCCAAAGGAGAGTCTGTAATGTGATAGGTACTGATCTGGAGACTCGACTGCAGCCACTTCCACACCGTCGAAATGTGGCCTCCCTTTGTCTCTTCTATAAATACTTTCATGGCTTCTGCTCGGATGAGCTTAAGTCACTGATGCCTCCTCAACAGGTGTTTACTTGTGCAACCAGACTGGCAACTGGGTCCCACCCATTCACAGTCAGGTTAGCCAAATGCAGACGACAATTCTACTCCTGCAGCTTCCCCTCTCGCACTTCCCGCCTGTGGAACTCGCTCCCGTATTCTTGCTTTCCTGACGGCTACAACCTCCAGAAATTTAAATGCAAAGTCAATACTCATCTACTAACTACTGGACTCTAGCTCTCTCCCCACCCCCGTATAACCTTCCCTTTCTCTCCGCCCATGTATCTGTCATCGCACTTGCTTTCTCAGCTTTCTATTGTTCCCTTCTAACTAGCTTGTACTCCTCACTCTTTTCTAATTAATCTTTTTACATTTATGTAACCCCCTGCACATCAGTAGCGTTTCCGTCTTGCTCGGGGTGAAATGATTAAAAAAAAAAAATACTAAACTTTGACCTTAGCCAAAAGGCCGAGAGGCGATTGTATTTACTTGCCGCGCCATAACGCGAGGATGTAACACAAGGACAGTTTAATGTGAGAAGCTGTCGGTTGCTCTGGCATCGGTATTACGACTGATTTCCCCTTTTTAATGCAGTGAGGAAGGTACTGCCGCTAGCAACTCTTAACCAAGTCCGGATACCTGTAAGTGATATTTTCTGTTGCGCCTAGAAGCGATGTATTCACCTAACCCCCTTTGAAGCGGGTTGTGACACAAAGTCTGTTTTTAATGTGGGGATTTCACCGCGTACACGCAGGTAACGTACACTCAAGTTTGTTTTTTTTAATCATATCACCCCAAGCAAGGCGATAACTCCACTGATGCGCAGGGGGCTACATAAGAATAAAAAGATTGGAAAAGAAAAAGCCGGAAACCGCATCCTAAACAGGAAACAAGGGATGAGACTCTTCACCTGTTCAATAGACGTCGGTGGAGTGTGAACCGAGCGATAGTTTAGTCTATCTACTCCAATTGAAAAAAAAAATAAAGAAAAGATTGAAAAGATTGGAAAAGAGAAAACCGGAAACCGCATCCTAAACAGGAAACAAGGGATGAGCCTCTTCACCTGTTCAATAGACGTGGGTGGAGTGTGAACCGGGCGATAGTTTAGTCTATTTACTCCAATTGAAAAAAAAAAATAAAGAAAAGAGTGAAAAGATTGGAAAAGAGAAAACCGGAAACCGCATCCTAAACAGGAAACAAGGGATGAGCCTCTTCACCTGTTCAATAGACGTGGGTGGAGTGTGAACCGGGCGATAGTTTAGTCTATTTACTCCAATTGAAAAAAAAAATAAAGAAAAGAGTGAAAAGATTGGAAAAGAGAAAACCGGAAACCGCATCCTAAACAGGAAACAAGGGATGAGCCTCTTCACCTGTTCAATAGACGTGGGTGGAGTGTGAACCAGGAGATAGTTTAGTCTATCTACTCCAATATAAAAATAAATAAAGAAAAAGAGTGAAAAGATTGGAAAAGAGAAAACCGGAAACAGCATCCTAAACAGGAAACAAGGGATGAGCCTCTTCACCTGTTCAATAGACGTGGGTGGAGTATGAACCGGGCGATAGCCCAGTTCATCCACTCCAATAGAAAGAAAATGATGGTGATTTGCTAAGTTTTAAAGTCCAGGCAGTGACATTTGGGCTAGAAAAACAAAATCAGTCCTTCAATTAAGCATGAAAACTTTTCAATTTAAGCAAAAGTTAAAAGAAAGAAAAAATGGCTTACATTATAACAATGTTTTAAGACATGATTCCATATTTTTTCTGTCGGTAGTTGAAGAAAATATTTTAACTTTTAGGCCCAGGGAAGGGAGAGTTAAATAGACAGTGTGACCAGTTCACTAGAATACAGCTAGCCAGCTTAAGAAAGAAAGAAAGAAAGAAAGAAAGAAAGAGAGAAAGAAAGAAAGGGACTGACGTCGTATAGAGAAAAATTAATGACAAATTCCACCAGGCAGTGAAATTTTGGCTAGAAAAACAAAATCAGTCCTTCAATTAAGCATGAAAACTTTTAAATTTAAGCAAAAGTTAAAAGAAAGAAAAAAATAGTCTGGTCAAAATTTACCCACTCTCCGCATACGCGATCATTGAGGATTAAGCTTAACTTAGATGATAATAGCTTGTCATAGCTGGTCATGCCACCCGGCTCAAAAGGCCGAGAATCGAAGCTTATTTAAATAATATATATAAAAAAATTTTTTCCTGGTACAAGACAGAAAGGAAAGCGAGAAGAAGCTGATCGACACTCTCTATTCTGTGCCTACCTAATCCGACTCGCGACTCATTCACTCTAGCAATTTTCTCAATTACCGCAAGAACACATCCTTCAACTCAAAATCCAATATATACCACCTATTCGCAGGGGTCCTACTAAAATATCAACGATGTACAAATATATAAATTTTCTATCTCTCTCTCTCTCTCTCTCTCTCTCTCTCTCTCTCTCTCTCTCTCACTCACACACACACACACACACACACACACAAATTCCCTAATGATTTGTTATCGCTGATGAGACGGGTGTTAAATTAACTCTTCGATATGGCAATCAGATTTTTTGAATTTTTTTTTTATATGTAATAATATCTATCTATCTATCTATCTATCTATCTATATATATATATATATATATATATATATATATATTATTTACAATTCTATTATTAAAATGAATACAAAATTATTTCTTGCGAAATGAAGGGGGAACTATTAAATCAATAATAAAAATTAAAGTATCAAATAACTCAATCAAAAGTAAAACTATGTTAGTATGGCCCGCCCACACCCAAAAATAAAAATAACAGCGATCAAGAAACTATGGCAACCGCGATAAAATCGACATTTTTCAGATCCACATTATCAAACGTCGGAAACCGAGTGAGGGAATCGCCAAAAATTATTTTGAATTATTATTAAGAGGAATGTTCGTATGACGGGGTTTGGCTAGTACTTATCAGTCAGTTAAATGCCATACGTGATACACGCTTGGCAGATCATGACTCGAAAGAGATATGACTGGCTGAGCAGAAGATTTCCCCGCAGTAGGTTGTCATTAATTTCTCCAGTAAAATGCTTGCCAACCAAGGCTATAGAACTCCATCTGTCCAGGTGATTAACCCGTAGCTGGAGAGAGAAGGGACGGATTAATACTTTTTTTCCAAAGATATTTGTGCGAAAGTGAAGGCAATGAATTCAATTGCAATTCGAACTCGGCACTACAATTTCTCGTTCCGAGCCGATATCCACTGCACCACGACGCACATCAAACATACTTATAAGTACTTTTATGCTCCCTAAAACTATTTTTGCTGCACTATATATATATATATATATATATATATATATATATATATATATATAACAGACAAGAGAGAAAGAAAAAGAGAGAGAGAGAAGAAAGAAAGGAAGGAAGGATAGATATAGATATAATTTCTAAGGAATTAATCAATCTTATTTTTTCTCCCGATATAATTTCTTATCACTTAAGACGCTATATTTTAGTGGATACACGTGCTTGAGGGTACGCTATTTTTTGTTTTGGTTCGTTTTTTTTTCTATAGGCCTGTGAATTCAAGAGATTTAAGAAAGAAAAGAGCGCTCTAACTGGGAGCTCTCTGTAGTCGGTATCCAATGCTTGTTTTCGGTGGCACCGTGGAATAGTTTCGATCTGTGCCAGAGTCCTCATTCTAGCTATTAAGACTCTACAGTTAATGTAGACAATTAAAAAAAGCGTGCCTCTATACAGAAGCACTTTTATCCACTAAAATATAATGTTTAAAGCATATAAACATACATATATATTTTTATGAGCTCTCTCACATAACTAAAAAGAACATATTTCTGATCGCATACACAGATACATAGGCTGGCCGCTCGTATCCGATTATGGTTGTTCGATAGGGCAGCTTTACAATCCCTTTTGTAGACGTTTGTTCAAGCACATTTGCTACAATGCTGAATGGAGCGAGCACATTATCGGGTCTGAAGAGTACGCTGACTCCCACGGTCACTATGACTTGTGAATTCGTGCTAGCACAAACATAACCAGCTCCCATATTGTTTCGTCTGCACAATTTCACTCACAAAGCTTGGTTGTAAGGCACTTTTCCCAGACCGATAACATCAAGAAGTTATATTCCTGGTAAATGGTGAGATTTGAACCCGGATCGTTGTAACGACTCTGCCAACTTTATATATATATATATATATATATATATATATATATATATATATATATATTACAAATCGTTTACAAATGAAGAATATGTATATATATATATAGTCATCCGCAGACAGTTTTGTTTCGCTGTGTCACAGTTCATCAGTACGGTTAGACTCCGATTGCTTTTAACCCAGGATTGAAACCCGACCGGATTGGCGTCAGTCGGTGATTCTATCTCTGGGTTATGGATGCTCGGTAAAAGAAGGCAGACTTTTTAGCATGTATATTATCATTATACACGCCCAATAGCCAGAGTGCTCTCATTCATTACTGAATGAGCGATGCGTACATGGCAGAGTAGCTACTGTTTTTCAAAATCTACCATTCTTTCAGAATGCTCAATCAGGGTGTGAGAGCGTATATATATATATATATATATATATATATATATCATACGTTTTAGGCCAAACTCCGAATTTCATGTGGTTTGTAATCATCAGTTGCATATCGAATTTGGCCTTTCTCGATTTGAATTAGTCACCAGCGTTCGTTTAAAATTCGTCATGGGTATGAAATCGGATGTGCGGATATTTTTATTCACTAAATGTATAATTAAGTTAAATTAATAATTAAACCTAAAAATCTAAACGGATACTAAAATCGTGGCAGAAGAAAAAAAACAGGAAAGATTTATCATTGGGATCCTTTAATTTTAAAATCACAGTACAAGGGACGTAACTAGTTTCTTTTACATTTAATTTTTAAAAAATAATTAATTTAACGTAATATTGAAAGAAAGAAGGAAGGAAGAAAGAAAGAAAATAAGAAAAAAGAAAGAAAAAGAAGTACCGTCTAAATAGAAAAAAAACACTTTATGGTGATTATTATTTTATGCCTTAAACAATCATCAAAAACATGTTGCTCCTGAAAACAATACCAACCAGACATATGTTGAGACTTGACAAATATTCTACAGGTTGATCAAAGCCTTGTCAGTTGTATTGGTAGGTCGAAATTGTGATGAGTAACGCTCAAATTTTCCGTTAGAATTTCAATATGGCATTTCGATGGTCAAAAAACAAAAACAAAAAACAAAAACAAAAAAAAATCGTATTCTTCAACCAACATTTCCAGAGCTCTATATGTAAAGAATAAAAACGTAATTTTATATCAAAAATACTTTGAGTTTTCGTTTTACTATTGGTAAAGATTTTGACGATAAAATTTTATTTTTATTATGTTTTCCGCATTTTTTTATCATGTCTCCTTTTTAAGCAAATTTTTGAAGTTACCTAAATTCAAAATGAAAAAAATATTAAGAGGGAGAACAAAAACTTATTCAGAGAGTTAGGAGAAAAAATCTTATCATGAATAAAATATCTAAAAGAGACGTAGGAGACTTATCCAAATGGCATAAAAATATTACCCCACCCCCCACCCGACAAAAAAAAAAAAAAGAAAAAGTTAAACAAATAGGCCGGAGAGAGAGCCTATCCAAAGTAGACCAGGAATTAAAATCTTATCAGAATGACAGGGAGAAAAAATAATCCGAAACTTATCGAAAAGTGCTATGTTAGATGACACCTTCGGTTTTACAAACTCATTCAAGCAGACATTTCTTTTTATTTCTGCAGTTACATTTTTCATTAACCGTATTCTGCCGTACGTTGCTTTATTAAATTTTTCGTATTTTGCCTCTTTATGTGATTTATTAATTGATTATTATTCAATGAAAAAAATATCCATAGTGAGAGAAAATTTTTTTATAAAAAGAAAACATCTTATACAATATCAAAGAAAAAATATGATATGTTATCCAAGTTGGGAATAACATATTCAAATTAACTTAATTTCCGGGGAGTGTGCTGTTTAATCTTAGGACCGTTTAATATTCGTTAATACTTTTCCCACCATGGACGATCAGGAAGGTGACTTCTTGATGTTATCGGCCTGGGGAGGCGACCCCGGCGTTCGGCGCCTTGGGAAAGTGCCTGAAAACAATACCACCGGTAGACCTAAGCCTGGTGAATGAAATTGGGCAGATGGTATTGATCGTTGATGGTTGTGCTAGCACAAAGTCGATTACAACATACACCATAATATCACGATATTCCCTGGGGTACTATTAAGGTATCCACGATGTACATATATATATATATATATATATATATATATATATGTATATATATATGTGTGTGTGTGTGTGTGTGTGTGTGTGTGTGTGTGTGTGTGTGTGTGTGTGTGAGAAGATCAGCCAGTTACGCTACCATGGTTTCAACCTTTTCGATTTCGTCAGACGATTTATTTTCTAATAATAAGTTTGTAAATTGAGTTCCACTGCGTAACTCAATTTGCAAACTGGAACTGTCTCCCCATACATGAAACCAAACACAAAATTAAGATATGTAAATACCGGATCAAACCACTCCACTAATATAATCCAACACACCCATAAAAAAATTCTCATAAAATAATCTTTGATGAGAGGAAAAAGAGATTATAAATAAAACTTTATAAGAAAACGGACATAAAAAATTTGACTATAAACCCCAGATATCTGAACAAAAAAAAAAATAATAATAATACAAGAAAACTTAGTATCATTTGGTTTAATCTACTTTTTAATTTAGAAGTAAAGTCTCAAATAAAAATAAATATTTTTCGACTTATTTAACAAAGCTCCGAGCTAAACAAAATATTTAATAGAAATAAATTTAAATTAAGTTACAGCTGTACTTCCAGTTTAGAAAATTACATAAAGAGGCAAAATACTAAAAATTTAATAAAACAACGTACGGCAGAATACAGTTAATGAAAAATGTAACTGCAGAGATAAAAAGAAATGTCTGTTTAAAGGAGTTTGTAAAACCGAAGGAGACGTCTAACATAGGATGTACTGAAAGCGGTTTTAAAACATGATGGAATAATCATAAGTCCATATTCAAACTAGAAAAACTTAAATATAGCTCCAAACTATCCAACTATGTGTGAAAATTAAAAGAAAAACTGGCGAAAATCTCCATTTGACGTGGAAAATATTTAAAAAAATCAAACCGTGTAATGATGGTGATATCTATAGATTGTGTCACGAAGATAAGTTGGTTATTGTATTATTTCCAGAACAATAAAAAAAACCTACTAAATGAAAGGTTCAAAATAATGTCCGGATGTAGAAACATTAAAAAATATTTTCAAGGCTCGTACAAACCCGGATGAAAGGATTCCTATATCAAGTCACTCTGTTACTTTGAACTTCGGATTATGAACTTGAAGGCAAATTGGCATGGCAAAGAATGCGTTTCAGAAGCTGAGTAGAGTATTAAGAGAAAGTAAAACTTCTCTAGAAACAAAGAAGAGAGTACTGGAGTTCTATGTGATGTCAGCTCTTCAATATGACAATAAATGCTGGACAACATCATCGAAGATGAAGGAAAAATTGAAACAACTGAAATGTGGTTCTACAGAAGAATCGAGTATGTGACCAATGATGAGGTTTTGGAAATGATGGAAACGAAAAGGAAATTAATACTGAGCATCAGGAAGAGACAGCTAAAGTTCCTGGGACATGCAGTAGGGAATGAGGACTTGGAGAACCTGATATAAAAGGCCTGATAGAGATAAGGAGTAACAGAGGATAACAGCGTGTAACGTACTTGACTGACTTGAGCAGTTGGATGGTAGAACGAGGGTTGCGTGGTGTAACAGGAGCAAGCGTGCTAAGAGCCACCAGGGATAGAGAGACATAGAAAGCCACGATCGCCTACGTCCTGAAAGAACAAGGCACATAGAAGAAGAAGATTGTGGCTAGCTAATTTTTAAAGCAAGTATTTTTTATCCTCACATCTAGCCTTGTGTGTCATTTTTTTGTATTCATAAAAAAATAAATATTATGGCCTGTATATATACGTTTCATTGAATATGAATTACTTGGTATATCTGTTAAGTATTTATTGTCTGTTTCGTCTATGCGATCAACTGACTTCTTTCTTGGAGTTAGTACGTGCAGAAATTTTCCAAATGATTCTTCCTTCTGAAAACTTTCAGATAAACTATTAGGCATTTTCAAGGATTTTGCAGTTGCTGCCATTATTATCAAGATCCTAGTATCCTTATTCAGTGATGGCCATTGGCCCATCAGCGGTAGACCTGGCAAAGAAGAAGCCATATTGTCAGACAGTAGGTTGTGAGAGGTGAGATGCTTAACCACTTCAGCATTGATTACTTTGCCAAAAAAAGCCTGGTATACGAAATGAAAAGGAAATTAATACTGAGCATCAGGAAGAGACAGCTAAAGTTCCTTGGACATGCAGTGGGGAATGAGGGCTTGGAGAACCTGATATAATGGTGAAGTTCGAGCTGTGGTTTTGGCATGCTCAGTCCGCCTCTGTTTGTCTTGATAGAGTTCAAAATCTTCACGGTGGTCATGTGGGTAATGGGTGATTTTCCATCCACCAAGCACTTTCGAAAGTTTGCGAGCTACTCTATCGCTATTTCCATGGCAACTCTTCTGTCGAAACACAGTCTTTTATTCCTCCAACCCAACCATTGCATCCCTGACACGCCATGTCACACGCAAAAAGGGTGGATCATACTCATTCTCTTCCCATTCAATTAATAAGTTTTAGAGCTTCTTAACAACAACTGAGGCTTTGAGAACAGACTCCAGACAGGATGATTTCACTACAACCTTTTCTTATCCAAGTTTAAGTTTAACCGTTATCTTTCCTAGATATTATCATGAACTGCAATTCTTGCCTTTTCTTATGCTTATAAAACACTACACAGGAACCCTCTACATCCATTGTCTCTTGGGCTTTGTATTCGGTCAACATAAAAAATACAGTAATGTCTTGAGATACGATTTTAATTCGTTCCAAGACCGAGCTCATAACTCAAAAAACTCGTATCTCCAATCAATTTTCCCTATTGAACTTAGAATATATTTTATTCGTTCCAGTCTCCTAAAAACCATCCTTATTTTCCTAAAACAAAGCAGCAACGATCCGTCCACAGCTAGGTGAACACGGGATCTGTGAGTGAAAGCTTTTCGTTCGCTCCCCCAACTAGTGGATGCTTAATTGAGACTATCTTCTATTTCATAATTTAGCTCGTATTTCAAGGCAACAATTTGGCCGAACTCCGATTTGTATCTAAAAAACTCGTGTGTCAATACACTCGTTATCTCAAGGCATTACTGCATTATTGGAAGCGTTGTAAATTTGGTGAAAGGTCGACACCTTTGAAAAGAGCTCATAGATTAGCCAAAAGCGCAAGGAACGTATGATAATTTGGACAGTTTCTATGTATATCAAGTCTAGAAGTGAAAGCTCTTATTCCCTTACAAGAAATATATTAATGAAATATGTATGAGAGTGTATGTGCTGGGGGAAATCAACATATATATATATATATATATATATATATATTTCCGGCAGAAATTTTATGCCAGATGGAGGAAATATTTTAAAAGTGTCTGATGATATGAGCTAATTAAGCTCATTGAAATGAACTATTGTTTATAACTAATATGACATGTTGAGTTTTCCTTGATAAACTATATATATATAATGTGTTGAAGTTAAATAAGCAGTGTCATGTCGACTTCGAAATTTCGTGAATGCACCATTATGATGTTCACATTCCTCAGGGCGCAGATTGAAAAAATAAGTCTTTAGGAGTGAGGACATCATAATGGTTCCTTCACGACTACTTCGAATTCAGCATGACTCTGCCCAGTTATGTAACTAACTTCTCCACATTAATCCTATTAAGACTCTATCTCTATCTCGATATTGAGAACTTTGCGACAAAAACAAACCTCCTTGCCCAATATATTTATATCAATAAACCAGTGAAAAACAACAATCTTAGCACTAAGTTTCATCACAACCCAACACTATACTCGTATGGAGTACCAACACTCAATTTCTCACCTGCAACCGAGGCACTACTGAGCAATATGTACATAAACTTGTCTTTGGTCTCATTTCTACATTAGACTCCCATAAGGCAAGCGGAGGTGATGGAATCCTAGTGTCGTCCTAAATAATGTGACCCTGAGCTGGCTCCAGTCCTCTTCAAACTCTACAAATACTGCCTTTCTACTTCCTGCTTTCCAGTTTGTCAGAAGTCGTCATATGTAGTTCCTACGGCCTTTTTTTTGGCAAAGTAATCAGTAATGCGTTGTGGTACAGTGGATATCGGCTCGGAACGAGAAGCAGGGGTAGCCGAGTTCGAATTCCAGTTGAATCCATTGTATTCACTTACGCGCAAATACCCCTGGGAAAGGTATTAATCTGTCTCTTCCTTCCAGTTATGGGTTAAATAGCAGGACAGATTGGATTCTATAGCCTTGGTCAGCAACCAGTCTACTGCAGAAAGCAATGGCAACCTACTGCGGGATAATCTTCTGCCCAGTCAGTCATGTCTCTTTCGGGACATGATCGGCCAAGCGTGTATCACGTATGGCACTTAACTGAATCAGTAATCAATGCTGAAGTGGTTAAGCATCTCACTTCTCACTCTCTGACAATATGGCTTTGCCAGGTCTACCGCTGATGGGTCAACGGCTATCACTGAATAAGTATACTAGGATCTTGATAATAACGGTGAAGTTCGAACTGTGGTTTTGGCATGCTGGCTTCCTACCCAAGCTCCGGTATTACTGGACGATTAGGAGCTATGGTATTACTGGACGATTGTTTGATTCAATCCAGCCGTTTCTATCACATCGTAAAATAAAAACCGTTTTGAACGGGCAAGCTTCCAGATCATTTTACACGAACGTGGGGTTCCCTCAAGGCTCTAGCCTAAGTGCTAGGCTGTTTCGGATCTTCATAAATGATCTTCCTGATGTCATCAGTTTCTAAGTAGGCATCCCTGCAAGATGACACTACCATTTACTCCCGCCTCAGTAGGAAATCTGTGAAGGCTAATAAAGTAAATTGAGTTGCAGCCCTTGAAACGAACCTCCGATCATTGGTTAATCGGAGCAGGAAATGGTTTGTAAAATTTAATGTCTCCAAAACGAACATAGATAAAGATACGTGAAATTTAATGTCTCCTTCAACCAACATAGATAAAGATACGTGAAGCCATCGCCATAATTAGTAATGGATGAATTTGACAGAAGAGTAGATAAAATGAAAAAGAATTCTTAGAGTCAGTATTTGTCTATATTTCAGAGATTAGGTAGTATTTACACTATTTTTAATATTCGAGCTATTGTCCTCATCTTTGTTGACATTTCTACGATTGTACACTCCAGCCTTCTTCAGGTGATTGGAATTTCGAACCGAACCCTTTATTACAATCACTGGGGTATAGCATTCTCATTTCTTGCGTAAAGCCTCTTTTGGTAGTCATGAGTTATCTCAAAAAAGATGAGGGCAATAATTCGAATACTGTAAATAGTGTAAACTCTTAGCGTCCTTGAAAAAAGTGGAATCAATTATCAAACTTTCATTTCCAGAAACTTTTCAACAAATGCAAAAATTGTGATCTTCAATAATCAAAGATAGAGGAGGATATTTTGAAGAGAGTAAAATTTAATCATAAAATCATTTTTTTTGTCATTATAAAATTTCTAATAAAATATAATGTCTCACTTTTTGAACCACGTTCAAAAATTTTCTCTTGTTTAAATTACAACACAACTACTTTTGAGGCCATTTTAAAACAAATTCTAGGGATTATTTTAGACTTTTGATCTGTAGTTTACATATTTGTGCAATATATATAAGCCTTTGTGTGAACTGCGGATGTTGTTCTACAATTTGCATATAGTAATAACATTGTTAGTGATTTCTGAATAATTAATGATAGAAGAAATATCGACTGACAAATAACAGTGTAAGTTTTGGAAATGAAATGAATCTACAGTGAAACAAAGCGTCCAGTCGTTTGATTAATCAAGTTATTCAGCCATTTACTAAAAGTCAAACGATGTTTTTACTTCTCCATCCATGACTCAAAGAGAAAATGCGCTCCACCCGGCACCAGACCCAGAGTAATAAACAAAACATTACTAACAATTAACGACCTTGATTCGCTGTGATCTTTTATAAAGTTTTGCCATGCTTCGAAATTAGGAAATGTACGCAGAGACTGACATGCAAAAAAGCAGAAAAATAAAGTCAAACGTGCGCCTACATGATTTGTCATATCTGCGCGGATGTGCTGAAAAGTTCTCGCCCAAACCAATTTCCGACATTTTCGAAAAGAATCAAGATTTTCATATATACAATTGTTCCAAACTGGCTAGCCACGTGTGGAAATGAAAAATCGAAAAGACACTGATATAACATGGATTAAAAAACACTATACAACGGTGCTAATGTCTTCAGATTGTGCCAGGAAGAAAGGTTAGCCATTAAGTTGTTCTCAGAACAAATATATATATATATATATATATATATATATATATATATATATATATATATATTTGTTTCTAAACATAAACTGCTAAATATATTTATATATATAAAAAATTTAAAAACAATTTACCTCATAGTTTCTAATAACCCTACAGGCATTCAACTAAATCCTCTACAGAAAACCAATGTAGTGTATCAATTTACATGCCCGTTCAGAGATTGTATCTCTGGTACTAACAATAAACCCACTACATATATTGGTTTTACTACAACCACGCTCTAACGTAGACTTATCTGTCACCTTTCTGATCAGAGTACAATTAAACAACATTTCTTAGAAAAACATAGCCATGTAGGTAATATCAGACAGATTTTAGTCAACAATACAATAATCCTCACTCATACACAGTAAAAAGAATCTTCAGATATCAGAGGCCATCTTCATTAAATCCAAACAAGCCACACTTAATAAAATCACATTTAAATCTGGTCATAACATATTACATTGCATCTAAATATATGGTTCTGTTTTCATTTGGAGTTCTCACGCGGTGTGACGTCATAGAACCGCATTACAAATTTACGAACTGCGTTTGCTATTTTTGGTAACTGTTATCGTTGCTTAGCAAAGTTTTATGTCAACATAAGATAAAATCCTCTTTGATGGTGGATATTTTTATGTTAACGTCCTTGTAACCTCTCTGAAGATGGCTCATGTAAGCCGAAAACTTAGAACCAACTTAATAAAAAATTATCGAAATGTTGGAGAATTTTTGTCTTTATTTTCAACTGAAATTAAAGCCAAACTACGATGCTTGGAACGACTCATGATTAAACATAATAGACATTCATTGTCTCTTATATTTAACAGTATGTTTAGAAAATTATCTGCTGCCTCGATACACTATATATATATTTATATTTTCTGAACGGCTTAGCAGGAGAGATTGGGTTCTATAACTTTGGTTAGCAACCAGTCTACCTCAAAAGTAATGGTAGTCAACTGCGGGAAAATCTTCTGAATAGGCATTTATGTCTCTTTCCAGACATGATCACCCAAGCATATATTACGTATTGAACTTAACTGACTGATATATGAAGATCCATAAATTTTAATTCCTCGAAATCTCATAAAAGTAAACAAATGGGGGAGGTTGACAGATGTAAAAAAAATACCAAGATTTAATAATCTCATTCATTTGTGAATAAGTCCTAAAATTTTAATTAATTGCCAAAATTTTCAAAACAATGTGTTTTTGAAAAGGCAAGAAAACAAGATTATTAACGAAAATTTTGAATGTGTCAGAAACGATTAAAAAATTTAATAAAATAAAAAATACACCGGTTTTTTCTCTTAATAATTAGATAAATTTTGTTTATATATATGTATATAATTGATACTTGTATTTAATGAAGCGCATCGCCTAATTAAACAGTATTTATCATCAGAGTGTCACGTGGAATCGTCGAAATGGTATAATATTGACGCCGTGAATTCAATCCAAATACCCTTGGAAAAGATATGAATCCCTCACTTCTTCCAGCTATCAGCTAAATAGCAGGAGAGTTTAGGTTATTTAGCCTTGGTTGGCAAACAATCTACGGCAAAAAGTAATGGCATCCTACTGCAGGTCTCTAAAGAGACATTATCGCCCTAGCGTGTGATATGTATGGTATTTAACTGAATGACCCAGTCCATAGACACTGAGTAGACAGTTACAAGACTGCTAGCAGTAAGCGAACTTCATATCCTACCACAGATTTCAGCAAGACTAAGTCGCTTCGAACGAATTATAGATGGTGTTTTCTTATATATATATATATATATATATATATATATATATTAAGCAGTATTTATTTCGTCAACCTGACTTGCAAAGTAAATATTATTAAAATAACCGGAGCATCTGTTCTGTTCAACTACGGGTATCCACAAAAAAACTGAATCCACTAAAAATTTATATATATATATATGGGTATGGTTTGAAAAATAAAAACGGTCGACATTCTTAAAGATAATCTGATGTATTTGTATATTTATTTTGTTTTAATTTATTATCCATCTTTTTTAACAGTGTATTTTACGCCAGCTCAATCGAATTTCTTGAAAGATGAAGATGTGCTTTTAGAATCTGTGTTCCCATTTTGGAGAAACCATCTTTAAGCCAGGTGCCTTTTAGAATGCTCAATCACTATAGACCTCACAGAAGACGACGCTCAATTACCCTTCTAAGAAACATATATTCTGTGTATTTGTGGTTGTGCATGCGTGTGTTTTATATATATATATATATATATATAAATACTGCATGTGGTTTCCTGGCGACAATACAGACAGCCGCATAAAAAGACAGATGTAGATACATCAGACTTCGTTAGTTTATTTTCTCATTTTTTTTTTACGGCACGATTTCATAAATAGGGTCCTCTTGCCGTACCTCTGAAAACATTTTAAGTTTATCTCTTATATCAAAAAGTATCACCTCATGGATGAACAAGAAAGGTTGAATTTTTTCTATAATTCAAAATAAATTACACAAAAAAATAATTTAAACAACTGCAACTCAAAACGATGTTACACTTCATAGTTTTAATGTTAGATGTTAATCCACGCAATAGATGGGAGCAGAAAGACGAGGCTATGATAAATTGCGGAAATAAAAAATACCCAGAAAACAAAACAAATAGAAGTGAGAAAAATTCAACTGACGGCGATGTTGTAAGGAAAAAAATGGATGAATGATCGATGTAGTTGAACGTCGCGTATTTTGCCTTCGCTGTGGATATTGCCGTGTAAATAGTAAAGCGAGAAGTATAACTGAGGTGACGTAAATTTTCTTTTGCATCTCTCCCACAGACAAACCTCACAAGTCCATCTCTGTTGTTATTTACATGGAAAATGTTCTGATTATCTGCAATCCTTAGTTTCACGAGTTCAGGCCGTTAAAGGCCAGACCGACTACACTGGAAAACATATAACATTCTTGTGCTCTTCGTCTTCCATTTATAAAGATACTAGCAGTATAGCCCGGCGTTCCTCGGGTGTAACGAAAGCTTTAAAACTAATCCATGGTTGTGGAGCTCAGACTCTTTGGACGTTAGCAAGAAAGACTAAAAAGCCATACCTATTTCCAGTTAAAGCGAAACCGTAGACTGAAAAAAAAAAAAATGAATGGATATAATTTTGATTTCCTGGTATCGATATCAAATACGTTTTTTCGTTGTAAACTTAATTTTGAAGGCTAAATAAGTCCTCTGAGCAAATAGCATCATGGCTGAGACTAAGAACTACAATCATACCTACTTAGAGCCAAACCCGAAGCAAAAACTAAAATAAAAGGGCTGAAAAAAATACTGACATACAGGCAGATAAACAGACACAAAAACAAACATCTTGCCTTATATATATATATATATATATATATATATATATATATATATATTATCGATTTTCTGCACTATTGTAAGAACTGCAACCTTGAAATTTCTGAATAGCGTTTCTTATGTCTTTGTCTATGAGTGTATCAAATTTGATTAAAATCGGACCACTCCTTCTATAACATGATTTTTTTGGATGATCGATTTTCGATATTTATCGGGGGTACCTCGACACAGAACCTAGCTAAGAACACTCGCAGACGCTTATAGTACAACTGTGTAAATTTTCAAGAAAATTGGTTCAGCCGTTTTGGTGTCTATAGGTAACGGACACACACAGACACACACACGCGCAGACAAAGTTCCATTTATAAATAAGTTTAGATTAGATTCCTTTCAAACATTTCCTTCCCATGAACCGCTACTTTCTAAAGCTCACTCCTGAGAAAATGCTCTCTTGGTCACTACAGTCTAAGCCTATTCATGTCTAAGGTCAACCGTTATCTATCCAATATACTCTCATAATCTGCCTTTCCTAATCTCACCTTCTTCTTATGTAACAATCTCATTCAATAGCCCACTACCTTGAGGGTCTCTTGGGTTCTGTATTAGGTAAACAATATAAAAATATTCCCCAATATTTTATTCTATCGTCAAATATCATGTTAAAACTCTTGCTACTATGCTTGACAGAGGGAGGTGCTGCAGAATTAGGGATTCCAATGTTGTTGCTCTTTCTTCTCCTATTATGTGCCATTCAGGACGTGAAAGATTATGGTTCTCTACAACTTCCTATTTTTTAGCTTTTAGTAAGTTTTGTTTCTTCGTTATATTTTCTAATCCCTATTCTACTATAGATTCTTAACTAGGTTTCTCACACCTCCCCCTTGTTTTCAATATCATAGCTTACATTTATATCATGTTGAAACAGCGGTTCTCGTACGGTCAATGAAGTTAAGCAACGTCGATCCTGTTTGGTACCTAGATGGTTGGGAACACCAGGTGCTATAAACTCGTATGTAAGGCTGTTGTAAAAGATAATGGCTCTGAATTGTTAATCGGAGAGCCGAGTTTCAATTCCAGTCTGGTTCGCTATATTTACTTACGCGCAAATACCCTTCGGAAAGGCATGAATCCATCACTTTCTTCTCAGTTATAGGTTAAATATTAGGTCGTGTATCTGGAAAAGATCATTGTTAATCTAAAAAATGTGTTATTGTAATATTCACTCGTAAGAAAGGAAACTAATTATTTTTACAATACAAAAGTATGTTTCGACTTTACATAACCCATGAAATGATAATAAACCATAAACAACTAGTCGGTTTTTTTAACAGGTGTAGAAGCTTATCCTTTGTTCTCTGTTCAGGGTCGTTTTTTCTGTTGTTTCTAAAATCTTTTCACTCTCTTTCTCTCTCCTTGCGTTTTAGTGGCATTGCTGCTTTGCTTGAGGAAAATTTACTGAAAAATATGTATCTTAATGTTTTCCTTAGTTTCTGGAAAACATCTTTCGCTATTTTTATGCCCCTTCATATTTCAGTGTAACGTTTTTCTGTACACTATTCAAAATCTCTTCGGATAGTTAAATTTTGACATCTGCTTGATTTCCACATCACCAATACGGAACTCAAACCTATGTGAAATCTCTTTTTATGACAAAACTGCAATTCTTACAGTTAATAGTTAATTTGAAAGATTTTTGATAGAAACAAAGAAAAGATTACTGCACGTGACATCTGGTATGGCAGCGTGTGCTAGACAATCTCAAAGATGAAGAAGAGACAGACATAAGGAAACTTATACTTTACATCAGGAAGAAAAAAAAATGAAATTTCTGCGACATGTAATGAGGAAAGAAGGCTTGGAAATTCTGAAACTCACGGTACAGATTGGGGGAAGTGACACAGAGAAAAATAGCGGGTGACATACTTGATTTTAGATAAATGGTAGAATAGTTTTGGGGATAAATAACAATAAGAAAATAAGTACTACAAGAGACAAGAAGATGTGGAGGGCCATGATCGTCTACGTTCTGAAGGGATACAACATATAAAAGAAGAATATGATAAAAAATTTTTTTTTGTTCAACGGCATATCAACTCCTTATGGATCATTTAATGCCGAAATTTAATTTACTTATGAACTTTGAAGTAATAAAAATATGTACATGTTATTCTGCTTTCACAATTGAATACATGGTAGATGATGCACAGTTTTTATGCATATACTTGTTTGTGTGAACATAATTATTATAAGCTGTGATATGTGTTTTATGTTATAGGTTTGTTGAAGTTATATTTTAGAATATAGTTTGATTTCTTTAAGAAATTGTAGGAAATGTAAGATATTAATGTCAAAATTGTTCTTTTATGTTGGTTGTTTGGTTGGTTGGTTTTATTTAGTGGCATGTCTTACTCTGGAAAGTTATTAAATGCCGAAATCTAAATATTTTGAACGAAATTCAAATGTATGCCTTCCACTACAGATAAAATGTATCATTCTACTGTAAAATTGTATTTACAATATTTACATTATTCGGACTGTTGTCCTCATCTTTGCTGCCATGATTACGACATTTCGGCCGTTGTACGCTATGGCCTTCTTCAGGTGATAGGAATTCCGAACTGAACCCTTTATTACGATCACTGGAGTATATCATTCTCATTCTATGTGCAAATACTACCTCATCTCAGAAGCATAGACAAATAATAAAATTGCATTGTTGGTAATTTTGCTATAAATAGCTATTGTTGGTAATTTTTTTTCTATAAAATTGTACTGCTTGTAATTTTACTATACCTTTATAGTGTTTGGTAGTTGTTAGGGAGTTCACTATTTATCCATAGCTAGGACCATAACAGGTACTTCTGTACTAGGGAAGGTCAGCCATGTCTGACACAAGGCCGATTCACAAACATAGCCGACAATCTCTACAACTTAGGGTTTATCAGAAGCCACCAGAAGGTGGAAGGTTGGATGTTGGAATGTGAAAAAATAAAATTATTTCGTTTGTAGGTTTAAATTTTATCAACTAAACAGAATAATATGAATTTGTAGGAGTTTGATGTTCAATGGGAAATAGTAGTAAGGAGGTAAGTGAATTAAGAGTTCGTAGTTGTAACTTGTGTGTATGTAAAGATTAACAGGTTACTAATAAAGTCTGTATTTCTTTCCCTTTTTTATATGGTGGACAAGAAAGTAAAAAAGAAAGTGAAGCAATTAAGGAAAATGTACTTATCGGAGTTAATATTTAGGAGTCAATTGAAGTATCCTGTTGTTGTTGATGATGTCGTCTTCTTTGTTCACTGTTGAGAAGATGAGGTAAAGGAAATAGCACGAGTGAAGAAGGAAAACGAATGTGTGACACGATTATATAAGACCGGTCGGCAGATTAAAATTTCTTTTGTCACATCTTGCGGTCTCGTCTCTAATTTCTGCTCCCATCTGACTGACTACTTAGACTTTCTTTCTGTTTTTATAGCCATTTAGTCTTTCACACTAGATTGCTGGCTTTTCTCAGTTTTGAAAATCGCTTCCTTTCATTGGTCAGAAAATTAATTTAACATCTGATCGCAAAATCCAGTTTCGCCATTTTCTTTCAGTACGGGGTCAATCATTTTTCTATTCGGCAAAATCAAGATTTCACGCGTCATTGTGATTTTTTGTAAACGTGAAGAAGAGAAGTGAGTTACTTTTAATTTTTGCTTCCCTATCCACCATACTACAGTTACGAGTCAGGGTGGCCTTGTGAACAACGGCAGTTAGGGAGTGGTTCTACGTTTCTCAAAAACTTCAATCTCCTGATCAGAGGCCTAGCTGCCGGATGTAATTTATCGTCATACCCAAGACTTGATATCGTTAAAAGCATTGTTTAAAATCTAGAAAAAATCGTTAGAACTAGTGATAAATATATTATGAGATATTCACTCACATTAAGTAGACATGCACAAGTCTAAATTTACGTGACAATCTACAAGAATCGATATTCTTCTATGTGCCGTGTCTCTCCAGGACCTGGGCGATAATGGCTCTTCACACTTTTCTATTCTTTGTAGCTATTAATAGGGCATTTTTTTTTTTTGGTTATCTTTCTAAATCCTTTCTTCACAATCCAAACTTGTTCGGTTGGCTACTCGCTGTTTTCCTACTGTTGCTTGCAATATATCATGTAAATGTCAGATTCTCTGGGCCATGATTTCTAAATATGTTTTCGAAAAAATTCAACCGACTCTCTATTATGCTAAGATTACATGCTCTTTTGGTTTCTATTTTCTCTAAAACTTCGTCCTTGCTCATCTTTTTACTCTCTGATTTTCTCAGCATCCTTCTGTAGAACCATATTTCTGTTGCCTAAAGTCTCTTCTTCATCTGTCAGAAGATTGTTCAATATTTCACGGCATAGAGGAGAACTGATATTACATAAGAGTTTATTATTCTTTTCTTTGTTTCTAATTAAAACTTACTGTTATATTGAACTTTGTCTAAATTTTGGAAGCCATATTTCGCATTTCCAACGATTTTTTTGTCACCTTTTGCAGATATTTGCATTTTTATACTTGCTTGATTTTGTCTTTTCCAATTCGTATGTTTGTATCAAGAATCAATGTTAGCAGCAAATTGCGGGTTGAAAACGAGTTTAGCAAATATTTAAAAAAATGGATGTAAGACAAGGATGTGTTTTCTTATAGGATATATTTAACCTATTCATCGAGGCAATTCTGAGATGATTACAAACCACGAAAGCTCCTACAGAAGATTGTAAAGGAAAGCGAGAAGAAAAGACTAAGCATAGAAGTCTAACGAGGATTCATTATTGGCAGCCACAACCTTAATAAAATAAGATATGCCTCTGACATTCTGCTGATTAGTTAAGTGCCATACATGATACACGCTTTGGCGATTATGTCTCGAAAGAGAAATGACTGACTGGTCAGAACATTTTCCCGCAGTAGGGTGCCATTACTTTTTGCCGTAGAATGGTTGCCAACTAAGACTAAAGAACCTAATCTATTCTGCTATTTAACCTAAAGCTGGAAAGAGAAGCGGTGGATTAATACTTTTCCTAAGATCAATTTGCGTGTAAGTGAATGCAACGAATATAATAGTCATATCAAACACAAAAATATGATACATTAATTAACGCCTTAAAATGTATTACAGGGGATATCAAGTTAGCACCTTTCTCCTGAAATTTGAAACGGGAATTAGAAGAAACATACCGATTTTTTTATTCTTTTATATCGATAAAAATTAAACATTTTAGTGAAATATATATCCGACATTGAGATTTTAATAAAAAATGGTATATAATTTTTCAATAAGAATTTACATAGCGATGGCTGTACTACGGGGTCGTATTATACTCAAGGGTGTCATTTATTTCCTGACTTTAGTTTCAGAAACACGGAGTTGTATTATATTCAAGTCACATTGTAAGCAAGTAGCATTACACATACATAGTCAGTTAAGTGCCATACATGGTACACGCATTGGCGATCATGTCTTAGAAGAGACACGACTGACTGTGTATAATTTTTTTCCAGCAGTAGGTTGCTATTACTTCTTACGGTAGACTGGTTGCCAACCAAAGCTAAAAAACCTAATTTATACTGCTATTTAAACCGTAGCTGAATACGGATACTACTGCAGTGACAGTAGTGGCGAACGAAAACATAGAAAGTTGAGTTAAACGGAGATAACTAAGAGATCTGGAAGTGATATGACTCATGGAACGAGAACAATCTGCTGCAGTGATCGGAATAAAGTGTTCGGTTCAAAGTTCCAGTCAGTTAAAGAAGGTCGGAGCATATAACGGCTGAAACGTCGTGAATATGGCAAATAAAATAAGGACAACAGTTCGAACAATATAAATGATGAAAATAATTTTCTCAGAAATATTTATCTCAGAAATAGAAAACCTACATAGGTTTGGTAAGCCGTAAAAAACAAATTGTTCATTTCCAGTCTCTATGCTGATCTAGTGATTGGACTCGTTTCTGAAGAAGGTCGGAACGTACGACAGGCGAAACGTCATTAATATGGCAATAAAGATGAGGACAACAGTTCGAACAATGTAAATAATCATATTTGAATTTGATTATTATATGCATAATTTAAAAGAACGTTCTGACTTTTTTATTGTTTCTCTAGAATTAGTTATATTTGGACCAAGTCAAAATATTCAACTCAATTTCTATCAATGCGCAAAATTTATATTTTTATGGAATATTTATTGCCTTACATTATGACTCTTGCTCTTTTTATAATATACCGATCAGAAAGCTTTGATTAGTTGAAAGCCGGCCCCATGAATTTTATATGTGCGTCTATTTTAACCCCATATTTTCGACGTTAATATTTCAACGCCGCCTGCTACTTGACAGTATCACGGACTCTGACATTTGGACAATAAAAGGCGATAGAAATAATGTGTATACGTTGGTTACAGTCCATTGGTGTTAGTTCCGACAAGCATGAACTGGTTGGCACATGTTACGCGACCCAAACGAGTATGCTTCTCATAAATGTTGGCTTAGTCTTAGCCAAGTACAATTGTTCATGGTGAAACATGGCCGGTCGACTTTTGAACGCTTATCCCCAGCATAGATACATATCCTGAGGTCATTGTGTAAACGCCTGTTTACCGTCTTGTTCGTAAATTTAAGTCATAATGTATAAATGAATCGTTCGTATATTCGTTTTCATCATCGAAACGATTGTGTTTGTCTCGCCGCGAAAGCAAATACAAAACATACTCAGTTTATTGTGTGGTCTCACATGAATTATATATATATATATATATATATATAGATAGATAGATAGATAGATAGATAGATAGATATAGATATAGCTAGATAAACATGTTTCGTTAAAATCGGCCGATAAGGAAGATTTTATTAATTTTTGATTTGATTTTTCCAGTATTCTTACATGTTTCCTTTTTGTTGGAGATAAGAAGTGTAAAAATGTTCCGTAATTTTCGACTTTCCAAGCGGTTTCAGACTCTTCACAAACCAATTTCAAGATGTTATTTTTCCCGTGTTATTATTATGTCCTCATGTTTGACTTTAATGTAATTTTTGTGTTTTAAAAAAGAATACACATATATATACACTTTCTGGGCGTAGATGATCATATCTCTCCGCGGTTTCCTTTTCCTTATTATCGAGGAATTGTCATGACTTCTTCGGAAAGATAGTGGGGCACTTTTTTTTCTCCACGTTTTAATTTCAAAGTAGTTCTTCTCCAGAACACTTAAAGTTAAAGGAGCTTATTCTAGCTTGCTAATTAATTCACAACTGGGATGAAGTACGGAGTGAATTCTTGAACGACTAGCAGTATAACCCGGCGTTGCTCAGGCGTAATGAAAGCTTTAAAACTAATCCATGGTCCTGGAGCTCAGACTCTTTGGACGTTGGCACGAAAGACTAAAAAGCAATAGTTGTTTCCAGTTAATTCGAAATCATAGACTGAAAGAAAAATGAATGGATGTAAGTCAAATTTTGATTTCCTGGTATCGATATCAAATAGGTTTTTTCGTCGTAAACTGAATTTTGAAGGCTAAATAAATCCTCTGAGTAAATGGTATCACGACTGAGACTAAGAACTACAATTATACCAACGTAGAGCCAAACCCGAAGCAAAAACTAAAATAAAATTGCTGAAAAAATACAGACATATAGGGAGATAAACAAACAAACACAAACATTTTGCCTCATATATATATATATATATATATATATATATATATTATCGATTTTTTGCACTATTCTATGAATGTATCAAATTTGATTAAAATCGGACCACTCCTTCTATTACCCGATTTTTCGATTATCGATTTTCGATATTTATCGGGGGTACCTCGAAACAAAACCTAGCTAAGAACACTCGCAGACGCTGATAGTACAACTGTGTAAACTTTCAGGAAAATCCATTCAGCCGTTTCGGAGTCTATAGGTAACGGACACACACACTCACAGACACACACACACATATATACACAGACAAAATTCCATTTATAAATAAGTTTAGATAACAGTTACCTTCGGTCAGTTAAGTGCCATACATGATACACATTTCTTTCGATCCATGACTAATTTGGCAGAAGACTTTCCTCGGTAGGTTACCATTTTATTGTGCGGTAGTCTGGTTGCTAACCAAGAATAGAACTCAATCTCTCCTGCTATTCAACCCATAGCTGGAGGGAGAAGAGATGGATTTATACCTTTCATAAGAGTATTTGCGCGTAAGTGAATTCAACGAATTCAACTGGAATTCGAACTCGGCTCTCCGATTTTTTTTATGTCGAGCTGATATCCATTGCACTAAAACGCACAACCTAGCACAGGTACGTTATCCGCACACAGAAAATGTTTATTTCTGAGGCCAGTGCCACAAAAGGAGGAGGGAAACGCACTTCTGTTATGCGATGAATAGATACTCGAATCTTCAGGCGACGTAGGCGATAATTGCCTTCCACATCTCCCTATCCTTTGTAGTTCTTAACGTCCTTTCCCTTCTTACTCCTCTCAAACACTGCTCTGCCATCCATTTGCTCAAACTCATCTATCTGTCCTGTGATTATCAGGTTCTCCAAGACGTCCTTCCTCATTACGTTCCAGGAAATTTCAGCTGTATTTTCCTGATGTTAAGTATAAGTTTTCTTTTTGTTTTTATCGTCTCCAAAATCTTGGTATGTTTGGTACATGGCATCCTTCTATAGAACCACATTTCCGATGTTTCTTGTTTTCTTTTCATCAATGAGGACTACGTCCAGCATTCGCTGCCATATAGCAAGACAGATATCACGTAACAGTCCAGTACTCTTTTTTTTGTTTCCAACGAAGTTTTCCTGTCTCTCAATACCCTACTCAGTTTCTGGAACGCATCATCATGCCAATACGCCTTTGGATCTCAGTGTCGCACTTTCCGTCCTCTGCTTAAAAAGTAGCAATCTCTTCCTCTTCCCAATACAAGCCCAGGTTAGTTTCTAAATAAGTTTGTTATATATATGTAACAGAAAGAGATAAGAAGTGTAAGCTATGGCCATATATAGGATATACAGTTGTTGACCCTAGACTTGAATAGTCAATATTTTAGGGATCAGAGAAATATCCACTTGAGACTCTATTTTAAAAATAAACGATTTTTGGTTGTTATTTTAATTGATTTATTTCTTTTCTATGGCTTAACAGTTTTTTGCAGGTTATTTAAAGCCAGAAAAGATATTCTGAAGAATGTTTTAGGAAATAATGTTTTAATGATACAAGCCTTATTAGTTAACCCGTAGCTGACAAGAAAAGAGGTTGGTTCATGTTTCCCAAGTGAATCTAACGAACCCAACTGGAATTGGAACTCGACTCTCTGATTAGCAATTCCGATCCATTATCCGTTACACTACCCGCACATCCAAGCTTACAGTACCCAGTATTCCGAAGTGGTCATCCATCTAAATACTGACCAGACTTGATTACTTTCGATGATCGTACGGGTCCAGTGTTTCAACGTGATATAGCCGTAAGCATTGTTAGTTGCAATATGAGTATCCTTTGTTTGCATAAGAAATTTGTTTGGATCTGTTTAAAGAATATAACGGCGCTACATAATCCTTTATAAAATGTAACAAAACAGACAAGAGTACACGTGTACCTAAGAAGACATTGATTTTCCTTTCTTCTTTACAAGAACATTAACTCACACTGTTAAATTAGTTTCATTAATACGAGGAATAGGTCTGTACACGTCAAAAACTGACAACTGATGCTGCTTGTTACATGAAGTTATGCGTACGGGGCACCGTGTGCCAAAGAAAAATAATTAGGACACACACAAAAAAGAGAAAGTACGTGGGTGGCTGGTGGCTACTGTAGTGCGACTATTAGTAAGCTACTTTTGCTAGCCAATTCTTTCGTCAGTCCCTGAGTAACGCTTTGTCCCTCCACTGCCACACATTAAGACTCTTTAATTTAACCATCCACTGACCTTCGATTTGATTTGAGAGTAGAAAATTCTGTCGGCCCACTTTGTGAATTATATGTTCTCTAAATTCAGTTATAAGTTTTCTTATTCTTCCTGTTTTCTTTAAGGCTTCAATGTTATTCATATCTTTCGTCCATGATGTTCTAAACAATTGTTAGAATTACGTCTTTGACGCTTGAAGATTGCAGTTATAAAGAAATTTTCTTATAGATGATGTGTGGCTATGGATTAATTGAAATAGAAGCTTTTATTTTTAAAAAAATGCAGAAAAACTTTCAAACAGATTAATTAACGGCGCCGTTGTGTTAGAAACTTATTGACAGGGGTGATGAGTAAATTTCAGAGGCGGCAGTTCTTTATAGGTACGGAAGCGTACCACGTCTAAGCTAAGCTTGTGCTACATCTAAGTTACGCTTAGAAAATAATTTAGGGCACTTCTACATAAGTAATGGTTAGCAAGCACGTATCGTCTACATCAATTACGACTAAGTGAGTTCGATTTTCACTAGGTGTAATGGGTTGCAAGCTTGTAACGTCTAGATCAATTACGATTGAGTAGAAAGCTCGATCCTCACTAGCATCCCCATATTTTTCGGTCATGTGCCATGATCTAAATTCCGTGGTGTAATGGTTAGCAAGCTTGTATCATCTAGACCAATTACGACTTAGTAGTGAGTTCGATCTTCACCTGGAACCCGATATTTTCGACCTTCAGCCATCATCTAAATTACGCTTAGAAAGAGGTCAGTTTAATGGTTAACAATCTTGTCCACTAAATCAAGTGCGATTGAATAGTTAGTTTGATTATCACTGGGTGCTCCATATTTACGGCCTTATGTCCTATTTAATCTAAGCTTAGAATATCATAGACACTTCAACGTGGAGCAATGATTAGCAAGCTTGTGGTGCTAGTTCATTTACGACTGAGTAATGAGTGCGATCCTCACTGGATACCTCATACATTCGACCCAGTAACATCATCTTAGAAAAGGGAGAATTCAACGTCGTGCAATGGTTAGCACGCTTGTCCTATTAAATCAGTAGCTACTAAATAGTGAATCTCACTGGGCGCTCCATACTTTCAGTCGTGTACCATATCCAAGCTAAACTTAGAAACGGTCGACAAATAGAAAAGATATGAGGAAATAAAGTGACTAATAAGTATGAAAAAAATACCACTCATATAATCACAAAGACAGCATAATATTTGTTCAAATGAAAACCTGAACAAAGAAGAGACACTCACAAAGATGAAATCTATTTTGTTTTACGGCGAAATAGCTGGTCTTTGTCAATAATTGTCTACAGAATTTTATTCAGGATTCATTAGTGTTTCGCTATTTAGTCATGCGATTGGATTGTATTGCTTGACTATCTATATCAATCCTTTATCTATCAATCTCAATTCTTTATTATCTATCGCAATCATTTGTTATCTATCTATCTATCTATCTATCTATCTATCTATCTATCTATCTATCTATCTATCTATCTATCTTAATCCAACATTATTTATGTATCTGGAGAAACAATATATGACAAAATGAAAAGTTTTTGTGTGATAAATGTCGATCTTTATTAGGTACGTTAATGCAAACAGATCGACTTGTATGGTTCTTTAATAAAATTTCTCTAATATTCAGAATGGTTCATATTAATGAATATGCTGTTTAAAAATACAAGCGGAGTGTCCTTTCAAAAATTAGAAGCCGATAAAAATAACGTTTAAGTGATAGTATATATATATATATATATATATATATATATATATATATATATGTTTCAATGATTTCTACTGACAAGGTATTGCGAATAAGTTTTTATTCAATTTTTTTGCATTTGTTCCAGTTATTTTTCTGGACATAAAGTGTGTAAAAGGAGCTCAAATGTTCTATATATCCGCACGCTTTTGACTATTCTATCAGCCATTATTTTTTTATTTTTTATTTTTTATAATCATATCACCCCAAGCAAGGCAGTTTACTGCCATGGTATGCAGGGGGTTACATAGGAGGTAAGTTATGAGAAAGAGTGATAGGTTATAGGGAGTGTCAGGAAGTGGGTAAGAGAAAGATGAAATTACTGATGAGAATGAAGTGGATGGAGAAAGGAGCATGAGACAAAGAATGCAGGTTAGTGAGATAGGAGATGGCTATTGACTTTACATTTAAATTCCTGGAAAAGGGGAAGCTAGTAAACGAAAGGAAATTCCACAGGTGGGAAGTACGAGAAAAGAAGCTGTTGGAGTAGAATTTGCGTTTACATTTTATTAGTTTCACAGTAAAAGGGTGGGACTTAGTTGCTAATCTTTCGTCTCAAGTACATTCATATATAAGGGAAACCATTAAGTTCATCGGAGCAGAAGCCGTGAAAGTAATTTTAGAAGAGACACAGGGGAGTCACATTGCGCCGGTGAGAAAGTGACTGTATCTAAGCTGCCAAGTCGGTATCGATCACATTACAGATCCTCATTTGGAAATATATATATATATATATATATATATATGTATATATATATATATATATATATATATATATATATATATATATATATATATATATTGATGGGAATGTTTTTTTTCCGAACACGGTCAGCACGTTGTGGCCGTGTTATTAATATTGAGTTTGGGCTTTTTCGTTTTTATTATTAATGCATTCATTACTTTTAGGCGATTTTTATTTAAAGATATAGGTATTATAGTCGTATTTTCCGCGAATATGTTGCGAACGGCATTTTGTATGTTTCCGTGTGTGTTTAAATGTATCCTAATGAAGCTATGATCCGAGTGATGAAACCTGAATCTTCCTGATAAGCATGTAGTAGCATGTCCAATAATAATCTTTCATGAAGCTTCTATTTAGATACACAACATGTGTAGGTATATATACCATGATAAAGAAAAGACATTCCTCACACATCCACATATTACACATAAGAACTAACGTCATCGTCCAGCATACCCCTATATAGACAACCGTTATTTCACTAACATACATATATAGTATTGCACAAATTTCAGTCTAAAATGTTTCTCACTTATATTTAAAAAATTATCTATTGCTTTAATACGCATATCTGACCAATAAGAAATAACCAAAAACCATAACAAGCCAGTAACCCTGTGTCTCTGTTTTTTTTTAAAAATTTTTGAGTCGATCTCTGAGGAAGCTTTAATAAAGATGAAACATGTTAAATTGAGGTACGTTTTCTATTTATTCTTTTATTTTATAATATGTATAGAAAGAGAGAGAGAGAGAAAGAGAGAAAGTTAGAAAGTGAGGAGAAACACACACACACATACACACACATATATAAAGAGAGAGAGAGAAAAATAGAAAGAGAAGAGAAATACATATAGATACACCCACACCCACACACACACACACACACACATATATAAATATATAAAGAGAGAGAGAGAAATAGAAAGAGAAGAGAAATACATATAGATACACCCCTCCGCACACACACACATACACACACACACACACACATATATATATATATATATATATATATATATATATATATATATATAACGAGAGAAAGAGAGAGAATTAGAAAGAGAGGAAAAATACATACCGACACACACACAAACATACACACCCACACCCACACTCACGCACATAAACACACACACACACACACACACACACACACACACACACACACACACATATATATTCATTTATATATAAGAGAGAGAAATGCAAAACAGAATTATTCTCAGTTTCTCAGACCAATAAGGAATTATGAAGTTATTTTTGATGCTTAGTTAAATTTCTCGGATGTGACTCGGGCTTTGAAATTTTCAGCATTCGGCTTAACACACACACACACACACACACACACACACACACACACACACACACACACACACACAAACACGCGTGTGCTTGTGTGTGTGTGTGTGTGTGTGTGTGTGTGTGTGTGTGTGTGTGCACACGCGCGAACACGCAAATATAACTACGGATCGGTGCTTACTTTTTAGATTGTCCTTTTCTAATCAAACTCTTTATCAGTCTTCACTTTTACTGGAACGGCAATAACATCTGAAACAAATAACGATAATCAGTAGCAACAACAATGGCCGCACTTTGTAAAACGTAATCAAATATTATCAATAATTGCCAAGTGATCTCCTGTCTAACCAGCCGAGACTGCTTTCACCAATCGTTCTTTCTTTTTGCTTTTTCCCGCGGTGAAAAGCTTCGACAACAAAATGGCTAAGGTCGCAAAGCTTTCATTTTTAATGAAGAGACTTTCTAGATTTTGATTTTTATGATTTTTTTTTGTTTTTGTCAACACTTTTGTTCTTTTAATCTTTTGCCTTTCAATACAAATGATGGAAATAAATGTATTTCATTTGTAAAATGAAACTGTTTGGTGAGGGTGGGGAGACTGGACTATACAATAACGCAACAGAAGGCTAATAAGAAATTGATTTGTATTAAAAATGGGAGGATTTTTGTTCGCATCGTGAATTTTTCCCTAACTCTTTCTCTATTCAACGACTTTCGTTTGTTCGGGACAATTCAAAAGCAGCGTTTCTTTTGGTTGACACCAAACTACGGTCACTAAACAAACTGTGGACTTATAACGAACAACAGAATCCCTGGATACAATAGGACTAGATAGGTTCACTTATCGCTCGGTTCATACTCCTCCTAGGTCTTTTCTACAGAAATAGATGTTAATCGCTTGTTTCCTGCTTAGGACTTGATTTCGGATTCTTTGTAAAGACTATGCCAACTGTATACTTCTAGCCTCTCCGTCTAAAATTCTGAATTTATTATTTACAACTAAATTATTTTTTCTTCAATAAAATTAGATAAGTTTGCCTATCGCCCAGTTCATTCTCCTACCAGGTTTTTGAGCATGAGGAGAAGTTTATACTTCTTTTTTTTTTTTTTAGGAGTGGGTTTCAGGTTCCCTTAAAAATCTTTTCTTACTCTTTCGTTTTCAGGTAGCCCTTTAATTCTTGTTGGCATTATGATATTGCTTAGGGTACTTCAATCTTAATCCTAAACAATAAACAATCATATACAGGAAACAAGGGTTCCGGCTCCTTCTAAAATCTACTAAAATGATGTACTTCTAATGTCTCCGCCTAAAACTCTGAAATGTTATTTTAAAACTATAACATTTTATTGACTATTATTTTTTTCCTTAATAGATTCGCCCGTCACCCCGTTCACACTTCTCTCCTCCCTGATCTTTCGACCATTATCACATTCCTTGGTCACGAACTTAATAAACCAAAAGTTTTATCGCCAAAACGTCTGTTATTATTAAGAGGAAAGACTAAAGTATTTTTAAAAAATATTTTATTAAATTTTTGAATTCTTTCTAAGGCGCTACTAAATGTTGGCTAAAAATCTTGTTTGTTGACGTAATATATACGATTAGAGTGAAAAACACATTGATTTGGAAATACTTGCAAAAATCAAATACTTGTCAGATTTTAATGAAACATTCAGAAATGAAATTTCGGTTTTAGAAATCTTTGTAATATATATATATATATATATATATATATATATATATATATAGATAGATAGATAGATAGATAGATATAGATATTACTACAACTTAATTTCAAGAAATTTTGAGAAATATTATTTTCATCAGAAAATTGTTTTATTAGCTAAAAGCAAAACTTCTTGAAGAATGTAAAGCATCAATTTTTTTCAAGTGGTTACTCATTTCCCGAAAATTTCTTCCGAAACAAAATGAAAAATACAATAAAAGCATGAAATTATTTAATTGGAAAAACTTTTAATTGCATTCATAAATAAAATTTATTAAGGACACTATTGTTTTTAGAAAAAACATTTTTTTCAATGAATAATGAATTTTTACAAGAATTGTTTTCATTTTTATTATAATAATGTGTAATAAATAAAACTATTAAAATTCAGCATTACATTCATTCGGTTAGGTGACATTGTTGTTAAGTGAAAGCTATATTTACTAATCAAAAGTTGAAAAGCTTAATACAAATAATAATAAAAGCTTTTTTAATACAAATAATTCTTTTTAAAGAAATTTTGAATTTATTTTTATTTTTCTAAAATATTAAGTAACGTGTCCAGTTTTGAAAGTTTGGTCGACCATACCTGACATTATCAGAAAATAAGAGCGATAAATATAGCAAATTTAAAATCAACATTCTTGAAACGAGATTACGGAGAATATTTTTCATCATTTTTAAGATTACTCATCAGTTAAAAATTAAATAAATTATATATTTTCTTAATTTATATCTTACAGTTAAATTCTCCGTAGAACAACAATCATTATAACATCGGTTAAAAAACAGCCACAGTTTTGTTTTAAAAGTAAAATTTTGTTTTATTTTAAATCAAAAGTAAATAGTATTTTTTTCAAATCAGATTAGATATACTTTTAATAAGCTAATATTTCTCAAAAAAAAATTATATATTTTCTTAATTTATATCTTACAGTTAAATTCTCCGTAGAACAACAATCATTATAACATCGGTTAAAAAACAGCCACAGTTTTGTTTTAAAAGTAAAATTTTGTTTTATTTTAAATCAAAAGTAAATAATTTTTTTTCAAATCAGATTAGATATACTTTTAATCAGCTAATATTTCTCAAAAAAACTTTATTTGGGCGGGGGCAATTTTTTAATAAAGAGAATTACAATGCGTGAAAGACGACTAAAAAAAGGCGCTAATCACATATTTTTAAAAAATCGATTCTAATCCATGTAATTTTGAAGTACACCGGAGTATTTTGTTTACTGGAAATAGTAAATTTAATACTTTAGCTTTCAATTAAAGCTAAATGAAAGCATCAAGAAAGCTTATTTCTTCATAAAAAATTCATTTTAAACTTTAGATTTTGAAAATTAATGGAGGTGCCAATATAGATCGCTTTTGTTGTCAAAGCACCTCGCGTGAATATTCCCCACTAATTACATGAAACGACATTTCCGAAAGTACACTTTAGAACTCAGCCTTAGTTTCAGACTACAAAATTTTATGTTGAACTCTTTATGTCATTGTATTCAATCGTGTTTGTTTGCTTGCTTGTCAGTTTGACTGTTGTCAATATATCTGAAAACACGCTGGAAGAATTTGAATAAAATTTTCAAGAAGGACTGACCTCATGACTGGCATGAAGTGATTAGATTTTGGCTTTGATCCGGTACGGAATAAAGTTTCTGTGTTATTCTATCGGCTTTTTCTAATATGTTTTCGTATGTTTCACATGCCAAATACTGAATTACCTCCCCTAGAGTACCTTACAGCATTACATTTTCTGAACGCACATTTTTTTCATAAAAATAAATAACCATCTCTTCCTAATTACTGAGACAATGTCGGTATTATCTCGGTGGAGCTTTCTGGTCTTTGGCTGCTCTTGTTATCTATGTCTTCTCTTCCAAAAGTTAAAGTTTTAGTCATTTCTTTACCTTATATAGAGATACTAGAGATAGGGATAGGGAGATATGGAAGGCCATGATCAACTACATTTTGAAGGGACACGGCAAAAGAATAAGAAAGATATTTTCCATAATCTAAAGCCATAGAATGTTTCGTTTTCATTATATCGCTCAATTTGAAATATTAACACGATTTTGCCCATCAATTTCTTATTACCAAAAGAAAAAAAACCAAAAATTTGATTTTTTGTGTTTGAATGGCCAGACAGATTGATTGGTTGCTCAACAAACGAGAGGTCCAATGCTGTACTTTCGTAACTTTATTAAATATATAGGCATAAAACTGTCTCAACAGAAGAGACTTAAATGAGATGAACTCAACATTGTTAGGCTGTTTTATCATTTAAACAGCGATATGGAATTTGTTATTTTATGAAATTTATTAAAAAATGTTATCTTTATTATGAAAATATTTTGTTGTGAAATGGTTACATTTATTGCTTTCTGGTGGTGATTGTTCGTAGACACAATGCTATTTTTTAGTTATTATTTATATATATATATATATATATCTATATATATATATATATATATATATATATATATATGAGTAATAATTACTAATGGAAGTATATTCAACAGTTAAATATTTATTTTAAAAAGTGCTCAATATATATATATATATATATATATATATATAAATATATATATATAGATAGATAGATAGATAGATAGATAGATAGATAGATAGATAGATAGATAGATAGAAACAGACTGAGATAAATGCAATTTTTCACCTGTAGTTTTGACAACATTCGAATTACTACAATTATTACTCAGCTGATCCCTAAGTTTATACTGCATTTTTTTTATCATTCTTCAATTTGTGCTAACATTTCTTGAAAACATTCATAAAAAATCCTTATGTCTAAGTTTTTATACTTTCTATATAGATCAAGTAAAAAAAAGGGCATGTATATCGGTTAAATAATTTCGTAGGCATGTCAGAAATACCGTTTATTCATGATTGATAATCGATATTAAAAAAACAAAACAAAAAAAAAGCAATGAAATGTTATCTCAATGTAATTCAATAAGATTGTTAATTTGACTCCTTACATTGTCACTTTCTATTTGGTGTCATATATACCAGCTTTAATAATATATTTGAAGAAACACTGAAATGTTTCACGTATTAAAGTTACCCAACGGTAACTTCCCAAATCCTGTACGCGACGAAGAGACCAGTTTTGACACATTCTATGACTGTCAAGACTTGTTCAAATAATGAAATGTCAATATTCTGACTGGTTACTGGAGTTATTTATCTCAACCAATGACTAAAAGACGAGTAAAAAATCAACTAGGCATCTTAGTTGCGTAATTGGCATGGATGCAGTAAAAAGTTTAAATGGCTTGTCTGTTGAATTTCTCGGAACTTGTTTAAATAAATGCTTGCTGACTCAATATACCGTAGACAAACATAAGTATATATGAACTACGCAATGGTTAGTAAGACAGGTCTCATTACATCAATTACGACCGAACAGTGAGTTCCATCCTTACTGAGGGATATAAGTATATATAAGATTCCCATTTGATGATGGTGTTTCAACACCAAAACTTTATAACTATTTAGTTGCAGTATGAAGTTAAAAGTTATTAGAATATAGAAGGCCAATTGTATTGAAGCATGAAACAGAATGTCGCCACCTGGTGTTGACTTCAGTATCCACTTTTATATTTACATACACTCAATATTTTTTCAGAACTTTTACCCATAATTGTAGGACACATTGAAACTATATTTGTATTTATATATATATATATATATATATATATATATATATATATATATACGAAGAAAACCTGGCCATTTTACAATATAATTCTCAACCAAACAGATAAACAAAATACGATCATAGAAAACGAAATATTATCTGGTTCAACCCACCATTTAATTTAGAGTTAAAGACCAAAATAGGACAAATAATTTTTAAACTGATAGACACTTTCCAAAAGGATCAGAACTAAACAAATTTTCAACAGAAAGACAATCAAGCTAAGTTATAGTTGCACTAGTAATTTAGATAGTTTCATAAAAAAACAAAACGCCAGAAACTTAGATACCAGTGTACAAAACAAAACCACTAATAAAGAATGTAACTGCATGGACAAAGAAAAATGCTCACTTCAAGAACTTTACAACACAAAAGAAATCATTTACAAGGCAAAGATACATGACTTAAATGGCCAAAATAAAATATATTTGGGTTCAACCAAAGAAACCTTTAAGACCAGGTGATTCAATCAAATGTCTGCATTCAAAATAGAAAACTTAAAAAGCTGTACAAAATTGGCTAGCCACGTGTGGAAATTGAAATCAAAATATGGAAAAGAGCCAGACATAACGTCGAGTATAGTAAAATTAGCCAAGACTTACAACGGTGGCAAAATATGTAGACTGTACCAGGAAGAAGAGATTATGCTATTCCCAAACAAAAACGAACTATTGAATGAAAGAACGGAAATTATCACTAAGTGTAACCATACTAAAAAAATACCTCTAAGGTTCATACAACCATGGATGAAAACGTCATAATTCCTTGTAATTTTAAAGATTGCGCGTTCAAAAATTCCCTGCCACGTTAGCGTTAAAAAAAAGTTACGTGAACGTTCTTAAAAAAAAAGGGGGTAAACGGTAAAATCAGTTACTGCAAATCACCTGAAGACACCACTCATGGTAGAAATCTAGGACGCGTAATAACTCGTTTACAAATGAGAAATATTCAAAAGTTCTACAATATAATTGTATTGAACACTTTTTAATACAAATGTGCACTGGTCTAATCTTTTTATGACCAGAAGCTAATCAATCAATCAATTAATATATATATATATATATATATATATATATATATATATATATGCGTACTGGCTCACATGGTCGTATCTGGCTACCGGGCACACCGGGCACGGGTCAGGGCCGATCCGTGCAATTATAGTGAAAATCCGGGCAAGGAAAAATGTCTTCGTCAGAAACCAAACTAAACAATTCACGAAAGAAAGAAAGAAAGAAAGAAAGAAAGAAAGAAAGAAAGAAAGAAAACATCCAAATTAACGCAGTAAAAATCTATTTATTAATTTTGGGAGAAAAGACTGGTTATACTCAGAAAGTCCGAACCCGATTTCCTGCTTTCGTTAACGTTCTGTGCCTAATTTCCATTGGAATAGCCGAAAAGATCCGCAAAAACCATAGTTTCTGGAAATGGATGACACTGATGACGTCATCACATTGTCAACTAATAAATTCGGGCAATTTTCTCTGTGTCCGGTGTTTTTTAACATCAGCTACGGCCCTGCTGGGTCATATTATCATCGGCTCTCTCCTCTTAGCTCTTTCTTTCTCTCCTGTTTTCCTCTTTGTTTTTTACTTCCCCTGTGTCCCCCTTTTTATTTTCTATGTGTTTCATTTATTTTCTGTATCACGCTCTACGTGCTACGAGGAGTTTCATAAACAAGTAACATTTGATTTCGTCTTTTTAGCCACATTACTTCTTTAGATTTTCTCGTAACATATCTCAGTCAGTCAGTTAAATGCCATACGTGATACACTCTTTGGAGATCATGTCTTGAAAGAGACATAACTAAGTGGACAGAAGATTATCCCACAATAGGTTGCCATTACTTTTTGCGGCAGACTGATTGTCAGCCAAGGCTATAGAAACCAATCTATTCTGTTATTTAACCCATAAATGGAAGAGACGGATTAATATCTTTTCCAAGTGTATTTGTGCGTAAGTGAATGCAAAGAATCTAACTGGAATTCGAACTCGGCTCCCCAATTTGTCGTTCCTAGTCGATATCCACTGCACCACAATTCACATTTACGTATCCATAACTGAAACAAAGCAATTTTATAGAAGTTATTGTTTTTATTTATAATCCTACATGTTTTATATCACTTTAAACGTTACTTTTAGTGGATACCCGTATCTGAGTAGACGCTCCGCATATTTTGAACGGTGTTTATTTCATCTATAGGTTTGCATACTCAAGAAAACTTTCTAAAGAAAATGTGCCTTCTGGCAAGTTTCAAACCTGCCTCACTCTTTGCAGGAGGAACTACGTTGTATTCGGTGTGCTTAGACCGCTCGGCTACGAAGAGCTTCACACATAAAATAGAATCTTGCTTGACTATGAAGCCTGTATGTAAATACATTGCAAATAATTTTATTATAGAAATATATTGTAATTAATTTTACTATAAAATTCGTCGGAAAACCTGAAGAAAGGAAGTGTTAATTGTAACCTGCGTAGTTTTGACGTAATTTAACAAGACAAAGCATTATCTGCCTTTCAATCGTTTCGAAATGACAATCGTTATTTCTTAGTCAGTGGGTAATCTGATCACAATCAAAGATGAATAAAAACCCCAAAGTTTAGCCTTTGTCGCCCGAATCGATCGACTAATATTGACAAAGGATGAATAATTAAAGGCACACTGTTTGGCGATGTCCATATTAAAGATGAAACAAAGAATATAACACCCGAGCCGCACTGAGTGATAAAGAGTTTCACTCAACCGTATCACACGTTCCCAGGCCTTTATTGAACTGGAAAATGTAACAATTTGAAAATGTTCCGCTGTATATTATAACAATACAGATCACAAAACCTGCAGAGTTATCCTGAAAAATTTACCTTTTGTTTCCTTCTCCAATATACCAGTTAATAATTGTATTTATTTATTTTTATTTCTTGGAAGGATTTCTTTGTCGGACCGAGAACTTTAGGTCTTAATTCTTTTGCACACACCAAGGACAAAAATATCGACTTTTGACAGTAACACGTTCCTGTACAGTTACATTAAGGTCCATCAGTCCCAGTGGAACATATGCCATCGACGACCACGACAGTATCGCGGGGATCGGTTTGTTGTCGTCGATGCTTCTCTAACCTGTCTTTTGTTTTCCAGGTAAGCGTGTTGATACTACGCAAACCTTGTTATCGTCCGGGCGAGATGGTATTTGCGTATAAATAAATGCAACAAATTCAACTAGAATTCGAACTCGGTTCTAAAGCTTTCTCATTCCGATATCCATTGCACCACAAAACACCATTCTTACACGTTATTAGTTCATAAAATGTTAATTACTCTGTCACAGTCGCGCGAGTTTCTTTTTTTTATGTTTTCATTCTATGCTACCAAGTGCTGTAACCGTTTAGTGACGGATGTGCGTTGTGGTGCAGTGTATATCGGCTCGGAAAAAGAAATCGGTGAGCCGAGTTCGAATTCCAGTTGAATACCCTGCATTCACCTGAGCACTGGTAACCTTGGGAAAGGTATTAATCCGTCCATTTCCTCCAGTTATGGGTTAAATAACAGCGTAGGACTTGGAGACCCTGCCCTTAAAAAAACAAAACAAAACAGATTCTAATGAATCTTGATACTCGAAAAGAAAAAAGTATTACTAGACACAAAACATATAAAAAAAACAATAAATTGTTGGAAGAAAAAGGTATTACCAGTAATAAATAAATAAAATTAGTTGGCAATAAATGACCCGCCGATGTTGATATGCCATAAAACAAAAAAAAAATCATTCTATGCTTTTTAGTTTTGTTGCATGTGAAAATAATTGAGATGAACACTTGGGGGAAAAATGAGCATGAAAGTCAATTCGTAGAATGATTTTATCGTGACTACCTTGTAATTCAGTTCTTTTTAAGAGTGTGGGCTGAAAAGCTCATAGATTGAATATGAAGAAGTGGTGTTAAAGCTTTGAAATATTGCATGCATCAATTTCAATTTTTTGAAATTAATAACTGCATTATTTATTTCCCGGTCAATTGACATCTGTTTGTAAAAAGAATACTACGTCTTGTTGTTCAAAAGATTCATCAACAGCTGACAAGACGTCATCAGCACTGTGGTTATTAGGTTGTCTTATCTTCTTAATTGTTGTTATTCTCAGGCCTACCTTTACCAAAAGTGGTAGCACTTATTCGGCTTTCAGTTATGGGTAAATAGTGAATCCCCAAATTAGTGTCAAAACATAAAAATATAAAAATACTGGAAAAAATTATCAGCGATACATTTTTATAACAAAAAAATAAATTACCAATAAAACGTTACTGAAAAATTAACCAAAACTCAAAAGAAAATAACATTTTGGTATTTAATGACCCATAAGAAATTGATATGCCAAACCACACTAAACCACACTTTCTTCCTTTACTGCTGACTTTAATAGTCCAAAATTGCCTTCTTCTTCTTCTTCTTCTTCTTCTTCTTCTTCTTCTTCTTCTTCTTCTTTGTGCCTTGTCCTTTCAGGACGTAGGCGGTCATGGCCTTCCACGTCCCCCTAGTAGCTCTTAGCACGCTTTCTCCTGTAACAGCACGTAACACCCGTTCTGCCATCCACCCGCTCAGGTCCTTCAATTATGTTATCCGTTGCTGAAATAACATAATGTATTAACCAAAATACAAATAGTTGGTAAAGCTGAGTCGTATCTCCACTCAGCTACAGGACAAATCACGTTACGACCTTTACTCACTCAGTCTCTGCTCCGGACTGCCCGGAAGACAGAACCTAGTAACCGGACGTGACGTCAGGAATAGTCCATTACGAAATCGACTCACAGGGGTGCCACCCTAACAATTTCAATATCATATTCTAGATAATTGATTCGGATGTAAATAATTAGTTTGAAGGGCACGAAAAAGTCCGGGTCCTTACTAAATGACTACAAAAGATATTCAAAAGGTACCTGGGAAGTGTTCTAACGGAGGACCGAAAGTGCGTATTGGCATGGCCAGGGATGCATTGCAAAAACTGACTAGAGTATTGAGAGACAAGCAAATTTCGTTGGAAGCAAAGAAGAGAGTACTGGATGATTATCTGATGCCTGTCCTTCAATGTAACATCGGATGCTGGAAATCTCATCAACGATGAAGAAAAGACTTGAAGCAACCGAAATGGGGTTATACAGAAAGATGCTGAGGATACCATAATTAGCAACGACGGAAGAAAAGACTTGAAGCAACCGAAATGGGGTTATACAGAAAGATGCTGAGGATACCATAATTAGCAACGACGGGAGAAAAGACTTGAAGCAACCGAAATGGGGTTATACAGAAAGATGCTGAGGATACCATAATTAGCAACGACGGGAGAAAAGACTTTAAGCAACCGAAATGGGGTTATACAGAAAGATGCTGAGGATACCATAATTAGCAACGACGGAAGAAAAGACTTGAAGCAACCAAAATGGGGTTATACAGAAATATGCTGAGGATACCATAATTAGCAACGACGGAAGAAAAGACTTGGAGCAACCGAAATGGGGTTATACAGAAAGATGCTGAGGATACCATAATTAGCAACGACGGAAGAAAAGACTTGAAGCAACCGAAATGGGGTTATACAGAAAAATGTTGAGGATACTATAATTAGCAACGACGGAAGAAAAGACTTGAAGCAACCGAAATGGGGTTATACAGAAAGATGCTGAGGATACCATAATTAGCAATGACGGGAGAAAAGACTTGAAGCAACCGAAATGGGGTTATACAGAAAAATGCTGAGGATACCATAATTAGCAACGACGGAAGAAAAGACTTGAAGCAACCGAAATGGGCTTTTACAGAAAGATGGATACCATATTAGCAACGACAAGATTTTAGAGAGCATGGAAACGAAAAGGCAACTTATATTTAACACCAGGAAAAGGCAGCTGAAGATTCTGGGACATGTAATGAGGAATGAGGGCTTGGAAAATTTAATACTTACAGGACAAATAGAGGGAAAGAAAGACAGGAGAAAGCAATGCATGGCATACTTGATGGGCTTGATCAAATTGATAATAGAGTAGGATTTAGGAGTGGGTAACAAGAGATAGTGTAGAAAAGCTACAAGGGAAAGGGAGATGTGGAAGGCCATGATCACCTACGTCCTGAAGGGACAAAGCATGTAAGAAAACTGAAGGTAGTGTAATTCGAATCCATAAGCTAAATGTGCACTTGACCGTATATTACTGCAATTCTGATCTCATAACCTACAAAGGTATGTTGAAAAACTCTCGATCTTGTTCACTTCTCCATAATCTGAGTACATGATTAAATATCAGTTAATATAATACTTTAAAAAAAAAATTCTTTTAAGTATTTCGTGGTCGGGTAAACCTTACTAAATTTCTTCTATCTGATTATCTAGGTGTACAAATATAAAACTCATATTCCCTGGTCTATTGCTCTTACCATTTAGCCAAGTTATTGTGGATTTAAATCTCGAAGTAATCAACTCAAGTAGGAAAAATTAATTAGTTTACAATGCTTTTTTCTGAACATTTATTAATGAGGTTGGATAAAATAAAATTTAGTAATTAAGGCGATTGCGCAACTGGACGTTAATTGCTAATTATATTTCAGTATCTTATTCTCAATAATTGATTCAGATGTAACCAATTAGTTTGAAGAGCACGAAAAAAGTCCGGGTCTTTACTAAATGACTATAAAAGAGTCAAGCGGGTTGGCGTATAATAACATATATAAAATAGTGTCGGAAAGAATGCAACACTCAATGTGTTTCTATTTCCTAATCGATACACAGAATCAAACAGACAAAATGTATTCACATTCTTCGTTTAACTTCTTGGCAGGTGAGCTCTATCCTGCTCAAAATACGGCCCACGCACTGCATGTTGCTCGGGAAATTATCCAATGAAAGCCGCAGCATTTTTCATTTTTTTACAATGGTTTATATATATACTAGCAGTATAACCCGGCGTTGCTCGGGTGTAATGAAAGCTTTAAAACTAATTTCCAGTTAAAGCGAAACCGTAGACTGAAAGAAAAATAAATGGATGTAAGTCAAATTTTGATTTCCTGGTATCGATATCAAATAAGTTTTTTTCGTCGTAAACTGAATTTTGAAGGCTAAATAAGTCCTCTGAGTAAATGGTATCATGGCTGAGACTAAGAACTACGATTATAACTACTTAGAGCCAAACCCGAAGCAAAAACTAAAATAAAAGTGCTGAAAAAATAGATATACAGGCAGATAAACACACACACACACACACACACACACACACACACACACACACACACACATTAGGCCATTTATATATATATATATATATATATATATATATATATATATTATCGGTTTTCTGCACTATTGTAAGAACTGCAACCTTGAAAGTTCTGAATATCGTTTCTTATGTCTTTGTCTATGAGTGTATCAAATTTGATTAAAATCGGACCACTCCTTCTATAACCCGATTTTTCCATTATCGATTTTCGATATTTATCGGGGGTATCTCGACACAAAACCTAGCTAAGAATACTCGCAGACGCTTATAGTATAACTGTGTAAATTTTCAAGAAAATCGGTTCAGCCGTTTTGGAGTTTATAGGTAACGGACACACACACACAGACACACACACAGACGAAGTTACATTTATAAATAAGTTTAGATATATTTGTATATTTAGGTAGCATATTTTCATTTTAGACATGTCAGATTAAGTAAATTGCAAGCATTATGTCTGCTTATTATTAATAAAAAAAAGTTCATACTCACAGATAATCTTTCGCGTATTATAATTGAAAAATGTCAGAAATAAGCTGTAACGTTGACAAATGTTATCATTCATTTCCAACATACCCAAGGACTTTCAATCTCTTTCCAAGATCATCTTCAAGAGTCTGACTTATGGTAACAAAAAATAACCGCAAAACCGTGTTTCTAACATGACATTACAACATATAAAAAATTCCATTTTGGATAATGTTCACATTCTAATGAACACTAGCAATTTGTCAACTATTATATTTGAAGCCGAAAAAATTTACAGTAATTTTTAGCAACACAGTTTTTCGGTTATTTAACTCATGGTCCAAGGGTATTTGCGCATAAGTGAATGCAAGGAATTCAACTAGAATTCGTACTCAGCTTCCCGATTTCTCGTTCCGAGCTGATATCCGCCATGACACAACGCAATTCTGTTACCCTAGTAGGAACTACTTAATGATCTATTTTTGTTTAATGCCGAAATCTATATATTTTGGACACTATTGTATACCTTCAGTTATAGATAAAATATATTGTTGATAATTCAACGATAAAATGTATTGCTAACCATTTGACTTTAAAAATGTATTTTTCATTTTACTATAAATAAGTATTGTTGGTAATTTCTATATAAAATATAATGCTAGTATTTTTACTATGATAAATATATGTTTATACTTTCATAGTATTATTATTATTTATTTTTTTTTTGTAAAGAGTCACTATTTGCTCATAGCTGGGACGCTGACAGGTGCTACCATCCCGGGTAATCTAAGAAGAACAGTGATTAAGAGGTGGTTATACGCCCGTCAAAACCTTCAATCACCAGATCAGAGGCCTTGCAGCCGGGTGTAGATCATCGCCATACTTAGGACTAGACAGGTATCAAACTCACTAATCAGTAAAAAAGATAATCGAAAGTGGTCGAAACATTTCGGTATTTCCTGGTGCTGACAACAGCGATGTTTGAGCCCAGAAATATATCCTGGATCTGGAATGAACATTTTCAAAGCAGATTGATTCCTTATTTCGGCGGCTGAAGCATTTCAGCATTCTTAGCTCCACATTTTCTTCAATTTGGCCTTTTGTTATGACAAAATAAAAACAGTGAGCCAAAATCAAAGTTCTGGACTAATCAATTGAGTTCACTTTTGCACAAATACCACTGGGCAAGGCATGAATCCATTGCTAATACTCCCTCTAGCTATGGAATAAATAGTAAGATAAAATGATCTAAATTCTAATTTCCAAACCATGAAGACGGTATAAAAAAACAAAAATAAAAACATTCCTATGTATCTTCCAAGAATCCATGGCGATTCGTGAATAATGATAAAAAATATCTGTGAAGAGTCATGACTGCTTACGTTCTCATGACTGCTTCACGTTCTGTGAAGAGTCATGACTGCTTACGTTCTCATGACTGCTTTACTGACGTGTCGTCAGTAAAAATATTACAGTTCTCATCAAGTAAAAGCGAATTTGATCCTTTTTGAAACAAAATACTAAGAAATAGTAAAATTAACTCATTTGTTATGTAATATTAATATCCATAAATGGAAATAGATACTCAACAATTTTCTTGTTGAGGAAGAGTATGGGGGAAAAATGATGTATTTCTGCAGACGGATAAAGCTAATAAATAAAAGCAAAAACATTTTGAATAAGACATTTAAACTTGTCACTGTTTACATTTTTCAGATTGTTTTTTTTAATTTTTATTACCATATTTACGACGTTTTGACCGTTGTACGCTCCGACCTTCTTCAGGTGATATACGTCGGAATTTCAGACCAAACCCTTTGTTTTGTCCAAGGAGGTAGATTATTCTTTCGATATCTCAGTTTCAATTATTTTACATTACTAACACAACTATACATTGATTGATTTACAGAGGTTAGCATCAGTCACGCTGACGAAAGTCAAAAAGTATTCTCTCAGACGATTAAAAGTAATCATGGAAGAGATGGTTTGCCTGTATGCTCCCTTGAACTATCTTCTCCCCGTCAACTATTGTAGCATCCCAGTAAGGAGACTTTTGTCAAGATTTTCAACGATAGAACAAAGTTCAGTCTGAAGTTGATCCATCTTTTTTCCGATATATGTGACGTCAACGCAAGCAGCCTTAACTGAAATCTGAACTTGATTCACTTATTTCGGTTTCTCTGCTGCAAAGCGTTATGTTACCTTTTATTTTAATATATTCCTAATAAAATTAAACTAACCGGGGGCCTCACCATGAAGCAGATGTCAAGTATCTAGCTTTGCACTTGATTTGTGGTGCAGTGAATATCGGCTCAGAACGAGAAATAGAAGAGCAAAACTCGAATTCCAGTTCAGTTTGTTGCATTCACTTACGCGCAAATATTCTTGAGGAAGGTATTAATCCGTTCCCTTCCCCTCCAACTATGGGTTAACTAGCAGAACAGATGGGGTTCTATATCCTTAGTTGGCAACCAGTCTACTGCCGAAAGTAATGACAACCTACTGTGGGAAAATCTGCCTAGTCAGTCATGTCTCTTTCAGATATGATCGCCCAAACGTGTATCACGTATGGTACTTGACTGACTATTACAGAGAGCCTGTGATCACCGGTTAATCTACAGGAATATGTAAACTCGCCTTACCGTTGAATAGCAGTTCGGGGTATAATTTTGAAGGACATGGCTACTATAGGAAGTTCTATCTTCATTAAATACTCCAAACCAATCTAATTGGAGTAGATAGATCTATCTATCGTCCGTTTCACACTCCACCCACGTCTATTGAACAGGTTAAGAGGCTCATCCCTTATTCCCTGTTTAGGATGTGGTTTCCGGCTTTCTCTTTTCCAATCTTTTCACTATTACGTAGCTCCCTGCACACCAGTGGCGTTACCGGAGTGATACGATTAAAAAAATAAAACCAGGAGACATGAACTAAATTTTTTGTAAATACATTTTACGTACTTACTGTAAAGTCAGTCAGTTAAGTGCCATACGTGGTACACGTTTGGGCGATCATGTCTCGAAAGAGACATAACTGACTGAGCAGAAGATTATCACGCAGTAGGTTGCCATTGCTTTCTGCGGTAGACTGGTTGCCGACCAAGGCTATAGAACCCAATCTGTCCTGTTATTTAACCCATAACTGAAAGGAATAGACGGATTAATACCTTTCCCAAGGGTATTTGCGCGTAAGTGAATGCAATGAATTCGGCTAGAATTCGAACTCGGCTCCCCGATTTCTTGTTCCGAGCCGATGTCCAATGCACCACAACGCACATCCACTACTGTGAAGTAGTTGTTATTAAATTAGTTGTTATTAAATTAGTTAAGTAGTTGACTTTTTTTTTACTTTAGAGTGAAATGACTAAAACTCAGGAGCACACTTAAAATTTCAATAGAAGATTGTATTTCATGTTGAATAAATAATTCATTCTTTGTTTTTACATATGTATACTCCTCTGGGGCACTCTTTCGTGGTGTAATGGCTAGCGAACTTGTCTCGATAGAATAGTTACGAGTGGATGCCCTATAGTTTCGACATTGTGCCACATCTAAGCAACGCTTAGAAAATTACCATATATATGCTCTCCTGTATGTTATTGTAAATGCATTTGCCAACAATATAGAATATTGGAAATAATGTTATATATGTGTGAAATTTCGCAAATTGGTAAATAAGGAATAGTTCAGTTACTATATTTCACTATAGTCGCTGAAAAATTAAGCATTTTTTATTACGTAAAAAAATGAATTAATATCAAATAGAGATAATAAATTTTTATCAATCTATCATGTTTCAATTTTATTAAAGCTTCATCAGAGAAAGGGATATGGAGAAAAAGAAGAAATATATTCTGGTGTTACTTTTTTATTTTTATGCTGTCTGATTTTCATTTGTTGATCAGGCTTTACGTGCATGTGATTTGTTAAATAACGTTAATATAATTTATGGTATTTCGAATTCAAGGAAAGACGACCCGTCCAAGAAATTAACGGATTGCAAGACTAACTGTAAAAGCGTAAATATTGCTTTATTTTCTATGTAAATTGGATATCGGCTCGGAACGAGAAATCGGGGAGCCGAGTTCGAATTCCAGCCAAATTCATTGCAGTCACTTACGCGCAAATACCCTTGGGAAAGGTATTAATCCGTCCATTCCTTCCAGTTATAGGTTAAATAACAGGACAGATTGGGTTCTATAGCCTTGGTCGGCAACCAGTCTACCGCAGAAAGCAATGGCAACCTACTGCGGAATAATCTTCTGCCCAGTCAGTTATGTCTCTTTCGAGACATGATCGCCCAAGCGTGTATCACGTATGGCACTCAACTGACTAACTGAAGTATATCATAGTTTGTCTATGTGGAATTCAGATCATAATGTATTTTCGTAAGTGTGTGTGTGTGTGTGTGTGTGTGTGTGTGTGTGTGTGTGTGTGTGTGTGTGTTTTTATCGTTTCACCCTAAGCAAGGCGATACTGCCAATGATGCTCAGGGCGCTACATAAGAGTAAAAGTTTAGTCAGCAGGAGAGTGAAGGGAAAGACGAATCTGATACAGCGGGTGTCAGAGAAAGGACAAAAGAAGGATGGGAACACAAGAGTAAAGACACTTATGAACCTAGAGAGAAAGAAAAGATATACAGGGTGATGTAGAAAGAACTGGAGTCAAGTAGATAAGCGATGGTTATTGACATTGCATTTAAATTCCTGGAGGTTGTAGCTGTCAGGAAAGCAAGTATGTAGAAGGGAGTTCCACAGTCGGGAAGTGCGAGAAATAAAGCTGATGGAGTAGAATTGTAGGCTGAATTTGGTTGATGTAGCTGTAAATGTTTAGTAGACATTTCAAATTTTATGAATGAATACTCTAAATTTACAAAACCATAAAATTTTATCAGCTTATATTTGTTATAAGAATAAATAAAAATAATTCATAAATTAATCTTCTGTAAACTTGGGACGTGCCTGGCTGCCTTTTAAATCGCATTTATTCACCCGGACTCACAGAAACGCTTGAATAAATTCTGTGAGCGTGCTACTAGATTGGCATTTAGGTCCCATCCTATTACCGCTGGAATAGTTAAATGTAACCGTTACTTCTACTCCAACGGTTTCTTTTTTCACACTTCCCACCTATGGAAATCTCTTTCATTTATTTGCTGATAGTTGCAATCTCAAAAAAATTAAAAGCAATGTCAATTAACTTTATCTATCTTCATGAATTCTGTCCATCTTTTATCCTTTCTTTAATACCCCACTGTACTCTGTCATTTCTTTCACTGTAACCCCTTGCGCAGTAGTGGTGGCCTTTCTTTGTTTGGGGGTGAAATGATTAAAAAAAACGATTTCGCAATATAATCCGTCCTAACGCTGGCATCTCGACTTCAGTCACTTTCTCACCGACGTGGTGTTCCTTCCCTCTGTCTTTTCTACAAATATTTTTATGGCGACGTGCTTTTTTCCCTGGTGTCCCGTCTACGTGAATTTTAGCGTGCTATTAGATTAGAAAAATCATGCATTCCTTTGAAAATATAATAACCTAGCTTGGATGTGCATTGTGGTGCAGTGGATATCAGCTCAAAACGAGAAATCGGGGACTCGAGTTCGAATTCCAGTTGAATGCCCTGCATTCACTTACGCGCAAATACACTTGGGAAAGTATTTATCCGTCTCTTCCCTCTAACAATGTATAAAAAAACAGAACAGATTGGGTTCTATAGCCTTGGCTGGCAACCAGCCTACCACAGAAAGTAATGGCAACCTATTACGGGACAATCTTCTGCCCTGTCAGTCATGTCTCTTTCGAGACATGATCCCCAAGCATGTATCACGTATGACACTTAACTGACTGTTTAGATTATCATCTAGGCTCCACTCATTTTACCATTAAAATAGTTAAATGTAATCGCCATTTCTTCAACAGTTTTTGGCCATTTTCTGTCTCGCTAAATCCTGTTCATCTTTTATCTTTATTCGTCAGTCTTTTCTCTCACTGTGTAAACCTCTGGTTGGGTAAAATGTTTGAGGGAAAAAAATGCAACCTTCCGCTACTTTACATTCTTCCAGGTGTACTTTCTACATTATTGTATTTCCAGAAGAATCCATGATTTTATTGCAGATCTTTTAATATCTTTTAAGATTCGCTAAAACTTTGGGATTAGAATAACAAGGAGGAAGGCTGGAAAACACCTATCGATCGAAATGGAAATAAAAAATAACTAAGATAAACAGTTCAATGAAATAAGAGCTATTTTCTTTTAAAACGTATGAAGATGAAGGTGAAATAACCGATGGGCCAAAACTTAATGATCAGAACAACAAAGATGTGGATATTAGCGTGAATAATTCATTGAGAAACGACAACAATTTCTTTTGGAGCCTTAAGGAAAAGAATTCAGGTCGAGCAAATTTATTTATTGCACTGCTTATCTCAAACGACCTTTTGAATGTGATATTTTATAATTAAATTAAATATGCCGAATTAATTAACTAGTCAACTTGAATAATATCCCCCCTCTCTGATGCTGACGTCGACTCAAAGGATTCATTTTGAAAACGTTTTTTTAAAATATAATTTTGCCGTGAGGCAGGATTTGACCTTCTGCGGACAAATTGTTCTATCAAATATAATTAAATCTATATTTTGATTCACGAATATATATATATATATATATATATATATGATGTGTAAAACCTCACAGGGCTCTTTCTTAAAACTACAACTTTACATCTAACGGAAAACCGTTACTTGCACGCTCATAACGCACATATACAGACAAATAGATATATACTCACAAAGACAAACAAAGAATATTGAGCATACAGACATGGACATATATATATATATATATATATATATATATATATAGTGTATCGAGGTAGCAAATAATTTTCTAAACATATATTGTTAAATATAAGTGACAATGAATGTCTATTATGTTTAATCATGAGCCGTTCTAAACGTCGTATTTTGGCTTTAATTTCAGTTGAAAATAAAGACAAAAATTCTCCAACATTTGGATAATTTTTTATTAAGTTCGATCTAAGCTTTCGGCTCACATGAGCCATCTTCAGAGAGGTTATTATGACGGTAACACAATAACATTTACCATCAGCGATAATTTTATTTTGTGCTGACATAAAACTCCGCTAGGCAACGGCAATAGTTACCAAAAATAACAACGCAGTTCGCAAATTTGCAATGCAGTTCTATGACGTCACACCGATAATAGCAGAAATGACAACAGAACCATCTATTCAAAGGCAATATAACATTATTTATTTTCAACTGAAAATAAAAGCAAAATACGACGTTTAGAACGGCTCATGATTAAACATAATAGACATTCATTGTTTCTTATATTTAACAGTATATGTTTAGAATATATATATATATATATATATATATATATATATAAGCAAATTAAACCTAGTGAGCCAACAAATCTACCAAGGTTTCACCTAAGTTGATCTTCAGGGAACTCTGGCTCTTATTCTTCTGCTCTGCTTTAGTATTGAGCACATTTTTGTTAGTTGATTACTCGTCTCGGGTTTTTTCTTAGGGCTACGTGCTGGCTCGGACCGAATCCCTTTGACTGATGTTCATGTGCTAAGCTCTTTCTTTTTTTACAACCATTTTTTCCTTCCTCGTGGAGGGTTTTTCGAAACGAGTATAGTTATAAGTTTGTGATTATATATATATATATATATATATATATATATATTAATATTATATATATATATTAATAAATGTGCATAAATATATATATTAATAAATGTGCATATTATTCTACGTCTAAAGAACAAATCAGTTTCATACATTGTGAACTAGTTTACAGTAATCACCTGATAATTGCATAGCGCATGAAACTCCAAGTGGTGCTCTAGACGTAGGATAATATGTATATTTATTAATATATACTTAATAACTCTGTTATATTACATTGAACACTGTTATACTAACATACACGCCATATATATATATATATATATATATATATATATATATATATATATATATATATATATATTAACAAAACTTGGTTATAAGCAACCGACAATTTGTAATGAATTATTTTGAACATTATTTTTACCGATACTTGTATTTAAGTAGATATTCTGTTTTAAAAATACTGTTTAATTAAAAACAGAATATCTACTTAAATTCGAGTATCGGTAAAAATAATGTTCAAAATAATTCATTATATATATATATATATATATATATATATATATATATATAAAATATATATATATATCATCCACATGCAAGCCTGTTTCGCTGTACCACAGCTCATCAGTGCTGATAGGCATCCACTTGCTTCTGGCTGGGATTGAAACTCGACCGATTTGGTGTCAGTCAGAGTCGCTAACCCCTGTAGGCGTATGAAATCAGAAAAGGGACATTTTAGGGTGTTGTATATAAGCGGGGTATACACACGCCACTCACCGAAAGAACTAAAGAAAACTCAACACAAGGTTAGACGGTTTTATATTTATAAGTAAACGATACGGACTGTAGATTTTTACTCCATTTGTTTTCACTCTTATATATATATATATATATATATATTCGCTTCTGTTGAATTAATATGGAACGTTCTAAGAAATAACTCGGACCTAGAACACTTTTATAAAAAATGTTGTAAAAATTGTGTTGTAAACTTTTCAGTTATTAAATATCGGTTTTTCTTTGGGGAATACTCTTTTGAAGATTTTTTTAATCTGATTGTTCGACTGAATACCCAAATATATGTTCTACGAGCAGTAAAATATTAAATACTGTAACGGTATTCGAAATACCTAAAAATCATTTTTTTGTAATGTGTTGTAAACTTTTGCTGGGCAAAAAGCTTTTTAGTATGTTTTTTAAAAATGTTTTTGTTGGTTTCAATCATTAGGAATAATTATTTTATGTTTTGAAAACTAACAATTGTATAAGAAGACCGAAGGGGTTAAAACTGCTCAACACTTTCAATAACTAATCAGTTTTACGACCCATTCATTCATTAGAATTCGTTCACTCACCACAAGAGATCATCCATCACCATTCAATCCTATATACACCACAATACCACATATTCACAAGAAACACAAAAAATGCATGATAAAATTTCTTTACATACAAATATTTTCTTTTCTTACAATATATATATATATATATATATATATATATATATATATATATATATATATATATAATGTAATGATATGAAATAATGGAGAAGAGAAGAAAAGGAGGCTCCTTGCCTTATCTTTCCGTATTTCCGTTGTTGCTGGAGAAGCAGTGGCAGATAGTGTCTTCGTTTTGTACACGTCATTTTCCGGCCTACTTTTACGAGACTTTCCATTTTTGTAAGTTTCACCTCTTCCACTTCTTCTCCCTCCTTTCTTCTTTTCAATGAGGAGGATCTAAATGAAGGCATCTCTTCCGCCTCCATGAACAGATCCAGTTGCGGCAACTCCTCTTGCTTCTCAGAGTGCAGCTCGCGCTGTTGCTGTTAATGTTTGAACTGATCGTACTGTTGCTGTTGGAGGTATTCCTGCTTTTGTTGTTGAGGCAGCTGCTTTTGTTATGGTTGAGACTGTTCCAGTTGTCATTGCCGTAGCAGCTTCTGCTGAAGCTAATGTACCAACTCCTTCACTTGCTGCTCTTTTTGTTGTTGCCACTTAACCGCTGTTCCTCCTGATGCTACTCCTGTTGCTTGTCCTGTCGCTGTTTGTGCTTTTTCTGTTTTTTGTTTTGTATGGTGCAGCTTCTTAGGGAATATAACCTTCTTGGATGGTACACCCTGCTGCGTCAGAGAGGTTTCGGCTTTAGTTCTCTTCCTAACCACGGTTTTTCATTCGATGGGGGCCTAACTAGTCTGCTATGACCACACTGTTTTCTTCGGTGTTGCTATTGGTTTTCGACTGGATTCTGACGCTCTTGGTCATTTGTATGTTTCTGGACAACCACTTGGCCTCTTCTCCAATTGTTAGCAGGATATTACATGACTCCTTGTTGTCAGCACTTTCGGTGCTATTTGAAGGTTTTTATACCCTTGTCTAAGGTATCTTTGCTAATACAAACCAGCTTTCGAGTTTTGACATTTAAATGCAGGGATATGGTCCTGGTGTTCAAGATCTTTAAAGAAGTTGATATAGTAGGAAGTTCATTTCCAGAAATATAATGAATACTGGCATAGTATATATATCTTATTTTTTTCTTAGGCCTATTTGAAATCCATGCAGTGGTTAACGGTATCAGAGATGTTTGTGGCTGAGGAGACTCCGCCATCATGCTGGAGTTTCCACCTCAGCTCACGACAAAAGACTTCTAAAAATAAGTTATTACAAAACAGTGACAGTTGAAAAAAGACAACAAACAACAATGCTGGACAAAATAAGCCTCTAACAGATTTAATTACTTTACGCACTCAATGTCCCAAAGGGCTATTCAAAGAATGAAAAAACCAACAAGATATAATTGGAAGTGGGTCAGGTTGATTATCACTATTTTTTTTATCCTAGACCTGTGTCGAGTTAGAAAGTTTTTCCGGTCGGAATCCATTTTGCACATTCATAAATCTACCATTCGTCCGTGCCATATCTAGTTGGATGTTCCTGTTATTCAACTTGATGTTCTAGACAAAATTCAAAGGAGGATCTGCATTATAATCGATCCTGACTTGGCATCTCACACTCTGTTACTTTTTCACTGACGTTATGTAGCTTCCCTGTATCTTTTTGTTAGTGTATTTTTTGGCCGCTTTGTATACTTGTGAACCTGCAATGGACTGGGCCCATAGCCTTTGTTAAACATGTCCACCATAGTTTATGGATATAGAATACAGCGTAGTACGTAATCTGTTAAATGAAACAACGTCAAAAATTAACACTCACGAGTATGATACTCTACTGAATCAGAAAACATCGCGAATACTTGGGAAAATATGACCTCCTTTTATACACGTCGAATTGAATATTTTGAGCCTTTTGATTGGTTCACCCTTCTATTAGTGAACTATAAAATGGGTCAGCCTGTTGCTGGCTCACTAATATACAAAACGACCCAGAAACACTAACACTTTTTTTACAAGTATTTTCATGGCAACTGAGCTTTTTTTTCTGGTACCTCAACCACATCTATTATTTTCGTGTTACGATATTTGCATTAAGGTCCCACGCTTTTGCAGTTAAAGTAGTTAAATGTACCCTCTCTTTTACTTTAATAGTTTCTTTTCTCGCACTTCCCATTTGTGGAACTCGCTTCCATTAATATGCTTCCCTGATAGCTACAATCCCCAAACCATTAAATGCAATGTCAGTTGCCATCTTTTACTTACTTGATTCTCATCCACCTATTATCTTCTACATCCCCTGTACCGCTTTTATTCTTTCATTGTAGCTCTCTGCGCACCAGTGGTCTTTTTGCTTTGCTTGTGGTGAAATGATTATAAAAAGATTTAGATAATCAGATTCATGACCCAGTCACTCATTACAATTTATTCATTTACCACAAATACTTATCCATCACCTTCCAAACCTATATATACTAAAATACCATTTATTCACAGGGAACCTAAAACGGAAAAACCCATAATATATTTTTTTCTTGTTGTCTTTTTAATCTTTAAAAGTCACTGCAAAACATTTACCCTTCCCCTTTTACAAACAAAAGTACACAAATGCATGCTGGGATATTTTCTTATCCAATAAAATAGGCCGGTTTGCACTTTGACATGACTCAGTCCCAATCTGCTTTGTGTAGAAGACAGAACACTGTGTTCGATTGTCTGAACTTGCTTTTGAGTGTCGACGCCAATTTTTAGTTTATGAACATTTTGCCTTTTTATCATTAATTTACCTTGCATATATTGCTTACTGGCTTAATATTATTTTATTTTGCCCTGTTCATGTTTTATTTTCATTAAACTTTTATTCTGTTTGTTGTACATGTTATGTAATTTATTTTGCGTTTGGCCATGTCTATACACTAAGCAGTTTTTACAATTTACTTTTTAGATGCAAAATCAGATGCAAAACCATTCATAATTATTATTCTCCCAAGCACTTTTGGCCAATTGATTAGCCATTTCAAGATTTTTGTTGTTAATATTTGTGTTCTAAGGTGTATTCCGTAGAGGTAGACGTAGTTACAGGCGTTACGAGAGGATTGCGTGATGTTGCTGTATCTTCCTAAAAGACGATTAATGCATTCCAATCTTTTAAAATAAAGTCGATGCTTGGTTTTAATTGTTTAATAGAAACAGCTTATATAATTTTTTATCTATTTTTTTATCAAAAGAGACATGGTCACCAATGTATTGTTTATGTGTGCGACTTAATTGACAAAGTAAGACAAAGATGTGTTTACTTAAAATATTTATTCAAACTAAAGATTATCGCAAGCTAGAAGTTCTGCCAGGATTTATTATCAACGGATATTCACTTAAGAAGTGAATATCCGTTGATACACGGGTGGAAAGGTGTCGATGGCGGACTCGAAAGCAGAACTACAAAAACTTCTAGAAGAAGAAGAAGAAGAAGAAGAAAAAGAAAAAGAAGGAAGAAACAGAAGCAGATTAAGAAACAGAAGAAGAAAAAGAAAAAGAAGAAGAGGAAATAGAAATAAAAGAAAAAGAAACAGAAGAGGAAGAAGAAAAGGAAGAAAAAGAGGAAACAGAAGCAGATAAAACAAAAGAAAAAAAAGAAACAGAAGAAGAAGAAACAAAAACAGAAGAAGAAAGAGAAAGAGGAGAAGAAGAAGAGACAAAAGAAGAAGAAGAAGAAGAAGAAGAAGAAGAAGAAGAAGAAGAAACGAATCGATAACGATAAGTAGACAACGTGCATTATCGTCAACAAGAGAATCAATCAAAGTACTGAGCTTCGAATTGCAATCATCAGGATCAGAAATTTAACTGTTTGGTTCGTATAAAACCAGAAGCGAAAAGTGTGACACAAAGAAACGAAAACACATCCATGTGGAGAAAAAGTCTTCGAAGAAATAGTTTTAAGGCATAAGAAAAATTCCTTAGAAACAATGAAAAACCTACTTTTGTTATTGTGGACTCATTTCCTTATAGATAATTTTGCTTCTGGAGAAAGATGATAATTCTGTGGACAGAACCTTAAGGAGATTTAAGGAAAATAGGAACTTGGATCCTTATTCTTCAAATCAGAAATGTCCGTTGAAATTTGTGGTTCATATAACAAGGAAAACAGTTTTGCAAAATATAACACTCACATGATAAATTGAAGTAAGCGAATTTCTTGAAAGAAATAAACAGCGATTAATATGATTAATGAATTTGGGTGAATATATAGCAGAAGAGGAAGAAGAAATATAGTTAGGTGTGAGGCATTGATAGAAAGTCGTGGAGAGCATTGATTGTCCACGTACTGAAGGGGCATATTACATTGCTTTTTCAGTATATCTTTTTAAATCAGTAACTTCTTCAACACTGGAGACAAGCAGGTAAAGACTCAAAAGTCACTTACAGCAACAGCAACAGCAAATAAGCAGATGTCGAGGGCTATAAACATCCACGTCCTGAATGAACACGGGACATAACAGACAACGGAGTAAGCAAAGAAGACCAACATTTAAAATTTCGAGTTATCTTTAGTTTTATTTTTTGTAATCCCTAATCAGAATCAGAATTTTTACTTAGAAAATGTTTTTATTATTCATTTTTTCTGACCGATATTGTTGGCTGTCTACATTTCTGAGATGAGGTAGTATTTATAGTATTTACATTATTTGGACTGTTGTCCTAATCTTTATAGCTGCTTGTACGACGTTGCAGCCGTTGTACGCTCCGGCCTTCTTATCCGACGATAATGCATATATATATATATATATATATATATATATAGACGTTGGTTAGTTCAAAGAGATGTGAGCTCAAAACCAAGCTACAGCAGTAGTGAACTGGGTTAGAGGGAGATAATTCATGTCTACCAAACGAGGCACTACTACGCAAGGAATGGAGTTCATATACCCCAGTGAAGGTAATAAAGGGTTCGGTTCAAAATTCCTAGCACCTGAAGAAGGCCGGAGCGTACTACGGCCGAAATGTCGTACGAATGGCAACAAAGATGAGAGCAATAGTCCGAATAATGTAAATACTGATATTTTTGACCAAATACAAATCGCGGGAGCCACTCTAGATAGCTGTTTACTGAATATCGTTTTTTTAAGGATGTAAAGGAGCGAAGTTAAAATGTATATTATTGGGATATACAAGAAAGAGAACAGTTGACCTTAGACATGAAGAGGTTAATATTGAAATGAACGAGGAAGCATCCCCACGGAAGTCAGTTCTGCAAAGTAGCAGGTCATGGAAAGAAGCTGTCTGGATGGAACTTACTAATGGAATGCAAAGGAAATGGGATGATTTATTCTTTTATATGTGGCATAGTGAGTCCGACTTGCAGTGGTCAGAGCTGGTGCAGCCAATGAATGCAACTCGTTAGAAAACATGCCATGGAAATAGTGTTATATATCACTGTACGACGACAAACAACGAGAACACGCATATATAAAAATATGAGATTATATTTCTATTCCTGACGACGAGCCTGTGTGGAACAGAGAATGGAAGAGTGAGAGCGCACATAGAATGAGTCGACGGGAGTGTAAGTCTTGCCTGTGGTGTCTCTCTGCTTCCACTGGCCGTTCTCTGCTGGCGAATCTGTGTGTCGATTTCTTTTTATAGTCTTCTAGAACCGGGACTTTTCCTTCCGGTTTTGTCTCGCCTACGCAACGCCCACGTAATTCCAAGAGACACCTGTTTTGTTTACTTCCGTAGTCATTTCCGCCGCTGTCAGAAATAAGGTCAAACGAGCCCGACTCATAACCCTGCGACATCCGCTCCAGACGCCGACAGGATGTATTTCTCAAACACCTGTCTTGTCGTTCGCTGACCCCTTCATCGACGGGAAATATCATCGATTGCATCAACCTTCTTCGGGTGGGGGCTAGATTGCTATATTACAATAGTAATAGATTAGCGAGAGGCAAAAGAACTTTCGTCTATGTATAAGGTATTATAGAGGTGAAAATATTTCATCATCCCCGAGTGTATGCACTTTTGCACACTGTCATTTGCTTATGTAATGCTCCTTGCCATTGGAAACGAAGGAAATAAGAATACGCGGGCTTAACGGGTCCTAGCTATAAAGATCTGAACAAAAAAAACAAAAAAAATGGCGCTCATTTCTAACATTTGCCATTACAGTAGTGATTTGTTTTGGAAGTTACTGAATGATACAAACCAGTATTTCTCTTCTTGAGTTGCAAGACTCTGGTCATGTAGATCTTAGAAAGTTCCCCCATAAAATGCGGAATGTTTTTCTACATTATAAAATGTGAATTTCATTTATAGAAGAGAAACAGAAAAAGAAATGAAATGATTAATAATTATAACATCAATAGCTACGAGGCTATTGTCCTGTAAGCCAATTCACTTAGTGAAACCTAACCTGCCTGCTGATCAGTCAGTCAGTCAGTTAAGTGCCATACGTGATACACGCTTGGGCGATCATGTCTCGAAAGAGACATGACTGACTGGGCAGAAGATTATCCCGCAGTAGGTTACCATTGCTTTCTGCGGTAGACTGGTTGCGGACCAAGGCTATAGAACCCAATCTGTCCTGTTATTTAACCCATAACTGGAAGGAATAGACGGATTAATACCTTTCCCAAAGGTATTTGCACGTAAGTGAATGCAATGTATTCAACTGGAATTCGAACTCGGCTCCCCGATTTCTTGTTCTGAACCGATATCCAATGCCCCACAACGCACATAAGTGATGCAAATGCTGATGTTGTTGTCTATCATGTTTTGATTGCAACTGCTGTAAAAAACCTGATGCCATTTGCCTTTTTTTATTAGCGGCTCCCAAATTGTATTTATTTTTACTAGCGGAACCCGTGGAATTTCCACGGAAGGATAATTATGATTTCCCGGAAAGATTTTACTTTATCATACTACAAATGATAGTAACGTCTTCAAACATAAAGGTATTGGATAATAAAATAACGATAACACGGAGTGTAATTTTATTAAAATATCTATAAAAGTAATGTCCATAGAAGCTACTTTACTCTAATCTTATATTATTTTAAGCGGCGTATGCACAGACGATAACCAAAATACTGTACGCTATTTTGTGAGAGATTTTGAAAGCGAAAATGTTTTTTTTTTATTACTGAAAAATCATGGTTCCTGTGTCCACTGTAAACAGAAAAGACCAACTGAGTAATGGCCAAGAGCATAGAGGTCAGAAATTTCGTTATTAGGTCGCGGGATACGACAACAAACCTACCTATTTTTACTATATTGTACAGCACACACACATATACACACAGACAATTGCTGCTACAACCACCAACTTAAGCTGCTACTGCTACGGTAATGCTATAGGCTCTCTCCTCCTACTCTCACACTCTTTACTACCCTTCCGTTTGGCAAAGGTGAGAGAAAGGCGGAGGAGAGTAAAAGATAGAGGGGAAGGAAAAGCTCGTAAAGAGAGTGTGGCGTAACAAACGGATGAACATGATGCTAGGTCTACTAAGGAGGTTCTCATAGCCTAGAATATGCGCTGATTTTTCCTCATACACGAATTTAAGACAATATATATATATATATATATATATATATATATGTTATCTTACTTTTTACTCGGAGTTTCATGCATTATGCAATTACCAGGTGCATATTATGAACCGACCGTTATTTATTTATTTTTTTTAATCATATCACCCCAAACAAGGCGATAACGCCACTGATGCGCAGGGGGCTACGTAAGGGTAAAAAGAATGGAAAAGAGAAAGCCGGAAACCACATCCTAAGCAGGGAACAAGGGATGAGCCTCTTCACCTGTTCAATAGACGTGGGTGGAAGTGTGAACCGGGCGATAGTTTAGTCAATCTACTCCAATTGAAAAAAATAAAGAAAAGAGTGAAAAGATTGGAAAAGAGAAAACCGGAAACCGCATCCTAAACAGGAAACAAGGGATGAGCCTCTTCACCTGTTCAATAGATGTGGGTGGAGTGTGAACCGGGCGATAGTTTAGTCTATCTACCCCAATTGAAAAAAAAATAAATAAATAAAAAAAGAAAAGAGTGAAAAGATTGATAATTCAAATAAAAAATTGCTGCCGAGTTTTGCAGACGAAAATTATATAATTGTTCTGTTCACTCGTCAGGAGCGTGTGAGCACATGCGCGCGTCTACGTATGTGTGTGCAAGTCTGTATAAGCACATGAGTACGATATCGTGGTTATTTTTACTTTTCATAATTTGCTTGGCACTTCATACTGTCTAATTATTCCTTTCTTTTTCTTCTTTATCTGTCGGCACTGAGTATCATAAGATAATGTGGCAAAGTTATTTCTGTGGTCAGAATCGATTTAAAATTAGGCTAATATTCCAGAAGGTTTTCAAAATATAATTGTATTTCTTTCTTTATTTTTGTTGAAATAATTATTTGTTTATATGTTATCGATTCCTCATTTTTTCTTTTTTTTTTTTTGTTTAATAGTCCTTTTTTTTGTTTTTCTTTTGTTTTTACCTAGCTAGATGGCATCTTATTAGAGTGTTACCGGTTAATTATTGAACATTGGATTCATACCTGTATTTTATGTATTGTCTGAATCGATATACATACTTACGCATGCAGAAGCATAATCCCCATATATATATATATATATATATATATATATATATATATATATATATATATATTGTAACTAAGTTGTTGAACTCGTAGGTTTTTTAACCTTTTGTTCATGCATTTACTTTTATAAAGAGTGCTCGATACAAATGTAGAGCGTTATACTGTAATGGTTGTTAAAAACATTGTAACAACCATTACAGTATAATAGTAATATTAATTATAGTAGTAATACCAATAGCAACAGAACTAATTCTGTCAAGACTAGCAATAATTAAACTACAAATGAGATTGTCTTGAAACCCACCGGGAACGAACCCGGAGGAAAAAGAAGAGGAAGAAAAAAAGAAACAAACGAAATACTTGAACAAAAAGTCAAGCATTCGTGAGAAAGAAAAAACCCCAAGACGAAAACTTAATGATTAACATATATATATATTAATCAATAATTTTGTCACATGATATATATACAAAAACTTATATGATGAACAGTTTATTTGATTTAAAAATCATTATGTTAAACAAATATATAAATGCACATTGATATATATATATATATATATATATATATATATATATATACAAACAGAGATTTGTACCCACAGAAATAACAAATGGACTTAAATAAATTTGGATATAATGCAAGACCTTAGGATCCTTTCAAACAAACACATTATCAAAGATGCTTTTTTTGGCAGAAATGTTAATGATAAATAAGACACAAAAAATATCATTTGTTGATAGGAAGTTGTAACTCGTTTAAAAACAAAATTTTAATCAAAATTAATTAACCTGTAAGAGGGGTGTAAACATAAAGTTCCCCAAGAGTAATAAAGTGGAAAAAGAAAACCTTACAATCACTCCAACAATCGTAAGGAACGAATGAGATTCTCTTTCTGTCTGCACAGACGAGGCTGGTGAATTTTCAGATACAGCCTCCAAAACACATAAATGATGGTCCAAGCTGGCGCTGTACGGGACAAAAAATCATGCGTCCTCATAGCCAGAGTTTTGATTGCCTAGTAAAAGTTGTCCAATGGCCTATTATCTAAACTTATATAATAAATGAAACTTTGTCTGTGTGTGTGTGTCTGTTACCTATAGACTCCGAAATGACTGAATCGATTTTCTTGAAAATTTGCACAGTTGTACTATAAGCGTCTGCGAGTGTTCTTAGCTAGGTTTTGTGTCGAGGTACCCCCGATAAATATCGAAAATCAATAATCGAAAAAATCGGGTTATAGAAGGAGTGGTCCCATTTTAATCTAATTTGATACACTTATAGACAAAGACATAAGAAACGATATTCAGAAGTTTCAAGGTTGCGGTTCTTACAGTAGTACAGTAAATCGATAATATATATATATATAAAAGGCAAGATGTTTGTGTGTGTGTCTGTTTATCTGCCTGCATGTCTGTATTCGTTTCAGCCCTTTTATTTTAGTTTTTGCTTCGGGTTTGGCTCTGAGTAGGTATAATTGTAGTTCTTAGTCTCAGCCATGATACCATTTACTCAGAGGACTTATTTAGCCTTCAAAATTCAGTTTACGACTAAAAAACTTATTTGATATCGATACAAGGAAATCAAAATTCGACTTACATTCATTCATTTTTCTTTCAGTCTACGGTTTCGCTTTTAACTGGAAACAATTATTGCTTTTTAGTCTTTCGTGCCAAAGTACAAAGAGTCTGAGCTCCAGGACCATGGATTAGTTTTAAAGCTTTCATTACACTCGAGCAACGCCGGTCTATGCTGCTAGTATGTATATAAATGCACATTGAAATCAACAACGTAGGACGGCGGGTTGTTTCATGTTAAACGCAATGATCACGCCACGTGCGTTGTGTCTGTTCGATTATTTATATATACAGGTCAGTGATGCATTGTGGGTTGCCTATTTCCTTAGTCTAACGGTTATGTTCATAATTATTCTAGGTGTTATTGAATGGGAATAATTATGCATCTTAATGCGGTTTGGGGGTTATTTTTTTATCCGTTATTTTATTCTTGATTGTTATGATTACATATTCTTGCGTTTATCTGTTTGTTCGTGGTTTATTAATAGAAAAGGGGCTGGAACTCAACAACAAACGCCAACCCGAATAAGTGAAGGCATCATAACAGAAACTCCAAAGTCGGCCTGAAGCTGCTTAGTTAAAGTGACATGTTATTTACTCTAAATTCATCAATGCATCAACATTTGTTAATACTGCACAATAACATGTGCATCAAATGAACTGTTCTGGTGTCCAGTTTTTGTGCTCTCTTCCCCATGCTAGTCTCTTCTTCTCATTGGTTGGCCGAAGTCAGGGCTTCCTGGCCTCCTTGTAATATTTTGCAAAGTAATAATAACAAACGAACGATTCTATTTTCATGTAGAATTATTCACTTGGTAATAAACGCTAAAAATAGTATGAAATACATCACTAAAAAAACAAACTAATAATTATGGCCGGTAGTGTATATATATATATTTGATTTTCAAAACTCCAATATACCATAGTATACCATAATTACATTATTCAAATTTTAACCAAAACATTTTAGCATATTTAACAAATACAATAGTATAAAAGTTTTAAAAAATCCTAAAATCTGACCTGCTATCGATAATCAATGTTTACACTTTTATATAATATACGTTCCTAGTTTGTATCTTCCCCAGACAAATAAAAAAACGTCATCAATTTCCTTCATGTGATCTAAATGTTCAACTTCATAGTTTTACCTAATTCTCACTTTCGATTGAGTAGTACAGACGCACCCATAATCATATGGTTTAACTTCCTCTAACCACTCCTCCTTAACTTTCCGAATAACCATTAATTCATTTTTTATTTTCTAAAATAAATCATTTTCCCCATTTGTTTTTAAAATATTACCTGAAAAAGAACAAAAATCTTCTGAAACAGATATATTGCTTTTATAACCCAATGTAATAACAAAGTTACAATATATATATATATATATATATATGTTTACCATAGAAAAGGCGTCTAACTATTGCTTTTCCTTTTTGAATGTTCTTGTCCATAGGAATGGTGACGAGTTTTTGACTTCTGTATTTAGGAAGGCAACTTTCTCGGAACTATGTACACGTTGGGACTCTTTTTGCCTCCGACAACGTAAAATTAATTTAATTAAGACCCTGACTTTCAGAGCTCTTAAGATTTGTTGCGATTACTTCCTCTGCGTTGAAACAGATTTTATTTAGATGACACTTTAAAAAAAAATGGATATTCTTTGGAAATTTTGGATTCTGTTATTCATGATGTCATTAATAATTTTCACAGGGTTAAGCCGCATACTGTTAAAAAATGTCCACTTTATTTGCGTCCTTTCTTTATTAGTTCAGCGGGTGAGTATTAAGATAGGCGTATTTCGCTGTCTATTAGCAAATGTTATTTCTCTGCTAATGTTCGAGTAATATTTAGTACTCGACCAATTCTTTCTTCCATTCGTAAGGATGCTCTCTCCCTCATCATGCTAATTCTGCAATTTACAAATATGAAGGTAGTTGTGGACACGACTACATAGGAAGGACGTTGGGCTTTAGAATAAAACAACATTTACCTCCTAGAATTTTGAATCCGACTGCTACTAGTGGCCAACTTGTTAATACATCTGGATCGTCCATTGCACATGTTATAAATAGAAGGAATTGTGTATGTGGATTGAGTGTGGACCGTTTCTCTATTTTATCACGGTCCCACTCTTTTTAAAGGTGCTAGAGTCTTTATTCATTGAATCCCGCAAATCTTCCACCTGCAAACAGTTTGCTGAGTTTGAATGTTATTGGACTCTAATTTTCCTTGCATTTTTTCTCGCCGCATTAATAATATTTTATGTATATATATCTATATATATATATAAGGCAATCTGTGAGTTTGTGTGTGACTGTTTCCTATGCACGCCTATATTATTAAAGCTACGTCATTCAAACTTTCTAGGGACACATATCTACAGGGAAGCCAGGTCGACACATACTTTTTGAGTTTAAGTTCAGCAATTTTCTCTTTCGCAATTTTTGGCCAATGGACACCATTGTTTACATTTGCTCCGTAAAACATCTAAGATCTCAGATGGTTGCTGAATTACGTCACAGAAAACAAATCACACCTTTCAAACGCGACTAAAATATTTTTTATTAAAACAAAAGAGCCTTTATGTTCAATTTTTATTCCAACGTTTTATGTCACAGAAATGAAATCGCACGTGTCAAACGCGACTAAAATATTTTTATATTGAATTTTTATTTCGACGTTTTCAAAATTCATTTGTTCAACAAAAAAATGTGAATATTTTGTCCCGTAATTTTGAAACAAAAGAAATTTTTTTTTTTAAATTTTATTTCAAACAAAAACAAAATATGTAAAATAAAATGTGGCATCTTCTCCTACTACTAAAATGTTCAACGCCGGGCTATGATTCTAGTATATATATATATATATATAATTCTTTTAAAAACGCCAGCACCTTACACCAGGTAGAATCTTGGTTTCGGTAGTTTCAATCTTTTATCAGGTTTCCTAAAATTCATTCAGTTTCGTTTCTAATGTTTTGGGGTGCGTTTCGAAGAGCACCAAACTGAATTACCTGTTTTATAGTTTTCTCGAGTAAGGTATTGGTATTTTCATCGCGTATTTCCCATGGGTTTGTAGGTGCCCACCAGATGGCTAGTAGCTATCGCTATAGATCGAAACATGACTAAAGTCACCAGATTTGTCACCATCTTCTTCAAGGCCTTTGCCGGTGTTAGCAACGGAGTTTATCTTTTTATTTTTCTCGTTTCGTTCAGCTGCTCTCTTGCTTCTTTACTCTCGACCATACGGTCGTTTTGTCGCATTTCCTAACAGAACGCAAAATTGTCCCGAAAGACAAGCATGCTATTTTATTCAAAGAACTAAGAAAAGTGTTTAACTTTCACTCCCCCTTGCAAGATTAATGCTTTTAAAACACTTCTTGATTCACCTCAGACAATCTATCTCTCGCTTGCTTTAGCTTCTCTGTAAATCATCATGTTTGAGATGATGATTATCGTAAGTCAAGTACTGATGAAGATGGTGGAGTTAGAAGCGAAGAAGTAGGAAGAATATTGATGCTGAAGCCACTGGCTAAGCGTGCGTGCTGATCCATTTGGGAGAACTTTCATGCTCATGTTCCGCCATATCGTTACCGTCCAGCTATTTTCATTTCTCGCCAAAAAAATTCTTTACTTCAAACATGATATTCGGCTGGTTCTTTGTTTCTTTCTATATCTATTCTCCATTAAGTAATTTTTGTTCTTTCTTCTTTCTAAAACCTTGTTCGTTTTTTTCTTTTTCATTTTAAACATGTATGGTTTCAGTTTCTTGCTTTTGTACTTTCTTTCTTTCTTTCTTTCGTACTTTCTTTCTTTCTTTCTTACTTGCTTTCTTTCTTTCTTTCCTTCTTTCTTTCTTTCTTTCTTTCTTTCTACCATAATCAAGGAACTATTAGAAATGCTCACCCTTGTGAATTTTCTTTCTTTTTTTCTTTTGTTATCATTCCATTATTTTTGTATGTTCATCTAAATAAAACATTAATCTTTTTCTGTTCATGTCCGACGTACCTGGACTTATTGGCATAATTTTTTCAATTTTGTCTTCATTCATTCTTTTTCCGAATTCAGTCATTCATTTTCCGTTTGTCTTTTGTCTCCTTTCTTCTTTATTCATTCATTTTTTTTATTCTTCATTTATCTTCATTTTTTCTTCTTCAATAATTTTTCTTTTTCATCTTCTTATTCATTCATTCATTCATTTATTCAGTCAGTCAGTCACATTTTTTCTTCATTCATTCGTTTTCTTTTTTATTCTTCATTCATTTTCATTTTTCTTCATTAATTTTTCTTTTTTCATTTTCTTCTTCATTCATGCATTTAGTCATTTTCCTTTTTTTCCTTCATTCATTCGTTTTCGTTTTTATTCTTCATTCATTTTCATTTTTCTTCATTAATTTTTCTTTTTTCATTTTCTTCTTCATTCATGCATTTAGTCATTTTCCTTTTTTCCTTCATTCATTCGTTTTCGTTTTTATTCTTCATTCATTTTCATTTTTCTTCATTAATTTTTCTTTTTTCATTTTCTTCTTCATTCATGCATTTAGTCATTTTCCTTTTTTCCTTCATTCATTCGTTTTCGTTTTTATTCTTCATTCATTTTCATTTTTCTTCATTAAGTTTTCTTTTTTCATTTTCTTCTTCATTCATGCATTTAGTCATTTTCCTTTTTTTCCTTCATTCATTCGTTTTCGTTTTTATCTTCTGGTTAAAACCTCATTATTTTCTTCTCATCTCAAACAATTTTGGCATTGGTTTCTTGTAGTCATATTTTCTTCTTTTCTTAATTCGTTCATCTTTTACTATTTCGTTCTAACTTCATGTGATTCTCAAACGATCCTCGAAGTCAAGCAGTTACTAGCCTGACCAATGGAGGATCGCCAGTGAACATCAGGTACTGAAAAAGCAACCGTCTATGCTCAGAAATGCGTTTCGGCTTTAAATTACCCGCAAAGGGTTGATAAGCCCTAAATAAATAAATAAATCAGTCAACCAATTCTTCATCTTTATTCTTTTTCTTTTCACCCGAAACATCCATATTCTCGCTTTCTTGAATATATATTTTCTTTCTTTCTTTCTTTCTTTCTTTCTTTCTTTCTTTCTTTCTTTCTTTCAGCCAAAAAGTGTTCAACTACCAGAGACATTCACTCTCGTCAAATTATCATCATCATCATCCATAGAGTAGTTATCATTAACTACTAATGTTGAATGAATGAGACATTAGGCTTTACGGAGCTCCCCGTTTCCTTTTATGTTTTTTTTTTCTAATTGTTTTAGTTATCGTTGTTTTTGGCGGCTTCCCGCTTCTTGACTGTCGTATCGCTCCCCATGTTAGTTTTTTGGTGTCTGCCTGAAGCTCTTTACTCGTTAACCAACCAGCACGATTGCCAGACAGAAACCATGTGAGAACGACATGAAAAACTAACAGTTTATTTTCTCCGCAGTTTTTTTCTTTATTTCTTTTTACTTTTCTTCCTTCATCCTCTTCATGCTTTGCCTTCCTTTCCTCAACTTCTTCCTTCAGTCGTTCTCCTCTTTCATTCCTATCCCCCATTTCTCCGATTTTATTTTCGTTTTCTTTCCTTCTTTCTATTTACCTTTCTTTTCCTTCCTTCGCTCCTTTGTTCTGAGCTTCACTTATTTGCTCTTGTTCTTTCTTTCTTTCTTTCTTTCTTTCTTTCTTTTTACTCATTACGCTTCCTCAATTTACTGTATTTATTTTTTCGTTGATTTTTTCTTCATTTTGTTTTTCTTTTCCCCTTTCATTCTTTTTTTAGATTCTTCTTATTTTACCTTCTTTCTTAATATCGTTCCTTCCTTACTTTTGTTTCTTTTCTCTCATTCATTCATTCATTCTTTCCTTCTTTATCTCCTGAATATTCTATCTCTTTCATTCTTTTCTTCATTCCTTCAGGCCGAAATAGATAAACAGAGACAAATAATAATAATAATAATAATAATAATAATAATAATAATAATAATACAGAAAATAGAAGATGTCACCATTCTATGGGATTACAGAAATAGAAGATGTCACCATTCTATGGAATTACACCATCTACATAGACAGAAAAATTGAAGCAAATAGGCCAGACATTATTGTTAAAAACCAGAAAGAGAAAACTTGTCTATTAATTGATATGGCTTGTCCAGCGGATTGTAACATAGCAACCAAGGAATTTGAAAACTGTCAAAATATAAAGACCTGGAAATTGAAATAGAAAAAATGTGAAAATTGAAAGCAAGAGTTGTGACAGTGATAGTAGGTGCACTTGGAATGATAAAAAATGGAACAAAACAACACATTGAAAGAATCCCTGGAAACACCAGCTTAAGAGATATACAAAAAAGTTGTCTTATTAAGTACAGCTCACACACTAAGAAAAACTTTATCTATGTAACGCTAGGGATGATAGGGGAGATAGAAAAACATGAAATGGAGTCATAACAACACGCCACGACCTGCCTTAGGTCTCCCCGCAGACTTGGTTCGTAGTGAGACCAAAGCAGAAATCGAAATATGATGAAAAATGATATAATAATAATAACTATGGAAAATATGTAAACAAACACTGGCATGAACATCACCCAGCACCGGTTACAGAAATAGAAGATGTCACCATTCTATAAAATTACATCATCTTCACAGACAGGAAAATTGAAGCAAATAGGCCGGACATTATTGTTAAAAACAAACAAAAAAACTTGCCTACTAATTGATATGGCTTGTTTAGCAGATTATAACGTAGCAACCAAGGAATTTAAAAAACTATCACAATATAAAGGCCTGGAAATTGAAATAGAAAAATTGGGGAAATTGAAAGCAAAAATAGTACTAGTGATAGTAGAGGCGAATGGTAAAACAAAATGGAACAAAACAACACATTGAAAGCATCCCGGAAAACTCCAGCTTAAGCGATATACAAAAAATTGTCTTGCCTAACTCACTAAGGAGAACTTTCTTCACGTAATGATAGTCATGTTATGGGATATAAAAAACAAACTAAAATACACCACGACCTGCCTTAGGTTTTCCCCAGACTTGGTAAGTAGTGTACCCATAGCAGAAATCGAATTATGATGAAAATGACAAAATAATAATGATTGCTAACTGGAAATTACTAAACACACATACTGAAAACTTTTGTTACCCCAAAATTTAGATTTTGTGATAATATCTAGAAGTAACTAACCATCTTGTATTCGGTTGCACAGTGTTAGCACCAAACTGAATATTAAACTCGGCATGAGAGCGTAGGATCATATCTACGATGGAAAATCTGCAAAATTTTCGGAAAATAAGCTGCAAGAAACTGATATAAACATAACCCAGACCCGGTTACAAAGAGCGGATCTTTAGCAATTTTATGGCACTTTACAATATACGCAGACAGAACAATCAAAGCTAATAGCTCAGAGGGCGTGATGAAAGACCACAAAAAAATATTCTTTAATATTGACATAACAGTTTCTGCAGATTGTAGTGTACACTACCGGCCATAATTATTAGGCCAAACCAGTTTAAGAAAATAAATTTTGTATTCCACACTGTTTTTTGCATTTATTGCCAAGTGGATAATTATAAATGAAAAAAATGTTATTATTACTTTGAAAAATTTTACAAGGCATGGAAGTAAAGATGAACTCGTCTGAATCACTCGAAATTTTCATCATTTTTTTCATTGATGAAACTGCAATATAGGTAATTATTAAATATTTATTAATTCATTTGATGCATATGTTATTATGCAGTATTAACAAAAGAACCATTCTATCTTAATTTACTATTATTCACTTGGCAATAAATACTAAAAAATAGTTTAAAATACATCATTTCTTTTAAAACACTGGGGTGGCCTTATAATTATGGCTGGTAGTGTATATGTGAAAAGATCTTTAAAAATTATCAAAATACGAGGATCTTGAAATGAAAATCTCAAAAAGTTGACATATGACGACATCAAAAGTTGCAGTGGTAGTTGGAGCACTCGGATTAATGGAAATGTGTCTGATATATTCATTGTTTGATTCCTGGTAGCTTATGCCGTAAAAGAAAATGTACTCAAAAGTACGGCTCAACCATTACGAAAAGCTTTATCTATGTAAAATGTGTGTGATCTTAGTTTTTTGTTTTTTTTTTACAAAAATGATCTGTAGAAAAAATCATATATGTTCTTAGGTCTCTGGTTGGGACCCGGAACGAAATGTATTTAGAGCAGATATCAAAGGAAATAATAACAATAATAATGACGGATTATTCGTTTTCGATTACATTCGTCTATTAGGTCGCCTAGCAAAAGCCTGTAAAAGTACACTTGCATCTCTTTAACAGTCACGGAGTCCACCTGTGAGACTCCCTTGGCATATAGGTCCCATTCTTTTAGCGTTGAAATAGTAAAATATAACCGCCACTTCTACTCCATCAGCTTCTTTTCTCACACTTCCTGCCTGTGAAGCTCCCTTCCATTTATTTGCTTCCCTAATAGCTGCAATCTCTAAAAATTTAAATGCAACATCAATTGCCATCTCCTATCTTCTTGAATCCAATTCTTCTTGTATCTTTTCTTCAATATCCTCTGTACCCTGTCTTTTCTCTCACTGTAATCCCCTGCACACTTGTGCAGTGTTAATTTCTATATTCATATTGTCTATAACTACAACTTTTGTATCTCCGATGGTGATCTTATTTTTGATTGATTCATTTTTTACGGTTTATTAACCCATTGCATATTACTTAAAGCCAGTAAACATGTTTAGATTTTCTGAGATAATAACGATTTAGTGATACAAGTCTTAGTAATTCACCATAGCTGGAGGTGGGGAGAAGAGTTGCATTCATACCTTTCCCAAGGAAATTTACAGGTAAGTGGAATTAGAAGTCGGCTCTCCAATTACCAAATCAGACCCATTATCAATTACACTATCCGCTCATCTAAGCTTACAGCATCTGGTATTCTCAAGCAGTGAACTGATGTTTCGATGTCATATGGCCGAAATACTTAAAATTGGTGCTAGCCAACTGATGTTTGTAAAATATTCAGCATATAACTATATTTATATAATAGATAGATTGTATTATTATCAATTAATAATACCAATTCTTATGATAAACAAGCAGTGTAGCCCGGCGTTGCTCGGGTGTAATGAAAGCTTTAAAACTAGTCCATGGTTCTGGAGCTCAGTCTCTTTGGACGTTGGCACGAAAGACTAAAATGCAATAGTTGTTTCCAGTTAAAGCGAAACCGTAGACTGAAAGAAAAATGAATGGAAGTCAAATTTTGATTTCCTGGTATCGATATCAAATAAGTTTTTTTCGTCGTCAATTGAATTTTGAAGGTTAAATAAGTCCTCTGAGTAAATGGTATCATGGCTGAGACTAAGAACTACAATTATACCTACTTAAAGCCAAACTCGAAGCAAAAACTAAAATAAAAGGGCTGAAAAAATACAGACATACAGGCAGATAAACAGACACATACACGCACAAACATCTTGCCTTATATATATATATATATATATATATATATATATATATATATTATCGATTTTCTACACTAATGTAAGAACTGCAACCTTGAAACTTCTGAATATCGTTTCTTATGTCTTTGTCTATGAGTGTATCAAATTTGATAAAAATCGGACCACTCCTTCTATAACCCGATTTTTTCGATTATCGATTTTCGATATTTATCGGGGGTACCTCGACACAAAATCTAGCTAAGAACACTCGCAAACGCTTATAGTACAACTGTGTAAATTTTCAAGAAAATCGGTTCAGCCGTTTCGGAGTCTATAGGTAACGGACACACACACAGACACACACACACACACACAGACAAAGTTCCATTTATAAATAAGTTTAGATATAGCTAGTAACTTCTTTTGTGCCGTGTCCGTTTTAATTATGCAAAAACCAGTGGAATATAAAATTTCATTTATGAATAAATTCAAAAGATATAAGACATCAAAACATTTACCTGATTAAGACATTAATCCATAATCATGAATAAATTATGTTTGCAAGTTAATAAGAGTCCTTTGAATTCTTTATACTTCGTCTGTTCTTTCACCGTTAATTCTACTGACTTTTCTCTTTCGATATTATAATTTGTAACAATTTTTGTTGGATCCAAGAAACTTCATTAAAATATTGTTTTCTCTCCTCAAATATTAGGCTGTTCGGAAAAATATTTTCAAATAAAGGTACAAATAAAATAAACTACTCTGTAATTAACCAAATTCTGACTATATATATTTTTTCACTTTAAGTGCTACCACTTTTTTAAGCATCTTGACAATTTTTTTAAAACAAAAGATATTTCTTTGCAATGAAATTGTAGAAACTGCATTCAAATATGTTTGGAGGTTCAAACTTCAGAGATTTATTGTGAAGGGAAATATAACATTGTAACTCGCCAGTAGAAATGTACAGATGTTCAGGATTTCTATTTTGAAGGATTTAAATAATGTTTAAATACATTTATTCGAGAATAAAGTTTATTATAAAACCGGATTTTTTTTCGAACAACTTAATACAACCGTTTTCTCAGTTCAATGATTAATAATGGCTTCAAGTGAACGAATGCATTAGGTCTTAAAACAATACTTCAGCAGATCCCGGCGCGACAGAATCCCAAACAAACAGCTTTACCAGAAAAAAAGAAGAGAAGCATGTCACTTGATGATTTCCAACAGCAGCAAAAACCAAAATGGATAGCACATGCAACCCGAAAAGAAAATAATGTTACAATCAAGAAATGGGCTTACCAAATAACAAAAAGCACATCACTTGAAAACTTCCAACAGCAGCAACAACAAAAATGGTTAACACATGCAACTCAAAAAGAATATGATATAATTAAGTGGTTAACTTAATATATCGACATCGCTTGAAGACTTCCAACAGCAGCAAAAAATAAAATGAGTAGGATTTATACCTAGAAAGAAAATAATGATATAATAAAAATTCTACACATAACTTACACGATTGGTTGGAAAGGAAACTCCCGTGCGTTGTAACAAGAGCAATAACAATAAATTTGAAATCATTTATTTTTCCAGAAAACTATTTTAAGAGAAAGATTATATATATGTAAGTCGGTAGTAACGCTGAGAATTTTCTAAGCACAGCTTACATGTGGCACAAGGCCGATGGTATGGAGTACTCAGTGAGGATTCTTGCAAGACAAGTTTGCTATCCTTTACACCACGTTGAGGTTTCCCGGTAATGCTAACTCTATGATTAATAAATGCCGAATATTTACTTATAGAAAACGGCTATTCTCACCCTCACAGTCTTTTAGGGGACGTTGAGCTTTGCGTTAATTTGAAACATTTTTTGGCACGGTTGGTAATAGTCATTTTTGCAGGATGTATGGTCATCAGTAAAAAGAGCCACCAAAAATGCCAAATACAGGTGGTGGATACCAGAATCAAGCAAGTACAACAATTTTAATACCTAGGAAGTGTTCTAACAGGAGATGGAAAGTGCGACACAGAGATCCAAAGGCGAATTGGCATGGCAAAGAACGCGTTCCAGAAGCTGAGTAAAGTACTAAGACACAGGAAAATTTCACTAGAAACAAAGAAAAAAGTGCTAGATTGCTATGTGATGTCAGTTCTTCAATACGGAAGCGAATGCTGGACAATATCCTCGAAAATGAGGACAAAACTTGAAACAGCGGAAATGTGGTTCTACAAAAGGATGCTGCGGATATCGTGAACTGAGCATGCGAGCAACTATAAAGTGTTGGAAAGAATGGCAACGAAAAGGAAATTAATACTGAGCATCAGGAAGAGACAACTGAAGTTCCTGGGACATGCAATCAGGTAGGAGGGCTTGGAGAACCTGATGCTGACTGGCCAGATAGAAGGAAAAAGAGATAGAGGAAGGCAGCGGATAACATATTTGCAGGGCCTGATCAGGTGGATGACGGAACGGGGGTTGCGAGGTGTAACAGAAGCAAACATACTAACAGCCACTAGGAATAGGGAGATGTGGAGAACCATGATCGCCTATGTCCTGAAGGAACAGGGCACATAGAAGAAGAAGAAGAAGAAGAAGAAGAAGAAGATGTTGCTAAACAAAGCTATAGAACCCAATCTGTCCCGCTATCATTTCCGTAGCTGGAAGGATAAAATATGTAATAATACCTTTTCCAAGTAAGTGAACGAAACGAATGTAACTTGAATTCGATCTCGGCTCTCCGATTTCTCATTCCGATCCGATATTCACATATATATATATATATATATATGTGTGTGTGTGTGTGTGTGTGTAATTAGTTAGTTAGTTTGTGGTCATAATTAAATAAGACCAGTGCACAGTTGTATTAAAAAGTGTTCAATAAATTTATATTGAAGAACTTATGAATATTTTTTTTATTTAGAAATGAGTTATTTCCGCAACCTAGGTTTAAACCTTTCGGTATCTTTAAGCGATTCCTTATAACTGACTTTTCTGTTTCTCAATCATTCAAACAGGGATTTTTTTTGTATGGTTCTAGTGTGATTTCATCCGGACATTATTTCTGATTTATTCATTTAGAAATTTTTTGTTCTGGGAAAAACATAATGGCATACCTTTCCCCTGGCACATTCTGCATACATCGCCACTGTTATATGGTTTGGTTATTTTCACTATATTCTAACTTATATCTGGGTCTTTTCCATTTTTCAAAATTTTTCTCAATTTTAATTTCCACACGTGGCTAGCCAGTTTGGTACAATTTTTGAGGGCAAATTCTGGGAAAATAATGGGAAAATCTGTGTCGCGAAAATATTGAATTAATTTTATTACAATAATATTTAGCTCTAATTTCGTATTGAGCACTTATTTTTCTTTCTAAACGTTACTGTATATATATATATATATATATATATATATATATATTACGGAATAATACAAAAATTTAAAAAATAAGAAATATTAAAAATAAAATAATAATTAAATCATAATAATGTTAAATAAAAATTTGTATATGTATATTTATATCTATATGTGAAAAGAGAGAGAAAGAGAGAGAGAAACAAACAAATATTTCTAAAAGTTTAATATTATATATATTTATGCGTGTGTGTGTGTGCATGTGTGTGTGTAAGAGAGAGAGAGAGAGAGGAAGAGAGAGAAAGAAAGCGTTGTATATGCATAGGCGTACGAGACAAGAAAAAACGAAATTACATTTTCAGGTCAAAATCTGGTTATTTTCCTGTTATATTTTCAGGGCAAATTCCTTCGACATTGCCATGTAAAATTACATGCCTTATGTAAATGTGTGTATGCATATTTTTGTTTGCGTGTGTATATGTTTGCTTATTAACCATGCCGTCGCAAACATAATTTGAACTATAACCTGAGGGGAGCATCAAAAGAGCTACTGTATACAGGATACACATCAACGCCGGCCCGTACTAAAGCACTTTTGTTGATCGTTGTAAGTACATGTTCATTTGAGTAGAAAATAAACAGCGGACAGTATTGTACTTGACAAATTATTTGCATTTTTATGAACAACCTGTTGAAATAAGCTGGGATTTCCTTTTCAAAACCGTAAAATACTTTCAAATTAAAGAATAAAGTTTGCCTAAAAAAACAATTAAAGAAAAACTCTGAGATTAAATTAACTCGCTTCAGATAAGCATGAGTTATGTTTCGTAGTATACCAGAGCGAAAAAAGAATGATTTACATTTAAAGTGTACATTTGAAGTTTGTGGATGAAAAACAAACGAGAGAAAGAATATTATTATTATTATTATTATTACACAGAACGTTTGTGATAGACATCCGGTAAATATACGATTGACTGGGCATATATGTCGGATGAAATTAGTTGTTAGCTTTCGTTTAAAACATTTTAATGTAGGTTGTGTGCAGCTTGATAAAGTTCAGCAGTGCTTTCAAAGATCTTCAAAGAAACTTTAAGTTAATATATCTCATTATTAAAATTGTGGGTTCTATTAAAATTATAAGACAGCTTACTGAAAAAAAACAAACACTGGATATATATATATACGCGCAGTCAGATCTGTTTTGCTGTATCGCAGCTCATCAGGATGGTAATACATCCGATTGATTTTAGCCAGGATTGAAACCCAACCGAATTAACATCAGTGGCGATACATGTGTATGTATATGTGTACATATATAATAAAAAAAATATTTAAATAAATTCATGTATATAAAATTGTAAGAATCACACATTTACAAACAAATTTACACACGTATTGTAATGGTTTTCTAAGCGAGTTCATATGTAGCACAAAGCCGAATGTATAGGACACCCAGTGATGATCGAACTCAATGCAATTATTTTAGCAAGAAAAAGTTTGCTAACCATTACGCTATAATAGTGATATTAGAATAACCACATACGCACGTATTGATATAAAAATAAATAATTTTTCTGGGCGCCCCACCAAAAAAACACACATACATACACATATATATATAATAGACGTACACTTTTTAATGTATATAAACCGAGTGTATTAATGGGCCGTCTATTTCAATTACAGAATATTTACTAAAATAAACTTTTAAAATTTCCGATTAAAAATAAATCTATTATATATATATATATATATATATAGGTAACGATGTCAAGTCCGTGAATGGTGAAGATAATCCAACAAGATCTATTTTATATTAAGTGTTGTATCTGTATAGAGAGCTCAATGGATGTTACCCAAAGAAATATGATATTTTTAAAGAAAAACTCAACATATCATTTAAAGTGGCTATAAATTATAATTAATCTGTTTGAAGTAAATTTTCCCGGAAAATATTTGTACCGAATGAAACGAATATAGTGTGATCGGAAGAAATAAACTAATTTAGTTCGTAGAAATTAATTGTACTTTACAACCACTTTAAATAAAGTGTTGAGTTTTCCTTTATATATATATATATATATATATATATATATATATAAGTGGTTATACGCTATAATTCATATATATATATAAATATATATATATATATATATATATTATGAGTTATAGTTTAGAACATGTACAAATTATAATTTACTACAAAAGTGTACATCTTGTTTCGAAACAAAATGTACTTTTGTTGTAAATTATAATTTGTACATATTCTAAACTATAACTTATAATAAATATTCATAGCTCTATTTTTATATTGAGCACTGTTTTAAATTAATGTTTTGAACGTTGTTAATATATTCTTCGTTCTTTATTCACTTGGTTATATATATATATATATATATATATATATATATATATATATAATCACAATAGTATAAGTGGTTTAAACTTATGGATATACATTCCACAGTTTGATATTTACTTTTAAAGTGCTCAGTGCAGAAGTAGACAATAGATATATCGTTATTATTATTGTTATTATTGCTATTATTATTATTATTATTATTATTATTATTATTATTATTATAGCATACTGCAACTCAAAAAATATTAAGTTTCGGTGTTCAATACACCATCATCAGGCAGTGATAATGGTGTATTGATGATGGTGTATTTCACTGCCTGATGATAGTGTTTTGATGATGGTGTATTTCACTGCCTGATGATTGAACAACGAAACTTAATAGCTTTTAAGTTGCAATATGCTCATATATATATATATATATATATATATATATATATATATAATTTCAACTTTAGTTTTGGTGGATACTCATATTTGAGTAGAATATTTTTGATATTCGATTGGTAATACTTCTTCGTGTTTGAGTCTGTTAAGACAATTCGGATCTAACGACGATTTCCATCAGCCCATAACCCTAACCCTAACCCTAACCCATAAGATAGGAGGTTCGAATCCGTCAGGATAGCATATATTTTCCTTTAATATGTTTTCTGGAAAATTCGGTCCGGAAGACGAAAATAAACATACTGTTTAATAAATACACGGAGCGTCTACTCGGATATGAGCAACCACTGATATAACGTTTAAAGTGATAAAAGTCTGTCAGATTGAGAGTAATAAAAGTCAATACAATATAAGAAAGACATATCTACACAAGTATATATTTTACGCGAAAATATTAGACTTGTGATTTACTACGGTTTTTTCTTTTTCTGTGTGCTGGATCGCGGAGATCTGGCTGTGAAGATTATCTCATAAACAAAAGTGAATCGAATTCTCAGTAAAAAGCGCTTTATATTCACTTAATATAATAAACTTGTGTGAATTTACATATATATGCAAATATAATTGTATTTTTTTATGCATGCAAATCTCTCTTCTGCACTTTTTTCGCTTATTTTCATGCATTGTTTTGGAGTTCCAAATTCATTGAAATTAATCATAATTAATTACGTTTTTCCCTTATATCATATACAAGCATTAATTTTACGGAAATATATATTATATAACGAACATACTGAGATAGATAGATAGATAGATAGATAGATATGATTCTAGGAGAATATATATATATATATATATATATATGTGTGTGTGTGTGTGTGTGTGTGTGTGTGTGAGAGAGAGAGAGAGCGAGAGAGAGGGAATGGCAAACCCGGAAAAACGGAGAGGGAAATCCAAAAGAATATAAAATACTAATTAGATAAAAATAGAGAGCAATATAAAATATTGAGAGGGAACCTCTCAATATTATATGTGTGTGTGTGTGTGTGTGTGTGTGTGTGAACATATATATATATATATGATGATGATGAAATACAGATGAAATACAGATGAAAACATTGAGCTAGCTAGTTAGCAGAATCAGTCAGTTAAGTGCCATAAGTGATACACGCTTGGGCGATCATGTCTCGAAAGAAACATGACTGACTGGGCAGATGATTATCCCGCAGTCTTGCGAGGTAAATAGATAAAACTAAGAAGGCAACGAAGATGCAAAAAGATGAACGGATTGAGATAGATAGATCGATAGACAGAGTGTTATGTATGACGGTGTTTTTATTTAAAAAACACAAAAATACATACAAAACTTCTATACTTCTACGAATATATACATGTGTGTGTGTGTGTGTGTGTGTGTGTGTGTGTGTAAGAAAGGCGCTTCTAAGTAGTGTAATGGTTAACAAACTGTCTCGCTAGATCAATTACGACTGAGTAGTGAGTTCGACCCTCACTGGTTTCTCTATGCTTTCGGACATTTGCCACATTAAAGTTACCTTGGTTGCCTCGACGACGTGTAATGATTAGCAAGATTGCCTGACTAGATCGATTACAACCGCATCGTGAGGTCTATTCGTATTAGTTGCTCCATAATTCTGGCCTTGTGCCTTCTAAGCCTCGCTTATTAAATCAATATTCTCAATTTATGCTGAAGCAAATTTAGAGTTTCACTTTCTCATACATACACATATACAGACACACACACTGTTTAACACCAGTGAATGTCTAACTTTTTTTTTAATCGGGTTATCTATCTATCTATCTATCTATCTATCTATCTATCTATCTATCTGTTTGTCTGTTTGTCTGTTTGTCTATCGAGTTATCTATCGTGGATATGCTTTTTAATATCTACTCATTTATCTTCATATGTGAATCCGACAGAATGGTAAATATCATATAACAATATATATATATATATATATATCATGCTGATACATTATTCGTAATTTATGAAAATCGATAAATAAAATTAATAAAAAAACTCTTTGCCTTACAGAAAATTTGCTTCATAAATGATAAATGCACACACACACATACAAACTCGCGTGCGTGAGTTTGCGTGCATATATATAATAATAAATGCACATATTGTCCTATGTCTATGGCACGACTCGGAGTTTCATGCATTATGCAATCATCAGATGCATATTTTAAACTGACAGTTTAACCCTTTATTGCATATTGGTTACTGTTGTAACCTTTCTCTAACCTTTGTTGCATATTGGTTACAATTGTAACCAATATGCAACAAAGAGTTAATATATTTGATTTTATGTTCATTCGATATTCATGTGAAATAAATCTTATAGAGTTCAGTTAATGCTTTTTAATAACAAGTAAACAGTTGATCAAAGAATAAATGTAGATAAAAATTAAAATTAAAAATTTAAATTTAAATTTAAAATAAAATTAAAATTACCAAAATGCAAGGAGAAGAACGTAAAGAGGCGTAAATCATAAAACGTAAAATTTTACAAATTTAAACATTGTAATAATACATGCAGACAAAAACTTAGAGATTTAGAATTTTAGAAATTTAAATAAAAATTAAAATTAAAGTTAAATTAAAAGTAAAAGGCAAAATTTAGAATTAAAATTAAACATTAAACAATGCAGGAAGCTAAAATTAAAGGGTCTTAATTCATAATTAATAAAAGTAATATTTACGGGGAATACAAAGAAAGAGGGAAGTAAGGATGAAAGAAGGAAAGAAAGAGGCAAGCGTATAGAGAAATTTATAACAATTTGGGGCTAAGATTTTAAGTAAGTATTTTTTCTATGACAGCACATGATCATTAAAGCACTTTTTTGTTAAGTAAATTAGGATTATTGATATGGTTTAAGATGAAAATTTGTTTTTTAAACTGATGATTAGATAATGCATGAAACTCCGAGGCATGCAATAGAGGTAGGATAATATGTATATTTATTAATATTTATATGATACAGCTCTGTTCATATATTCAGCGCTGTTTTATTAACACCTGAATAATAATTCTATACATATGTACACCCTCATATGTATATTTATTAATTCACTATATATATATATATATATATATATATATATATTTGGGCAGCAATTTTTCTTTTTAAACATGTTTCCTTAAAAACAACCAACAAAGAAGATTTCATTAAGCTTTGATTTCATTTTTCCGGTATTCCTTTTGCTGGAAATAAGGAGTGTAAAAATGTTCTATAACTTTTGACTTTACAAACACTTTCAGCCACTTCACTGGCTATATATATATATATAGTTGATCTTCGGATCTTCGGTAAACTTCGGATATATATATATATATATATATATATATATATATATATATATATATATTCCGAAGTTTACAAAATCCGTTATGAAATGGATCAACTCAGACATATTTTTAATTATTTTGATTATTTATTTAATCATTATTTTTATAGAAAAATTATGTTAAATATATATATATATATAAAACATAAGTGAATACTGGAGATAGACGCCTCATTTTTATTTTAATCAGTATGTGTTGCATCTTTCAGGTTGCACATTCGAGAGGTTTTAATAATTGCACTTTCGGATTAGAATAAAATTCATTATAATAGGGAACACTTCTTATTTAAAATAGACGTCCCATATTTATTTATTAAACGGTGTGTATTACGTCTATTGGACTGCACATTCGAGGAAAATTAGTATGGAAAATCTATCCTCTGATAGCGATTGAAGCTGCTTCTATATGTGTAGGAAAGACGTCCTTACTGATAAATCACCACCAACTTCCTTTGGTAATTCATTAATTCTTTATTATAGGAACACTAACACATTTAAAACAGACACCCCATTTTCATTTATTAAACAATGTGTATTACGTCGATCGACTTGTGCATTCAGGTAATCTTAGTGAAGAAAATATGAGAAAACATTTCACAAATGCATATATATATATATATATATATATATATATATATATATATATATATATATATATCCGAGTGAATACAAAGCGAAGAAAGAATTATTACAGCGTCCAAAAGATTCATTTAAAACAGTGCTCGATATATAATATATAGAGCTGTGAATATTAATTATAAATTATATTTTAGAACATGTACATAATTTTTCTGTATATATCCACGACAAAGGTACGTTTGTTTCGACATTGAAACTTCAATGTCTCATCAGGCGGTGTGTAAAGTAATGGAAAGCTTCTTCCCTTATATATATATATATATATATATATATATATATATATATATATATATATATATATATTATTCCTAAGAATTAATAAATCTATATTTAATCTCACATTTTAAAAAAGTTATTATTTTATTGTAATTTTTACAGTGATATTAGAATCTGGCAAATCCCAAGATTCATTCAAGGTAGGGCGTTACAGAATAATAGTTACAGTTTAAGGGGCTATATCGGGTAGATAACGGTTGTAATAATTCTGATATCAATATATATATATATATATATATATATATATATATATATGGAATTTATTGTCTGTCAGATTTAAGCATTTTTCGGTAATTTGTAAATAACCATAGGCAAAACTGGGTGTTAAAAATTATTGTAACATGTTCCCCAAAAGACTTGAAGATTTAACGATATGATGACACATTAAAATGTAACACTTAAAACACCTTACCTTACTTGTACACATCCCTCATAAATGAAACATCCTTGGTTTTGAATATCCCCTACATCTGCTGAAGCGGTTTTTATGGATGATTATTTACAATTTACAAAATAAGATGGTACAAATAACAGGCATAGAAAGTCTATAATTTACAAAAAAACATGTTCAAAGTAATAATTACTGGCTAATGTATATATATATATATATATATATATATATATATATATATATATATATGAATTCTATATGAAATATTATTGTTTGATTATACGGATATATTTTGTGACTATTGAACTTACGAACATTTTAATTGATATTTCTATATGAGTGTTTCAAAGAATATTATTAAAATTTCATCGGCATCTCTTACTTTTGCTAATTCAAAACTAATGCCCGAATAATAGATAAATCCTATTTACGCTCATTTTTACAATACATACATATACGCATGCATTCATTATGAATATACATAAATATAGACGCACGAATTAATAAACACATTCAAATATAAGCAATCTTAGCAATGCTATCACACGTGTTACTATTATGAATGTTGCATAGATTTATTCTTAATAGAGTATAAGTGCATATATATTACACTCATAAGCACCAGCTTTCACACACCAGCACACACAAACACACGCACACAATATATATATATATATGTGTATGTGTGTGTGTGTGTGTGTGTGTGTGTACATAAATCATATATACAGCCCACAGGCACATATATTTTCTCACCTTGCTAACAAATAGTAGTAGTAATTTAAACTGCATTGATTTGAAACCCAAACTTTGTGCTAATTTTGAGGAATTACAGAACAATACTGAATTTAATATATATATATATATATATATAGTGTGTGTGTGTGTGTGTTTGTGTGTGTGTGTTCTACTCCTGAAGAAGTCCTTTAAAACATGTCCCATTGGTCATTTGGTCAAGATTATTAGAAGCAGTTTTCGACCCCACTAGTGTTTACGTGTTTAATATCTATCTATCTATCTATCTATCTATCTATCTATCTATCTATCTATCTGTGTGTGTGTGTGTGTGTGTGTGTGTGTATATTAAGAAGACTGTCCAGAAGAGTTGCAGGAGGTTCCAAAGTTGCCTGGACACCTTGGGTGCAGCCAATGTCTATTGGAGTGAATAAATTTACTCTTCAGCATTTGAAGATATTTTTGTATGGAAATACATTTTTTATTTGCCAAATGATATATATATATATATATATATATATATATATATATATATTATTTGGTAAATAGAATATTTATTTCCATTTCATATATATATATATATATATATATATATATAGTCATTGCATTTACCCAAGGTGTACAGGCGATTTTGGAATCTCTTGCAACTTTTGGGACCGTCTTCTTGTTCAAGTTGATGGATGCTGACATAATTATTGCCTACAGTTCATTCTTGTGTTACAAAGAATTTTCTTGGTCTCTTTTCCAACTGCATAGTAATCAAGAGTGTTGCAGTTTTGGTAGTGAGGTGGTCAGATGTAAGGGGCAATGTGGTCGCAGAAATTGTCTCGTAACTATGAATGGCTTCTCCAGCTTGCGTAGCATGGTGCAAAGTCCTCTTGCCAGACACGGGGTCTTCCAGCAGCCAGCTTTTTGTCACAAGCACTACTTCTCGGGGCAATTGTTGTGGGGATCCGTGTTAAGTCTGAGGTCTTGTGGAAAGTTGAATGTAAGATAACTGCCATGAGTTTCTGTCAGAGGGAATTGCGTCATGGTGCTGTATTTCTAACAGACAATGTCTACCTAGCGCTACTGTGTTGGTGATAAATTCAAAAGCAAACAACGCGTAAGCGCGAAATTGTATATATATATATATATATATATATATATATATATATATATATATATATGTAGCACTCGGGAAAAATGGTAGGCTGTGAAAAGCAGTAGCTACTCTAGCATCTACGCATCGCTCAATCAGTAGTGAATTAGAGCACTCTGGCTATTGGCGTATGATATATAGTCATCTGCGGATGACTATATATTTCCTGAAGATTGCCTGATCAAGCATGAAACCCACTGTGGCCCCTTGGTGCTGAACTCATTTTATATTTATATATGCCCTATCACCAATATTGAGCGCGTTTACCCATGTATATAACATACCTTAAAACTATATTTTATCTATCTATCTATCTATCTATCTATCTATCTATCTATCAGTATATATATATATATATATATATATATATATATAATATAATATATTTATATAAAGAATACATTATTTATATAATAAATATATATATTATATCAGATATTGTATATATTTATATATACTATATGTATATTATATATAATATATATATAAATAAATTATCTATATATAATATGTATATATATATATTTATATTTATATAAGTAAATACATGAATAGTGGGTTTTAATCTATCATTTGTTTTTTCACTTCCTTATAATATATATATAATATATATATATATATACATACATACTTATATATATATATATATATATATATATATATATTATAAGGAAGTATATATGTTTGTATATGTGCGCTCTCAAAAATATTATTGGCAAATGTAAAAAATATGAAAGAGTACAGCCTAAAATATTGTTGGAGGTTGTGGCGAGAACTAAATCATATAATGTTATGGGGAAAAGATGTAATTTTTGCCTGTTGAAAGATTAAACATATTACAGAATATCGATAGTTCGAATTTATTGAATAACATAAGTGAATTAATTGTTATATGTCGACATAAAATCGTATAATTTTAGGGGAAAAAGTTGTGATTTTTCCTTTTGAAAATATTAACCATATTATATAATATAGATAATTCGAATTTATCGAATAAAATAAGTGAATAAATTGTTATATGTAAACATAAAAAATATGTGCATGAAACTCTTAAAGACATCGAACGGTGAAGTAAAATGTATATTTATATTTATGAATTGTCTAAATTTATATATATATATATATAAATAATTTCAAACTTCATGTTTCCTGGTTACTCGTGCTTTTAAACATGGTTTATTTTGTCTTCGGCCTGCACGTATATGAAAACTTAATAAAAAAATCTCTTTTTGCATATTCTATTTAAATACAGTTATATATATATATATATATATATATATATATATATATATATATATATAGTCATCCACAGACAATCCTGTTTCGAGATATCACAGCTCATCAGTACGGTTAGACACCCGATTGTTTCTCGCGAGAATTGAAACACGACCGATTTGAAATCAGTCAGAGATTTTGCCCCTAAGCTATCGGCACACGATGAGGCGGGAACCAGATTTTAGCTTGTTATATACACAATGTAGACAAACGCCTGTAGCAAAGAGTGTTCAATTAATTACTGAAGAACGATGAGTAATTAGTGGTATGTATTTCTCCAGAGTGCTCAATCGACGGGCGAGAGCAACACACACACACACACACACACACACACACACACACACACACATTAAATTATATTTGTGCAGCATCCTTTCTTTTAAACATTTTTAATAAAATATGGCAGACAAGAAAGTTTAAATAAATTTTTTATTAAATTTTTCAGAATCCTAACGTTTTTCCGTTTGGTAGAAGTTAATAAATAGAGAAATTCTCCGTAATTTTTAATGTCCCAGGCGCTTTTGGCCATTTTTTAGCCATTTTTAAGTGTTTTATTTTGTCACTGGTGTTGTTATTTTCCCTTATGTTTTGACTGTTATGGTATGTTAAGCAGCTGGAAAAACTTAAGATTTAATTAAATCTTCTTTGTCGACTGTATTTAATGAAAGAATATATATATATATATATATATATATATGTGTGTGTGTGTGTGTGTGTGTGTGTGTGCATTATTTTGTAAATAATGATCGGTATCCCTTATTATTTCGAATTAATATTTCCCAAATAATAATCTGCTGTACAAAGTAAGGAGATTATATCGAGAAATAAATATTTCCTAATTAAAATAAATTATTTTTGCTTTATTTCTTCAGCAGGTTGCTAGGACTTACTCATGTAGACACACGAGAATGCGTACACACAATATGCACGTGTACACACACACACACACGCACGCACGCATATATATATATATATATATATATAGAGAGAGAGAGAGAGAGGGGAGGGAGAGAGAGAGGGGGGAAGACACAGAGAGAGAAAGATAAAAAAAATGTTTGCAGAATATATACGTATGTATAATGGGGCTATTTTAAAGAATCTGCTCATATGGATAAAAATATTGATTCGGTAAAAAGCGTTTTAAATTCTGGATTTTACCAAGGTTCGACCGTGCACTGTGGCTAATTAAGGAAATATTCTTGCTATGACGCAGGCCGGGTGATTATTGACTATAGTATATTTGTCTGGTGCAAGGACTAAAGAGCAGAGTACAGAGTATCGAACTCTCAACTGAAGAAAATTATTCCGAGAAATGAGCATATGAATTGCCACTTAGTGATAGACATACATTAGTTATGTCTATTTAGATATGAATAATTAATATCTCTCTCTTTCTCTCTATCTCTCTTTCTTTATCTTTCTCTCTCTCTCTCTCTCTCTCTCCCTCTCTCTCTAAATATGTATCTATCTTGATACCTATGTATCCAGGTATTTATTTGACGACAGATATCCATATATCTGTCTGTCCAGGATTTCTCTCTCTCTGTCTCTGTCTCTCTTTCTCTCTCTCTCTCTCTATATATATATATATATATATAGATGCCTCTCTCTTTCTGCCTATTTAAAAATCTATATATCCTTATGTTGTTTAATATCTATCTATCTATCTATCTATCTATCTATCTAGTATTGTTCAAAATCTATCTATCTGATCTGATCTGATCTGATCCCTAAAAGTACATATGTCATGTGGAAGAACAATATGTACATAAAACTACTCAAATTACTGTAACAAGTGTAGTCGACCATGAATAAAAGCACCTCGCTGTGAGTTAATGGTTAGAGAGCCAGTCTAGCTAAGCCAGTCATACTGTGTAATGAGTTCAAACCTCACTAGGTGCCTCAAATGAATATATATGAGAGTTTATAAATATTAGTGACTATATTTATGCATTGTATATCAATGTGCACATGCTGTGTAATTTTAAGTTGTATATATTGACAAATATATTTTTTGTATGTTTTTTTATTATGTTGATAATAAATAAATAATCAATAAATATTCCTTTGACAATTTTCCTTCGAGAGTGTTTGATATTAAATTGGGTTTTTTCAATTTAAATATTTTTAACGCACCTCATTGTGTGGGGAGTGAAGTTTTACGATTTAGATATGTCAACTGTTACTACTTAGTGTGCACTGTCCAAGGTTGATGGTCACAAATTTACAGCCGTGTTTAGGTTACAGGATAACTTTAACTACTGTAGTGACGTTACTGAGAATCAATTCTCGCAAAAAGAAATCTTTGGTCTTGTCAGTTCGTTTCTCGTTGAACGTCTTTAGCACGCACACACACACGCGCAGTCGAATGGACACAGAAATATGAGCGTACATACACACACTCACAAATAGAGAGTGTTCAAAATTTCTCATGTCAACACACGTAAAAATATTGTTATATACTAGTTCTTACAAGAATATTACAACACACACACACACACACACACACACACATATATATATATATATATTATACATATATACAGTGTTCAGCTGTAGTCAGGAATAGCTGTAGTGATGCTTTGTTTGTTCCGTGGTTTACTAGCAAGAGAGATTTTGTCGGCAAGTGCTCGATATCAAGTTAGAGATAGAGCAACACAGGTTGAAAAATATACCATGAGGAGTAAGGTCATCCTAACGGTGACTTCAATGTCGGTATGATTCTACCTAATTAAGTAACAAACTTCTCCATCTTAAATATATACATATATATACATATATATACATATATATATATATATATATATATATATATATATATTATATATTATGTGTGTGTGTGTGTGTGTGTGTGAAATTATTTGTTCGAACATTATTTTTTATCGATACCCGTATTTAAATAGATATTCTGTTTATAATATATAATAGTATATATATTTATTTCTACCGGCCTGATTATTTACGATGAATTTTTATCATGAAAATGTAATAATCAGGCCGGTAGAAATAAATATATATACTGTTTGATTATAAGCAGAATATCTTCATAAATATGAGTATCGATAAAAAATAATGTTCAAATAAATAATTTCAAATTGTCGGTTGTTTATAACCATTTCGTTAATCTTCGTTAATTTTCGTTATATATATATATATATATATATATATATATATATATATATTAAAGTATTTTCTTAATCCCACATAATTTTTAATTACTATAATATACGTTCTTTTTAGTAAGTGCAGGTGTTTGAATTTCTATCCCTATTGGTTTTGTGGGTTCATGTTTGATATTCTTTAAACTGAAATCTTAATCTAAGCCGGTTGTTATTAATCTAATTCTTGAAATATATATATATATATATATATATATATATATATATATATATATATATATATAGGGTGTCCGTAGAGTCCGTGTGCACTTTAAAAAATTATAATTTTTTTTGTATTTTTGATAGAAATCATCTAAAAAATATGTTATAAAGTTTAATGTTTCGACAAGATGGAGCTTTGTTCTGCCAGTTAGACAGTTTCTAAATCAAGAATTTTCTATCAAATGGATCGGAAGAGGTGGACCATTTTATTGGCCTCCACGTTCGCCAGATTTGACTCCTTTACATTTTTTTATGGGTACACATGAAAACAATTGTGTATGCAACCAAACCTAGTTCATTAGAAGATTTGAAACCTAAAATAAGTAATGTGATTTCAGGTATTACTGTAAATCAGTTGGCAAATGTTTTCCGTGAACTGCAAAATCGTATTACCCTTTATATTGCTAATGATGGAGGACATGTTGAAACTTAAATAAAATTTCAATAAAAACTTTAAAATGATAGATTTACTTCTTTCTAATTCTTTTTACAAATTATTTTTATCGCAAATACAAATAAAGTTATATATTTTTAAAAGTGCACACGAACTTTATGGACACTCCCTCTCTCTCTCTCTCTCTCCATCTATCTATCTATCTATCTATCTATCTATCTATATATATATATATATATATATATATATACACACGTTTTTTTATAGCGTTTTACTTTGAAAGATTCAGCCTTATGGCCACGTGACGGTGGAACACCGCCGAGACAGATAAATACCTGGACGGATGACCGCGTAGGAATACTAGGTGCTGTAAGCTTGGATGTGTGCATGGAGTAATGGATAGCGTCTCGGAAATATTAATCGGAAAGCCAAGTACTAATTCTTATATTCACTTCTCGCTTCAGCTAGGGGCTAATTAGTAATATTTGTATCACTTAACCATTACTATCTAAAAAAAAATATATATAGTCTTAAAATATAAAATGTTTTCTGACTTTAAATAACCTCTCAAAAGGCAGAAAACGCATCAACTGATCAGTCTATTTCAAATATTCCCTAAAAAAAGATAATACATAGATAAATATAAACGAACACGATGGATATATATATATATATATATATATATATATATATATATATATATATATATGAGTGTGTAGGGAGTATATGTGTGTCTTTTGATCTCTGGTGTTAAACAGCAAATTAAGTGGGTAATATGGAAAGCGATCATGTGTAAAATAAATATGTGTGGAAAAAATATATATAAATATATTTAGTATTATACTTTAGAACAATTACAAACTACAAACTACTACAAAATTGTACATTTTGTTTTGACATTGAAAGAACAATGTCTCATCAGGTAGTTAATAATGATGGTAATTAACTACCTGATGAAACATTGTTCTTTCAGTGTCAAAAGAAAATGTACAATTTTGTAGTAGTTTGTATTTTGTACATGTTCTAAAATATAATAAATAAATATTGATTGCTCTAATTTTATATTGAGAACTATTTTAAATTAATATTTTAAACGTTGCAACATTTTCTTCGTTCCTTATTCATTTGCATACATACATACATACATACATAGTCATCCGCAGACAGATCTGTTTCACTGTTTCACAGCTCATCAGTACGGTTAGACATCCGATAGCTTTTTACCCTGGATTGAAACCCGAATTGGCGTCAGTTAGCGATTCTACCTCTGAGCTATGGGCGCTCGGTAATATATATATGTATATATATGTATGTGTGTGTGTTACTTAAGTTAAACAAATTTTAATTCCTTTTTATTTTCCATAGATGTACACACACACACACACACACACACACACACACACACACACACACACACACACACACACACACACAGAGTTTCTGAAAGGATTTTTGTTGCTGAGGTGATGTGTTATCCCCCGTGGGGATTTTCATATCGAAATGGTCATTCAACAACCTTGAATTAATCCTATTTTAATTTAATAATAGCTCTGTAATATTTTATTACATGGAGCTCTCTTCCTGTATCATTTTTTAATATTAAAATAAAATTTTTAATATTAATTCGGATCGGGTTTTTGGAATTTACCTTCCTGCTTTTTCCGCTTGGATTAAAGTATCTGAATAATATATATATATATATATATATATATATATATATATATATATATATATATAGTGCTGAGAAAATGTGTGAAGGAGAAAGAGAGGGAGAGAGAAAAAGGGTGGAATATATAAAGTAATTGTATTTAATAAAAACAATCATTATAGGTAATTTTTTATTTGTAAAACACTTCTTAGGTAATTTAGGAAATTAGCTTCGAGAGATTATGTAACTTTGAAAATTTAAGTGAGTTTACTTTCTTTCTTTGTCATATTCTTTTTTTTTTTTCGATCTTTATCTTTTTGTCTTTTTTGTCTTTATGTTTGTCTGTCGGTCACTCTTTATTCTTTCTCTTTTTTCTGTCTCTTTCACTCACTCTCTCTCTCTCTCTCTCTTTCTGTATACATACATATACACACACGCAAACGTAGACACATACATATATTTACATACATACATACATACA